>JARHVA010003881.1:0-207500 GCA_037957365.1 Torreya grandis | reverse complement strand
TGCTCATAAAAGGAGTTGGGCACCCCTATGGACTCAAGATACATAAAGGAAAGAGTGGTTTTTAGGGGCCTACCTCTATGAATCATTGTCAAGACTACAGATGGGTCTAGAAGGCTTTCAAAGAACTCAAAGTTTTCCATCTTGCATTAATATCTCTACACACAAGATGCATGGGACCCAAATATTTTTAGGATATTTAGGGGGGTATCTGTAATAAACATCCATGACCATAAGTTTTGGATTATAGGTCTGATATTTATGAGCCATATTTAAGATGGTAGACCTTTAAAACCCTCTTTAAACCCTAAGACAAACTTGATGAAGGAAAAGTGGAGATTTTTTCACTTAAACACCCTAGGTTGACCTGATAAACACTTGAAACACCTAGTTGTAGTCATAAAATTCAAAAAATGGTAACTTAAGTGTGGATAATGGTACCCAACCCTCAAGTCCCTTTTGCTTACTCTCATGACCCTCATAAACATCTTTTCATTGATACCTAGTCATTTTTAGCCTTCTAAACTTGATCCCAAATGAATTAGACCCCTTTTTCCATGACTAATCCACCCCCCAAGCCTTATCAACTTAGGAAAATAGCAACACACTTAGACTATAGCACTAGTGCCACTTCTATCCATTTTTGATACTCCTATCCAAGTGCATTTTTTGCCCTAATGGTTAGTTTTTTCTAGTCCCCTATCCTTCTCCTTGTTAGCCTAATGCGAGTACATTCAACCCATGACCAATAGATCCCTATAAAATCACATTGAAATATCATTTGCAAGGGGATGGAAAATATTACTAAGAAATCAATAATACAAGCAAGACTACTCAAGCAATCTTCCCTATTCTCTGTATACAACCAACTAATATTCTTACAATCTTATTCACATCCTTACACCAATCCCTAGCCACCTCAAGCACATCCAATTTAGAATTTTACATATTCATACACCAAATTACATAAATCACATCAAGTGGGATAACTACATATGGTTTGATCCCTCTTGAAATTATTGGAAGCTCTATAGACTTCCAACTATTGAAACTTCATGGACAGGGTCACATAGACCTAATGAATAAAACCTAGAAAGCTCAAATTCTCAAGACAACAATGGTAGATGTGGACTAAAATGTTGGTGCCACTCCCATCCACTTTTAGTGCTCTTATCTAATCATAAAAATAAGGTTAGATCTCAATTTTTGATAGTGTCCCAATCTTACATAGTGAATCTCAAACCCTATCTCAATTGTATTAGCCAGTTTCTAGGTAAGTCTTATTTTCTCCATCTTAATACTATTTTTAGATAGGTCAAAATTATAATTTAATTTATATAAATTAGTATTTTAATTATTGCATATTTATTTACTAATTTTACTACTTCTACCCTTTAAATAATTAGGAATAATACACCAATATTTCCAAACAAGTTAAATCATTTGGTGAACCCAACTTACTTCGATTGCACACAAAATCCATAGAAACCCTAGGGTAAATTGCCTATTGATTTTTCCTCAAAATTTTAATGATTTTTTACTTGCATAATAAAATTAAAAACTAGCACTAAATTTTAAATTTTTTTAGTAATTTTAAAATAATTTTCTTTCAAACCCTAGTTGCCCATACTAGGTCCCAATAATTTTACGAATTTTTCCTATCCTATTTAAATAAAAAAATCCATTTAAATTTCAAAATTAAATAGTAATTCTCAAAAATATTTATTTTTCCAAACCCCAGTTGCATATAATATGTCCCATTAAATCACTAATTTTTCAATAAATTTTTGATTTTTTACTTGCATGTCTAACTCAAAAATTCACTTTCAATTTGAACATTTCATAGTAATTTTTCAAAATAATCATTTTTCAAACCCTAGTTGCCTACACTAGGTCCTATTATTTTTGAGATATCACTTGACATTCTAAAATCAGATTTCAAAAATGGATCTCACTTATTTAATTTTTCTTACATTTCTTACAAATAATAAGGAGACCATCATTGGTCCTATCATGTACATGAATGATTAAGTTTATCAAATTTTAGTATAAATCTTTATTCTTTACATTTCATGCTTACTCTTTATAATAAAGGATGATATTATAACATTTATTTCAAAAAATACACAATATTTCAATATTCCTTTTGCATACTCTCTCTCTCTCACTCATGTGGAATAATTTACAACTCCATTTTGATAAATATGTTACCAATGTTATGTTACATGTCAAAATTTTCTATAGACTTGTGCACAATTTCATGTTCTCTGTCCTTTCCTTTCTATCTCTTATGTGGAAATTTTAAAAAGTTTATCATGGTAAATAGATTAGAAATTTTATGGTACATGTCAAAAAAAATTATGCATTTATGCAAAAATTCATGCTCTTTATCCCTTCTTTGTTATCTCTCCTATGGAATGCTTGTTATAAACATATTATTGTATAACTCATCACTCACATTTCATGCATTTCATTCCACATTCATGCTTTTTACCTAGATGCATATAACTCCTTGGCTACTTTTGAGTATTTCCTTATCACTACTAGACACAAGCAAACACTATAAGTTATATCTATCCCTCCTCATTTCAAACTTGATACATCTAGCTCTTATCATGCACCCACTACCAACTCTATACATATAGTAGATCATGTGGTACATGCTATTACCCAAGTCTTGAAATATAGGTAGGTAGATTACACCCATGGATATAGCTTTATCACTTAGGTTACCACCCCTTCCAATATAGTTTTAGTTCTTGAGCTCCTTCAGGGATCAGATGTTTACACAGATGTGTTATATAGAGCCCTTCATAATACTAGAGTTTCCATTTCCACAGAACCATCTTATGTTGCATCTATCCTCAACACCATGTAATGGACTGAAGAACATATTTTCTTTGAAAAATAAGATTTACCCCCTTGCCACATTATTGTACAAAATCTACCTTTGTATATTCAATTAAGAATTAATGATGTGGGGGTTAAAAGGGTATTAGTTGATAATGGTTCATGACTCAACATTTGCAACATTTCTTTTCTTAAACATCTTAATATACAACTTCAAGATCTTGACTATTTTGATATGAACATCAGAGGTTCTAAAAACATTCCAAGGAAAGTGATGGTTCAAATAACACTTAATTTTACCTTAGGGCCTAAGACACTGCCAACTGCTTGCCAAGTCATGTCAAATGAACTCAACTATAATTTATTACTTGGTCAACCCTAGATTCATGATATGTATGCTATCCCTTATACACTCCATGCTTGTTTAAAATTTAGTCAAAAAGGATACATATACACATTCCCAATAGATAATGAACCTTTTAAATACTACAAAGTTGCCAAACCTACACAAAATTATATTCTGCACTTTAATCTTGGTAATATATTAGCATAACCTATT
The DNA here is from genome assembly GCA_037957365.1 of Torreya grandis. NCBI lineage: Eukaryota > Viridiplantae > Streptophyta > Pinopsida > Cupressales > Taxaceae > Torreya > Torreya grandis. Next base: position 204,094 of record JARHVA010003881.1, on the reverse strand, counting down.
ATTCATAGTGTACATTTAGACCATGCAACACGTCAACAAAATCTAAGTTTCATAATAAAACTGGTATAAAATCACTAATTTACCTCTCCTTTTGCACTTAAATGTCTCAATAAGATGGGATATCTTAACAAAGGTCTTAGAAAGCACAAATAAGGAATCATCAATCCTGTCGAGGCATCTACATAACATAAAACACAAGGGCTAGGATATCAATTCATCTACCTTCATAATAAGCCTTCTTCCACCACTTCAAAGTATTTAATTTTTTATCAACCCACTCCACCAATAGACCACACCATTAATAATACTTCAACATTATCATTGATCTATCCCAATCTCATTCATGACATAGTTTCACCATACATACTCACATTAGATGAATTCTCCAATGATGAATCCCTCCTATAACTTCTCAGAGCATATGAGGACCTTCCACATTGTTATCATAAAAATAGATTTACTCATCACAAAAATGCCTACACATACTTCAATAAATTCTAGATTCTCCATAATACATACCAATTGATTTAGATGATACTATTCTTACCACTCCCTACACACTTGATCATTTCACATTACTTAATAAATAAATAATTAATTTCAATTTTGGAACTGATCAGGATCCCCATATTTTTTTATTAGTCACTACCCTATGAAAGGAAAAATATATAAATATTCATCAAACCTTAATAGATTTTCCAAAAATATTTGTTTGGTCTTACTCAGATATGCTAAGAATTAATACATCCATAGCAGTTCATTAGATTCCTTTATACCTAGATGCTAAACCCAATAAATAAAAAAATTGTAAAATGTATCCTACGGTGGCTCTCTTAGTCAAAGACAAGAGCTATCACCTCTCAGATGCTAGTTTCATTCGACCAGTAGCGCACCCTGAATGAGTTTCTAATATAGCCATTGTGCTCAAACCCAAAAGACAAATTTGATGTTATTTTGACTCCTAAAATTTAAATAAAGCATGCCTAAAATATGATTTTCCTTTACCTAACATTGACATGATCATTGATTCCACAACTAGATATGAAATGTTATCATTTATGGATGTCTTTGCAAGATACAACCAAATTAAAATTGCTAAAGAAGATCAAGAAAAAACATCTTTTACAACACCTTGGGGTGCATTTTGTTACATTGTAATGCCTTTCAGATTTAAAAATACTAGAGACACATACTAGTGTATTATGATACATATATTTCATGATTTGATTCACCATATTATCAATAATTATGTTGATGATATCTTAGTTAACTCTAAACAATGATAAGATCACACTATTGATTTATGAAAGATTTTTAAAAGATTCAAATAATACAATGTCTGATTAAATCTAAATAAGTGTGTGTTCAGAGTTACATCAAGAAAAAATCTTAGGTTTAATTATTTCTCAGCATGGCATAGAGGTTGATTAGAATAGAGTCAAATCAATCATTGACATACCACCTCCTATGAACTTAAAGCAAATTCAATCCCTATAGGGAAAGATCCAAGCAATCTACCATTTTGTAGCTCAGCTTGTTGATAAAACTCAGTCATTCACTTGATTACAAAATAAATATACAAAGTTTGTCTAGGACCATGCTTATCAAGAAAGCTTTGATACAATCAAGCAATATCTTCTTAATCCACTTGTCTTAGTACCACCTATCCCTAGTAGGCCTTTCCTACTATATATCTCAGTAGCAGACCATGCATTAGGATCACTCTTATCACAACATGATGATCAACACACTAAATGAGTAGTTTATTACATCATTCACACATTATTTGATTATAAAAAAATTACTCTACAATAGAAAAGTTATGTTTATCACTAGTTCTTTCCACATAAAAACTCTGACATTACATGGTAAATAATGAGACTCAGTTTGACATTTTAGTTTTTCAAATCCATTGAGGTTTTTCATGGCAAAAACACATCTCTTTAGTCACATCATAAAATGGGTCATGTTATTAACAAAGTTTGACTTAAAAATAGTTCTTCAAAAATCAATAAAGGGCCAAATCATTGTAGACCATTTGACAGTGGCACCACTCTTAGACACTAATACTATTAGTGACACATTTAGAGATGATTTCACTACCTATTCTACTCATTTCGATACTTTAAACATGTTCTTCAATGGTTCTCAATGTATATCTGGTTCAAGGGTGGGCATTGCCTTTATCAACCCTTTTGGTCACATAGTTCCTATTGCATATTGATTAAGTTTCTTCTATACCAACACCACATAATATAAAGCACTTGTTTTAGGTATATTTTCCACCTAGTCTCTCCAAATTAGATCTATTCAAGTATTTGGTGATTCCTAACTTATGGTCAACCGAGTCAATGATGTCTATCAGATAAAATAAAAACATCTTATCCCATGCTGAAACATGGTACAATGTTTATTATCATAATTTGACTACTTTTCTATAGAAAGTATACCAAGAAAAAATAATTAACATGAAAATATAATGTCAAGCACTGCATCTTTGATTCCTATCAACATTAATGATGATTAAGATATTTTCACAATTAAATGATTATAAACATCATCAATATCCAATGTGGATTTGATTGTACTATCTATTCTAGACACTACATGCATTTTTACAACTCTAGAATGGTTCTTTGATATCTATAACATTTTAAACAAATCTATTACACTAAAAACATTTTCTTAAAATGACAAACACAAGTTACACAAACAAGCACTCCATTATGTAATCATTGGTAAAGACCTTTTTAAATGATCTTTTGATAGACAATTGCTTTGATGTTTGATGTAAGTAAAAGACAAACTTGCTCTTACATAGATATATAATAGTGAGTGTGGTGGCCACTTCAATAGAAAAACCATGTCAGACAAATTACTTTCACAAGGTTACTACTATCCCACCATGGAATATGAATGTATACAATATGCAAAACTATGTGATTAATGTCAATGCCACTGTAACTTACAACATGTACCATCACAACAATTGCAACCTATTGTCTCTCCATGGCCATTCATGTTATGGGGATTTGATCTTATTGGAAAAATTAACCTTGAACCTAATAATGGACATAAATTCATAATCACAACCATAAAATACTTTATGAAGTGGGTAGAAGCCATTCCACTTCAATCTACTACATGTGAGGACATTTATAGCTTTCTCGTGACTCACATTATTTCACACTTCTACTTGCCCACAGCCATAATTTATGATAATGGAACATCATTCAAGAACAAAACTGTTAAGAATTTTTTCACAAAATATAAGATTAAACACATTCTCCACTCCATATTACCCACAAGGAAATGGTCAATTAGAGGCCACAATTAAAACCATCAACAACATTTTGAGCAAAATAGTGACAAAATTTAGCGATGATTAGCACAACAAACTAGTCTTTGCATTATGGGCATATCACACAAATATCTACACACCCACAGAAGCCACTCCTTATTCACTTATTTATGGCACATAATTAGTTTTACCATTATAATTATAAATGCCATCTCTAAGTGTCTCCCTTAAACGTATTATCAATGATGACTAGTATCACAAAAAACATCTAAACTAGATCAAGTAGTTAGACCATACACACATTCAAGCAACAAAATATCTCCAAATCTACCAACAACATATACAATGATCCTATAAAAATGAGTTCATACTAGAGAATTTGAAGTTAATGATCTCATTCCTAAAGAAAATATTCATAATGTCAATGCTAAAGAAGAAATCAAAAGAAAATTCAAACCAACTTGGCTAGGTTCATTCATTATTATCGAAATGCTTAACCCTAAAGTATATCATCTAGCCTCACTTAAAGAAAAAAACCTAAAAAACTTATGAATATCATGCATCTACTTAGAGTCCATGTCTAGCATTTCATTTCACACATTGTACTGTACATAATTTTGCAAAATTACTTATACATAGCTTCTTTTCAAATTCTTATACATAATCTTCATGTGACTTATTATACATATCTCAAATTCTTAAAAATCCAAAAATAATATAACATATCAAAATTCAAAAAAAATTTAAATATGTCAAAACACCAAAAATATTTTGATTGTATGCATTAACCATGCTTTACATTTCTACTGTTATGCTAGACTTACATTTACTATAATATGCTATTGTTTGCCAATTTATCTACATTACCATGCTTCACTTGATCTTCTTTGAGTGTGTGTAGTGACATCCATCTCCTTGATTACTTCACTCTACCCATTGAGGGGGTATCCTACTTCTACATTTAGGACAAACATCAATATACATACCCACTGGGGGCATCTTCTACATGACTACACCATCTAGGTTATGTCATTCCTATAATTCACACTCTAGTTATCATGTTGACATAAATTATTTACTAGCTTACAAAGATTACTATATTGACATCTCACTAGTATATATCACTTGTGTATTTATTAACATATACCTAGTCTTGTACTAATTTATCTTACATACGTTCACTTCTTGCTTTGATTAGTTAGGTGTGATTATATTTCTAAATTTTAGATGTTTTCATTTATTTATTTACATAGCTAGATTGAATGCATTTCTCAGTTCTTGCTTTGTATCTTGTATGTGCCTTAGGACATTTGGCAATGTCCTTTGCTTCTATTCATGTGTGTGCCTTAGGATATTTGCCAATTTCCTTAGTCTTTACTCTTTTATGTGATTGTGGTTTTCATGCCAACCTTGCTTGTTTTAATTGTATGTGTATCTGGCATTTGAACATGCCTTTTATTCTTTCCTTCTATTTTGATTGACATGGTCCTATCCCTTGTTTTCTTGGTCCCTTGACCACCCTTATACTCTTCTTAATTTATGTGCTTGTTACTTGATTGATTTTCGATTGTTTTTAGTTCCATGATCCACAACATGCATTATCTTGATTTTTTGGATGCCATGATTGACATCATGCTCCATCCCTCCATGACAACTAAAAACCAACCAGGCTTTCAGTGTTATTTTAGGACTTTACACATGGTATTACGTTGTTATATTTATCTAGGCATCCCTTTGTTGATCTAACAATATCTCAATACAAACCATGCTATATCTTGAGATATATTGTCAATTATAATTGCTATATCATGTATTATTGAAACATAACACACTTGTAGGGATATTTATTCTGAGGGTAGTCATTGTAGGGTCTTCATTCCTACCCTCAGAAGAGGGGACACAAAATAACAATTTTGTCATAGAGATTAGAGCTCCTAATAATAAAAAAGCAGCATTCAACACACCTAAAGTAGTAACTAGACATCAATCTAGTTAGATAGACTAGGCAAATAGTGAAAATGTTAGAACAGTTAGAAAATTTGGTCCAAGACAACATCACAAAGATTATACAATAGTTCTAATGCCTCTAATATCCATTTTTAGAACTCTTATCCAAATATAAATAATCCCAAAATTTCTATAAGTAGGCAAAAAAGTAGGTTTAACTATAGTTTTACATAGTTAAACTAGTTTAGAATCAATAGTTTTTAGTATACTTTTACTCAAATAATCCATATATAAGGGGAATTATGCACATCATGATGGTACTCACTTCTAGTTTTGGATATGCTAGTTGGTATAACTTCTAGATTAGAATCCATGTTTTAGACAGAAGTGATTGGGGGTAATGTACATGACACATTTGTTTTATTTTCTTTCTAAGTTTAGCATTACCCAGGCATTCTCAGTAGTTGCATGCCTTATTTCATCTACAGGTGGTTAGCATCATTTTAGAGTGGCTTTCATATAAGTCTAACTTCTACATTTTTTAGTGGCCTTCATATAAGCCTAGTGCACCAGTTTCAGATCTTTTGAAGTGGATTTCATATAAGCTTAGTGCACTAGTTTTAGAGTGGATTTCATACAATCCTAATCTCCATCTTTTAGAGTGGCCAAGAGTGGCATAGTTTCTAGCAGACATTCAGGTATCCATGCCAACATTTTTAGATCATAGTACATTCATGGGCTTCAAGAGACATCTCATTTGACACACATTTCATATTGGTATCAATTTATAGCTTCATTTCATGGGGCAATGATGGAGCCAAAGGACTAGATAACATTTGTATTCTTGAGCCACCTATTAGAGGGATTGGACACTTAGTCCAACCATAAATTAACACATGCAAGATCACATAGCTTCACTTGGTGAGTGATGATGGAGCTAAAGGGATAGCCTTTGCATTCTTGAGCCACTTTTGGGGAATTGATCACTCAAGTATATTCATGATATTACTCTTAGTAAAACATCATTCAACATTACTCATCATCATCTATCATCACTTAACATCATAATAGATTTTCACTTCATAATGTGCTCTCTCTATGCACACCCAACATCACATAACTTCATGGGCTTCACCCTTATAGGTAAGTTTAGGTATTTTTTCTATTTTTCCTTTATCTTAGTATTTCACATCTTTGCATCACTAGAATAAAGGGGGCATAAATGTAGTCATATAAAATGTAAAAGTTGGTAATTTGAGCTTGGATAATGAAACCCAACCCTTAGGTCCCTCTTGCTTGCCCTCATGACCCTCATAGGCATCTTTTCACTAATTCTTAGCCATCTGCAACCTTCTAAAATTGATACCAACTAATTTATACCCCTTTTTCCATGACTAATCCATCCCCCCAAGTCTCATCAACTCAAGAAAATAGCACCACACTTAGATTATAGCATTGGTGCCACTCTTGTTTGATTTTGATGCTCTTGTACAAGTGCATTTTTATCCCCAATGGTTATTTTCTTTTAGTTCCCCATCCTTCTCCTTATCGGCCTAATGTGAGTACATTTAACCCATGACCAATAGATCCTTATAAATCCCATTCAAAGATTATTTTTAAGGGGTTGGAAAATATCACTGAGTAAGAAAGAATACAAGAAAGACTACTCAAGCAATCTTCCTTATTCTCTACATACAACCAGCTAATATACTTACAAGCTTATTCACATCCTTACACTAGTCCCTATCCACCTCAAGTACATCTAGTTTAGAATTTTGCATATTCATACACCAAATTGCATAAATCACATCAAGTGGGAGAACTACATATGGTTTGATACCTCTTCAAGGTATTGGGAGCTCTACAGACTTTTAGTTGCTAAAACTTCATGGATAGGGTCACATTGACCTAGTGAACAAAACCTAAAAAGTTCAGATCCTCAGGACAAAGTAGAAGAGGTAGACTACAATATTGGTGCCACTTATATCCACTTTTTACACTAATATCCAATCAAAAAATTAAGGTTAGATCTCAATTTGTGACAATGTCCTAGTCTTGCACAATGAATCTTAGACCCTGTTTCAACCATATCAACTAATTTCTAGCTTTATCTTATTTTCTCCATCTTATTACTATTCTTAGAAAGGTCAAAATTGGAATCTAATTTATAAAAATCAGTAGCTTAAATATTACATATTTATTTACTAATTTTACCCCTCCGACCCTTTAACTAAATTAGGAATAATACACTAATATTCCCAAATAGTTTAAATCACTAATACACTCATAGAAGATGCCATCCATGGTAATTAATTATATGGATAAGTGTATAAACCCATGAAAAGCATGTTTTTTTAGGATTTTGTGAAGTTTTCAAGGTAAAAATTTGTTTGGAGAGTTGAAAATCATTATAAGGGGTAGTTTGGGACTTTTTTTACCTTCTTAGATCATCAATTTCTCACACTCCTTGGAAACACTTTTGCAAGTCTTAACCAGATAGGCAGTTTTGAAATGCAAGTTAGGTGTAGCCCTATGTGAGGTAAATTTGTAGGTGCACAGTGATTATAAGGGTAATTCATGGTATGTAACTCTATTTTAGGCTTGTAACATGCTTGTTTACCTATTCTTAAGGTTATTTTCATGGTCATATGGTTAGTCAAACAATAAACACTATGTAACTAGGCCTAATTAACCTAGTAGACCTACTTGGTTAACAAAAAGAAGTGTCAATTGGTATAGAGGGATACTAAGGAGGGTCAATATATAATCATCAAACTTTGTAAAATAATATATTGAAGGAGGAAAACACACATTTCATGGTCATTATGAAGGGGAATGTAGTTTATTGAACCTATGTCAACATACAAGGGAAGATGGGTTGCTCAACACCTCATGGAAGCCTAATTACACCTCATTTAGACTTTGTAACTACCATAGGATAAGTTATTAACCATTTTTAGGCATATCTATGCTTTGAAAATGATCAAATGAGTCTGACCAAGCCTCCACCACTCTACCTCAACACCTAAAGGGCCCATTAAAGAACATAAATGCATGGAAGTGATATGAAGGACTATTGTAACTACTTATAACTAATGGTGAAGTGGGATATGGTCATTTATGACCTCTTATCTATACCTCTAAACCATTTTTACCTACTTTCCCCTTCTCATTCTTCTATTTATTCAAGCCTCAAGGCCATTGTACACACCCCTCACCTGGGTATGAGGATAATTTACCTAGATTTGTACTTTGTAGACCTCTTAGATCAATGTAGTGACTGATTCAACTTATTCCATTTTGACCTAGTGTGTTTGTATTGGTTTGAATTGCATAAGTGGTAGATTTATCTTCCTTTTATAGGTCCCTACTTCACCTAGATGCTAATAGATATTCAATGTAGGTGATATAACATGAAAGAAGTGTTGGTGATTGAATTTGGAGTGGAATTTTATTGCTAAGTATATTTTACCAAACCTTTCTCTCATGGTCCTCATGTTCTAGACACCTATCATAGCCTCTATGTGAAACAATGTTGCCTAAACACTATTAGAGGTTGTAGTTCAGTTACTTGTTTAGTTCAATGGTGTTGTTTAAGGCAAATAAAATGTAAAATTATTATTGGTGCATCACCATCCTTAGATTAGGTTTCCTTTATGAATTCATTCTATCTCTTTTCACTCTAATTAGTATGTCTTGGTGATTTTAACCATAATAATATGCACTAGTGGAGCTAGCCCCATAATTTAGAGGTCTAGCCTAGCCATAGGTCACCCACATCCTTAGGCTATTCCCATATCACTCCAACATTGGAGGTAGGCTCAAAAAATATCCTCCTAGGATGCAGGTTGGAGAGATAATAATTAGGGATATATATTTATCTTGTCATACACAAAATATTTGCATTTTTTCCCTTTGTTTTTCTCTCAACACTTATAATTACTCTATCATTTTTTAATTTAATTTTTTACTACCTTTAAAATGAAATTTGAAACTTATGATTAGGTGAAGTTGATATATTTTTAGGGTGGGAATAGCTATTAAACAACTTTCACCACTGTGTAAAGTCAAAAATGATGCAAACCAAAACTATGGGAACACAAATCTCTAGATGAAAAAACTATAACATTAGGGAAAGCATTATATTGGTAATATAAGGAATGTGTCCAAATTATACAATGTATAAATGTTTATTTATTCATTTTTTTATAATTTTAATTTTAGGGTTTATATATAGCTTTTGTTTAAGGGTTTATTTATACCCTTCATTTCTCTATAATTTCTTTAATTTGTGACAAAATTAAGGCCGATTAAGTAACAAATTTCATCCTATACAATGGATTGAGCCATAAATTAATTTCAAAAGGACTAAGTTGGCCAAAATAATGTATATAATTTCACCATTTTACTAATTGGAACAATTCATGATATAATCTGAGCTAATTTATCCCTAAAAATGGAATACTATCATAGCTAGGTTCACGAGGCTCAAATCACCCCCAATTACAATCATTATTGAATTGAACCAATTGATTATTTGGTTTATAGAGTAATAACATTGGTGTTGATTGATAATATTTGGAATTAGGTTTTAAATGGGCTCAATATAACTCAATTTTCAATAAAGTTATGGATAATTGAACCACCAATCAAATCATATATTCATGTAGTTAGGTTGAAGATGCTCAAAATTTCTCCACTTTCCTCCATGATTGAATCAATTGAATATTTGGTTCATTATGTGATGACATTTTGGTTTATTGATTCCCAGATCACATATTATACCAAGATTCACATGTCTCAATATTTCCCAAATCACATGCTATATTTATAAATAGGTTCAAGGGGGTCATTTGTGATAAAATTAGTGTTGGTTAAGCTAAAAATTAAATCATATATAATTGATTAAGTGATAAATTAGATTCACTAGGCTTAATTTGACCCAAATCTTGTCTTTGATAGTGAAAATTAACTAATTGGACAATTCATGTTGGAATTGAAACAAATTTATCTAAAAATCACATTTAACTATCGTATATAAATTCAAAGTGTTCAAATTGGCCTTGATTACATTCATGATTAAAATAATTGATTACTTGGTTCATAGAGTGATAATTTTCTTGTTGATTAAGCTACCATATCACATTATATATGGTTGGAATTAGGTTTCAAAGGGGATTAATTTGTCATAAATCATGTTACTGATTCCACCAATTAACTAATTGGCTAAATATATGATAAAAGTAGTGATAGATGAGATCCTCTGCCCTACCCACCTAATCAAATATTATAGTCATATTTAGGTTAAAGGGTCTTAAATTGGACATAATTTCCTATGTTATTAAACCAATTGACTATTTGGTTCTTTATGTGATGACATTGGGGTTGATTAATGCTCAAATCACATCCTATACAGTCAAAATTAGGTTAAAATGACTCAATTTGGCCCAAATTGAATCACTAATTGGATTAAATAACTAATTGGCTAAATTCATGATTGAAAAAGAGATAATTTTTCCCCAAATCATATATTATTTTTGAAATTAGGTTCAAGGGGATAAAATTGGCCCATTTCATCCATAATTGAACCAATTAATTCTTTGATTCATTATATGAATAAAATGGGGCCAACTGAGCCCCAAATCACATCTTATATAGTTGAAATCATGTTAGAAAGGGGTTTAATATCACCAAAGTCACATCACTAATTACTCCAATTCACTAATTGATTTAATTTGTGATAAAATTAGGGATAACTGACCCCATAATCACATACTATAGTTGGATTTAGGTTTAAGGGATCACAATTGGCCCCAATTTCCTCCATGATAAAAAGAATGACTATTTGGTTCATAATGTGATGTCATTGGGGTTAGTTGAGCCCTAAATCACATCATATATAGTTGAAATTATGTTCATATGGAATAATGTTTCCTAATTCTCATCATAGATTGTAATAATTGACTAATTTACGCAACTAAGATGAACTTGAAGCTAATTTATCCTTAAATAATATTTTATAGTTGTAGTTAAGTTCAAGGGACTTAGATTGGCCCCAATTCACTCAATAATTGAAACAATTAAATTTTTTTCTCATTATATGATGATATTGGAGTTGATTGAGGAATAAATCACATATTATATAGTCAAAATTACATTTGTCATCAAACCAACTGATTATTTACTTAATTCTCTAATGAAATTTAGGAACATTGATTCATAAATCTCATTTTATAGTTGTTACATTGAAGGGGCCCGAATCAGCCCTAATTGCCTTAGTGATTGAACCAATTAACTACTTGGTATATTATGTGATGACATTGGGGTCAATTTATCCAAAATATACATATTACATAGTCCAAATTAGGTTCATTGGGATTAATTTGGATCCAATTGCACCAATTAACTAATTATCTCAATATTTCATGAAATTAAAGCTAATTTAGCCCTAAATCACAAACTATAATTTTATTTGTATAGATATTATTTTTTTATTTATCATTCACTGATGCTTTCTCTTGTATAAACTTATCAAGATTCAATCTCCCTAAGTGTATTCCTTAAAGGGTGCATTGATAAATGGGTGGTAAGGCCTTTAGTTCTTTGTATGAAATGTTTCTATCTATGTCATGATAATATCATTCCTCTTTTTAGTTTAACTTTCTTATATTTTCTTTCCTACCTACCTCTTTCCATCCTACCTCACTTAGTTTTAATACATTTATCATTTTGTACAACATTGACCTACTAATATAATATATTCATGCATGTTCCCTCATTATATTATATGATCCTATATGATGTATTTCTAAGTCTATCCTTTTGGCATTTGAATTTCTTTGACCTTGTTGACATAGTTTAATGTTAGTTAGATCTTCTTAACTACATCATGTTGGTTGATAACATCAACTTAGTTTTGGGCTTTGCATTTAATTTATATATATATATATATATACAAGTCACATTTCATTATAAATAATATACACTTATCTTCTTCGATTTCACTCGTACTTATGACTTAAACCATCATTTCATTAAATCTAGACACATTCCCTTGAATTTGGACTTGTTTTATAATTGATGAAATTAGATTACCATATTGTTATTTTTGGTTTTGAACTAGTGTGATATTGATTCCTATATTTCCATTATTGGTTTTGAAATATTGTGATATCAGATTCCAATATTTCTATTATTGGTTTGAATTAGTGTGATAGTAGATTCTAATGTTTATTTTATTTGATTTCAACTAGTGTGAAATAAGGGTCCAATTATATCATAATACTATTGATCACATAATGGTCCATATTTGTCCTAGTAATAACTAGTATTTATCATAATGTCACCCCCATTTAGAGAATGAACTCAACATAAAAACACAAGGTGCAAAGCTTAATAAAATTTAAGTCAACTTAAAAATACTATAAAAGTAACTTAGTTTTAGAACACTTTTTATCTCCAAAATTGGAGCAATAAATATCCACCATTACATTAGATTTTTATCACAAAAATTAGATTAAAAAAATCCTAAATGTTTCCCTAATCCATATTAAGGATGCATCACCCAAAATTCAACATAAAATTTGTAGGATCATTTGAATTATGAACAAGGATGTGAGGAGAAGATTGAGAGAGGGGAAAGGATTGCCCATGTCTAGTCCCTCCTCCCCAAAAATCTAAAAAATAATCCATAGAACCTATTTCCATGGGTGATTGAAGGCATCATTATTTTGGTGTAGTTCTATTTTCAAATTATGCATTTTTTGTTTTGTTTATTTTAAAATCATTTTCATGTTCATACACCATGTACAATGAGAAGATTTTTTTATAGTAATAATTATAATAAAAATAAATTCATCTTCCATGTTGTAGGCATGTAATTTTTTTGTATTATATTTTATAGTATTTTATAGGTTGATGAAATAAATATCGAAACATTGTTAGCAATAGTCATCTTTCATCCTATGTATATCCAATGTACATGAAAAAAAAAACTGACACAAGATATACATGATTATTTCATTTAATAAAACATTAAATAAAATATCATCATATCTGATTTCATCCCCTCTTCTCACCATGTTTTAAAATTAATGACAACAAAAAATATTTAAAAAGCCTCCAAACCAATTAGAACAAGTTTGGTTAGTTTAAGGTTTAACTGATATGATCCTAGTCCACATTTGTATGAACCTGATAACTAAGGAATAATTCACGTAAAGTTTTTGAGACTCAATGGAATTGAGATAGAGACAATAAAAAATGTATTAATCACAAATAATTTGATGAAGTAAATATCAATCTTCCCTTCATATTAAACAACAATACATTTTGTAAAGTCTTTTTAGTCTAGCATGCTTTGTATTAAACCCACATCTCTAGCCAAGATGATAGATCACATTATTATATGATATTCAATAGTTTCAACAAGTAACTTAACATTAATTACCTTGTTCAATTATTTCAAGATATAATTTAATGTCCCCATGTCCTTTATCAATTATCTTGATCGATTCTCATTTCCATGTTTTGTTTGGTATCCATGCCCTTATGATACTATCCACATAAATATATCGTTTAATTTTATCTAATTTAGTCCATGTTTTTTTGTCCTTAAATAATATTGATACAATGATCCACCTTCTGCTCTCACTGTAGGTTCTAAATATTGAAACCTCACATTTTTAGCCACTTTATCACCTTTTAATTTAAAATAAATATCCCATATACCCCTCCCATCCATATATTTTCATTTTAATTTTTTGGTTGTACTAAAATCATATATCCCACATACACTTCCATCAATGGATTTAATTTAACTTTCTTTCATATCCTTATTATGTAAGTGGCATTCAATTTTAGATCCTTTTGAGTATTGTAAGGTCTTTTGATTTTTTTTGGAATGATTGTGATTAGCGGTAATGTCAAAGAAATTAGATATTAAAATTGTGGATACTCTTATAATTCATCCCATATATTTACCTCAACCTATTTTGGGGATTATTTAAATCTAACATCCATGGGATAACTATCTATGTTGGCCAATTTCCAAGCAGGCTATTTTATGAGAGATCCTTTAGATAGGGATCATATTTTACAATCCTTCTATATGCACACCAAATAGATTGACATAAAATCCTTCTAATATAACCATATATCCTTTAAGTACATTTTTAATTATTCCTTCTAAAATATATTTTCTTATAGATGAGCAAAAATGGATCAATTTAACACTAACACATCTGAACTTAAAATTGTGTTCAACACCATGTATAAGGGATAAACCATCTATATGATCACTCTATTTAACCATTAGGGCCCTTATTATTTCATGGAAAACCAATTTTTTAATTAGACATGCTATTAATTTCTTGGGTTGTAGTAAGTTTGAGGATTCCAAACAATAATTTACCACATTCTAAACCATTATTCCAAAATTCATGGGTCCTAATCTCTCATGTTAGTTATAAACCATTATTCCAAAATTTAGGGGTCCTAATATTTAAGCATGTGAGTTATAAACCCTTATTCTATGTCATCATTTTTGATAAAATTTTTATGTTTGAAACTAAATTAATTCCAAATTTAGGTCATATATTGATGGTAATTTCAATGTCATCACTACAATCTCTTTATTTCCATGATATTACTATCATCCTATTAGTCATTGTATATGTGATGACCATAAATTCATGTAATTGATGAATTTGTGTCTTTTGAAAATTCCCTCTTCCTAGGCAATGTAATATATTTTATTATTGATATCTACCAACATTTAAAATTCATGAACTAAAAATAGTAATTTTACTTTTCCATTTAATATAATGTTAACATTGACAACAACAAATCCTCTTCCCATGTCTCTATAATGTATTTTCTTCCTATTTGGATACATTCTACCCTCTACAAATTTGGTTCTTCTTTAAAATAAATTCACTTGACCATCCTTCCAAATGGAAGAGACCTTAATGCTATATTATAAAAATAAACGACGTGAGATAAAATCAAATCTATAAAACCATATCAGATCATAAAGAAATTAAAAATTAAACATCAATGTGAGATAAAAATAAATATATAAATTATATTAACACAAATTTAATATAGTGTTTGAGTTTACTTAGTATCCACATCATATATAATATTTTATATTATTATTCAATCAGAGTGCTTGATTTTACTTATTATTATAAAAATTATAAAGTTTGGCATGCAAAATTGTAGGATTATTGTTTAGGGTGTTATAATTTTTTTTTATAATGAAATACTTATTCATAATTGGATCAAATTTTTATTGTTAATCTGTTTATATTGACATGCATTAAAAAATAAAAATAAATCAAAACACAAAGATATTTTTCCTTGTGAACATTATCCACCAATTAAAAAACACCACTAAAAACATTGCAGTAGGTCCAAATTTAAAAATTAATTAAATTATTATTAGTATCTACCAAACCATAATAATATAGGTTTTTTTTGAGATTTTTTTTCCTAGCTAATGAGAGCCTTTGACAAGACATTTCAATTTAACAATTCTAAAGTTTAGCATATAAAAATTAAATAATATTCATTTACATGTTCTCATGAAATATTATGTTTATAAATATATAATAATTACAAGCATTTAATTATTTGATTAGTTTAAAATATTATTCCAATCATAACCAACCCTAGCTCAATTTTTTTATAATGACAAATAATTTATTATTCATAAACATTTTAATATAAATATCAATTCACAAAGTACTTCCTCCACATAATAACCCAAAATGAATCCATGTGCCATAGAAATTTATAAGTTCATAGGTTCAATTTAATAAAATATACATTTGATGTTATGAATAAGAGGCATTAAATTTCTTGTCAAATCTCAATAGTTACATTAATATAAATTTACCTTTTCTTTCATGAATCATAATCATACTTCAATTTTTATAAATAAAATGCATAATGATTATTTTTGAAGTTGGTTATAAAATACCTGAAAGATAATCAATCATATAATTAAATTATTGATAACAACATTTAATCATTTAAATGATTAAATTGTTTACATGTATTAATTAGTATATATATCATCACATATAAGTGTTTAACCCTCAAATCTAGATTGGGGAATCTAGGGTTAAAGGAGGAAAATATAGCCTAGGGAATAAGGATGGTAGACTATGTCTAGAGCAATCCAATTGTTTAAAAAACTTAGAAAATATTCTAAATTTATTATATTGAGATGCTAAAGATATAAAGTACAACTATGCTAAATATTGTAATAACAATGAAAAAGATACTTAGTTGATTCTGATACTAATATAGATATAGATATGGAATAGGTCAAAAGTGGATTAGATATAAATTCTAAAATAATCACTAGATTTTAGAAATGATATGCCTATAGTCACAGACACTTGCATTGACCTAGGATAATTACATCAATGCTACTATATAGCTTAGATATAGGTGTCTAGTATAAAATACCTATTGAAACTAGATGCAACCACTTGGATGATTTTGGGTTATGTGTCACCATTGATTTGGTGCATTTAGATCTGGGTCATAGATAGCCACTCCTTGTCAAATAGTAAAACCCTTTTTCTTCATCATCTATTGTTTATGGAAAAAATGGGTTAGTGGGCACATGGTGTTTAAATACCCAAAAGACCCGTCTATCAATGATTGCTACCTATATATCCAATACTCTGAAGAGGGCCTAAGACTTATGTAGTTCTACCCAACATGTTGGTTTGTGTGTGAATCATGAAATTTATTATTCTGAACATAGGATTACAATAGGTATAAATTAGTATATTGTTAGTGAATGAAATCAAAATCCAATACAACACACTAATGCTAACACCCTAAGCCTATTTCAAGGGGAAAGCATAATAAAAATATCAAATGAGAGACAAAACTAGAATGAAAAATATAAATAAATACTTCACTTTCATTGGATGCTCCAAATATATTGTTGAAGTGGCTTTCTTGGTTTGTGCTTAATGAGTATTCATCACATGAGGGTTGGCTATCTCCTCTTTTCCTTGGCACCTTTGAGATGGCTTTGGATTGGGTTGGATCAATAATTTGTTATTATAACACTAATTGAATGATGATTTGGAATGATTTGTGAATTATAAACTTACACTATCCAAGATTAAAAATCAATAAACAAGGCCTCCTATTTATAGACTTTGCAAAATTATGAGAATAAACTTGAACTATCCATCTCAAGATGATGTGTGGCTAAGAATCCATTCAATTTTGGAGTAAAAATTCAATAAATGGCCTCATAAATATTTGGGAAAGATAGGCATTAAAGAGGCATGAAAGACATTAATGAGGCATGAGAGGGCTTAATCTTGATATTTTATATATTTATGGCCTAGGGATGTCTTTCCAAGAAACGATGTCACTTAATGATGTAGTTATTAAATATCAATTTCCAAAAAGAAATATTCAACAAGTTACATGGAATTTTTAATTAGGATCTTGATTTAGATTAATTATATTTAAACATGATTTATCACTTTGATTCAAATCTTGGTAATTGGTGCACAAATTAATCAAACTGGTCAAAATGTCAAATTATTGGCTCAAAATTTGATTGGATTGGAATTAAGATGTGATGTTAGATATGTTGGATCCATTATCCCAATTAGGATGTTTTCAACACCAAATAATAAGGGCACATGTCTCATGAAATAAATTTGGTATAAAAGAGTAATCCAAGGCAACCAAGTACAAAGATGTCATTTTAACTCGAAATGATTTGATCAAAGTTAGCTATCTTATAAATTGCATTACCTCATTTAATGATATTCTAGCCAAAATTGGCACCTCTATATAATAATTTCAACTCATTTAATGTTTTTTAGGCCAATTTATGATGTTTTGATAAAAATTGGTCAAAATCCTAGTTGGAGGTTATTGGTGGCCATTTTTAGGTGGCTATAGTTTGCCCCTATTTGGGAAGGCACTACAAGCTATAAGCATAGTAATATCTTCTCAAATAATGAAAAGGTTCTATATGCTTATAACTTCAATGGAAATATATGAACTGTATGATGCCCTCTTGAGGGAATAGTTGGCACAAGTAGGTCGGCAAATGGTCCCTCAAAAGAAGAAAGTGAAACAAGGGGACCAAACATATGAAGATGATGGGGTGAGAACTTAATGATTTTGAAAAAGTAGTCAAAATCACTGAGAATGCAAATGGGATGGTGTACAATGGTTTACCCGAAGGTGATTATAAGCACTATACCCCAATAGTGGCAATGTGGTATGATAAGATAATGATTTACTTAGAGGGGGTTATAATCATTAAGAAGATGGAGCTACCCCAGTTAGGATAGACAAACAAGATAAAAACATGCCCCTATTTGGGCAAAAAGAAAGTAAATTTGGTGAGAACATAATGATTTTCCCAAAGGTGGTTATAATCACTGAAAAATGTAGGTGGGATGGTGTATAATGATTTTCCCATAGCTGGTTATAATCATTGGACCCTGATTATGGAAAACATGATTGATTGATGATGGAAAATATAATGTAGGTAATTTTATACACAAGATAAAGATGACTTGGGATAAATTAGTAGTAGGGAGATTCTCATTTGAACTAACAAAGGTTAAAATTATTTTATTGTATTACTCTATTTGGGATATGATTGGAATTGGATTGAGATGTTGGTGATAAGGAGATGTTAATACTATCCTTGTTGAGTAGACTTCCTAAAGCTAATTTTTGCTATAGCATTATATGGTAGGCATCATGATATAAAACCATGAGGATTGGGATACAAGATGCATAAGGACTGACTCTTATAATCCAATATTTAGGGGAAAATAATGCACTAATGATAAAAACCATGATGGCAATGTAGATGGATGAATGTGAATGGATTCAAGTATAAATGCATAAGGAATCACCCAATGAACACATGTAGACTGAACCAAGGCAAAAATGTAGAAATTAAATTAATAAACATATGAACAACAAATAATGAAACAAATAAATGAATAATAGTTAGTTCTAATGTTAGTATAAATAACATGACTTAAACTTACATGATGAACATTGCCCCTAGAAAATAGGTGATAACTTAGTAAACAAACATGACTGGGGGAATAGCAAAAAAGGAAGGGGGTGGTTGAGCTATCTCCATATGTGCTAGGGAAGTGGACATTGCCTATATAGTTCTATGGACATACTATCCAACAAAAACTTTAGGCCAAAAGTAGTTCTCCTAGGAAACAGGAAGAAAATGATAAATGATGAAAAAAAAAACATGATGAATATGATATAAGAATAGGAATGGTCTTGCAAAATGGCAAGTGCATGGGATAAAAGGCCAAAAAGGATGGGGAAACTAAGGAACAGGTGATTTACTTGTGACTTAGTAAGGGTTCCTAGAATCCTTGAGATAAAGAAGTGGTCAATGTTTTTAGTTTTTCTAAATGATTTTACAAATGTTTTTCGAATTTTATAGATATCTCAACTTGATTAAGAATGATGAGACATTAAATGGTTCAAGCTCACAAAATGATAAGAGCATTGTTAATGTTGCTCACAAAATGGTGAGAGTAGGGCTTAGGTTACTCACAAAATAATGAAAGTGTGGCCTAGGTTGCTCACAAAATAACAAGAGCATGGCTTAATTTACTCTCAAAATAGTGAGAATCATGGATTAGGGTGATTGTGCTAACCTCAACAAGTATCGAGTGTTACCTACATAGTCCCAATATAAGACCTCAAGTCACTGTAGCTTTTCCCTATAGTGGAAGAATCTAACTAGTGTAGTAGCTAATTCAAACAAAATAGGCACAAGTAACATAAAGACAAAGTAACTTTGGCTGAGGTTGAACTGCGCGCGCATGGAGATTTTGAATGCTGAGCACATGCTTGCGTGAGTGTGAACTCAAATATAGTACCACGTAGCCATTGATACGGTGGCTGGTGTGGCCGAGACTTCACCCACAAATGGGGAAAGGATCCTGATCGCTCATTCTTCTGTGGAAGGGGGCTCTTTGCCAGTTACGGATTTAGCTAAAGGATCCCCTATTTTTGGTTCTGTCCTTGGGTCTAAGGGAGGAACTTATGTGGATGTGGCTGATCTTGAAGCTGAAATACATGACATGAAACTTCAAGCTTCTGCTAGGAGATTGGGCAAATCACCAGTAAGTGCTTTAAATCCTGTCAGGGTTAATCTTGATCCTGATATAGTTGAAGCAATCTTTTATCGGGCAGATTATTTTTCAAAGTTTGTAGCTATTTGTTGATTTCGTGGCTTCTGGCCATCTTTTTAAGATTTACATGGTTGGATCTCCAAGACTTGGTTGCCACTGATTGATGGAAATGTTAAAATTTACCCATGTGGTAAAGGTTTTTTTATAGCCTTATTCCATAACTCTGAGGACAGGAAGGCTATTCTGTCCAACAGAAATTTTTTATGGCAGGGTAAATACCCTCTTTTCACCAAACAGTGGCATATGGATTTCAATCCTGTCACAAAAACCTTCAATAAGATCCCTATCTAGGTTCGGCTCCCTAATTTACCAATGCATCTATGGCATGAATCGGTGTTTAAAACCATCAAAAATGCTATAGGGGAGTTTTTATTTGAGGATGATGAAACTAAGAGGTTTTACCACTCGACTTTTGCTCACCTTATGGTTGAGGTGGATGTTTCTAAGGGCCTTCCTGAGGTGATTTGTCTGGACTCCCCTAGGGGTTCTTGGATGCAAATGTTAGATTTTGAAGGTATACCTTTTCGATGCAAAAAGTGTCACCTGAAGGGGCATGTTGTAGCCCATGTACTGCAGGGAAATCCAAATCCAGAAGATCACCTTCTTGGTGGTCTAAAGCTGATCATGATCATTATTTTGCTAAACAACCTGAGGAAGTTTTGACTGATTTAGAGAATGAGAATGAAAAGAGTATCCATTCTGAATCGATTGATCAGGAGACTCCGCTGGAGACAGATCCTGTTGAAGGTTCGGTGGAAATTGGATTTTGTGATCTCTCTGAACTGATTACTAAGGAGGTGGTGGTTCCTCTACCTATTTTGAAGGATTCTCCTAGGAGCCAGATGTTGGCTGGTTCTCATAAGGATTTTGCTGAGGCATCGATGTCCCCTGGACTTCATGGATCATGGCCTTCTGAGGACTGGGTTGCTGAGGCAGCTAAGGTAGAGGATGGTTGGACAACTGTTAAGAGGAAGAAGTAGACATGAAACTTTGGTCTTGTAAAAAAAATATTCATCATTTGTCCATCTCTTGAAAGCTATTTTCAGATTCTTGGTTAATCTGGTCTTGCTTATGCAGGTTCTAGGCTATTTTGTATCCTGGGTGTGCTTAAGGTTTATCTCTTTTCTGATGTAAAGGGTTTTGGGGCCCCTTCAAAACCTATTTTTACCTTAATCTAAAACATAAATACAAAGTATGGCATAGGAATGGCTAGTTGGTATGTCAAGGTATGATAAAAAAGTGGTGCCCTTAGTTTGCCCATAGGTAGTTATAACTAGCAAATAATGACATAGGTCAATGATACTAATTTTCCCATAGGTGGTTACAATTAGTAGCAAGACTTGTGAGATATTAATTTTCCCATAGGTAGTTATAATCAAGCACACTTGGTATAAATAATGGAATAAGAAATGAAGGATGAAACTAGCAAGCTATTGTCTTACTACTCCAAAATACTACCTCTATCTGGAATGTGTGAAACAACTACTAAAATCAAATATGAATCCTCTTGCTAAAAGTGGTGATGGAATGAATGGAATAGAACCAAGGTCACAGAGCTAGGTAGGGTGGGATAATCAACTTGGTTTATGAGAAAGGTATGGTAAAATAGACAGGTGATAAAAAATTGATAGGTTGGTAGGATGATAGGATGGTAAAATGGTATAGTAAAAAGAAGATTGATAAAATGATACAACTTGAAATAGTCATTATAGATATTAGACTAAGTCACTCAAGCATATTACTATTTGAGGTGGATAATATTCATTGGTTCATCTAGTTCATTTCCATCTAGTGTGGCAAGCTTGTACACTCTTTTTCCATAGTTTTCTATAATGATGAAAGGACCAACTGAATTGGGTTTGAACTTGCCTTTATGCTTCTTTTTAGCCATGGTATTATTTTGGTTCTCTTTAAGGACAAGATCACCAAGTTAAAATTGTCTATGTTTCACATGTTAACTATAGTGGCTTCAAAGTCAATTTTTATAGGACTAAAGATTGTTCACCGTATCCATGCATTTTTCATAAAGAAACTCTAGTTCTTGAAATCGAGATACTCAATAGTCTTTATCATCCAAGACATGCTTGAAGGAGATGTATAGAGAAGGAAACTCAACCACAATGGGAAGAAAATATTTTGTACCATAAACAAGTGAATATGGAGTGGATCCTATGGGTGTATGGTTATTGGTATGATATTCCCAAAGGGAAAAAATATTTTAAGGTGATAATCATGATCAACATCATTGAAAATCTTTTTGAGAATGTTAACAATGGTTTTGTTTGATGATTCAACCTAACCATTACCTTAAGGGTAATGTGCCATGGAAAAGTGTTCTGTGATGTTATATTAAGTACATATCTTTTTGATATCCTTGTTCTTAAATGATCCTCATTATTAGATATAATTTTGGAAGGGATACTTTAGAGGAAATTGAGATTGTTGAAAATAAACTTGGAAATTTGCTTTCTAGTCACATAAGTGAGTATAGCTTCAACCCACTTAATGAAATATTAAATAGTGGTAAGGATATGTTTATGGACATTATATGAGGTGGGATTGATATTTCCAATGAGGTCGAGGTCTCATGTAGCAAATGGCCATGGTGTCAAGATTGGTTTTAGAGTCTTGGCTAGGGTATGAGTCAAATTGGCATACCACTGACACTTGTCACACTTATTCACATATGCAGCTACATTTACATCCATTATGGGCCAATAATAACTATTACACAAGATATTTTTTCATAGTACTACCCCATTAGTGTGGGCCCCACATACTCCTTTGTGAACTTCCTATAACACAAGTGTAGATTCTATAAAAGTTAAACAAAGTAGAGTTCCATCAAAACTATGGTGGTAAAGGGTTAATCCAAGTAAGGTATAATAAGTGGTTTAGTGGATGAAGGATTTATATTGTTTTTGAGATTGATCATGTGGCATAATTTGGTTGAGAAGGTAGTTGTAAAGGTTTGAGTACCAGATAAAGCTAGGACCAATAATATCATAAATCATCGTGATGGTTGAAGGTTCATGAGCTAGTGTTAAGAAATTATTGATAAGGAACTAATATTATTTGGTTGCATTTTTTTTGTTGAATAAAAGATCCAATAGTGGACATAGCATCTAAAGTTTTATTACTTGCCCTTGGTATATGCTCAAACTGAATGTCAACAATCTTTTACTTGAGAGTGATGACTATGGCCTTATATAGAACCAACTTGTCATCTATGGTTTGAAAGTGGTATATAACCTAATTGATGATTAGTTAAGAATCACCATAAACTTTGAGATGAGATATATTCCATTGTACCACTTGAAAAATCCTTGCAACAAGTGCTTCATATTTGGCCTTGTTGTTGGTACAAGGAAAGTTGATCTCGAATGATTTAGGGATTAGATCCCCATGTGGTGTAATAAATAAAAGGCCTACCCTTGATCCATGTGTTGTGAATGATCCATAAAAATACAACTTCCATTACTTCTCCCAAAAATGTGTTTTAATGATGGTCATTACAGATTCCTTAGGAAATTGGAATGCTAATGGTTCTGTATCAGCAAGGGGTGATTCAACAAGCTGATCTACAAGAACTTTCCCTTTAATGGTTATTACTTGATGTATTTGATGTCAAACTCACTTAAAATAATGATCCATTTGGACATGAAAACTTGTAAAGATATTTTAGATAGTAGACACTTGAGCATATCTATTGTTGAAATAACCATGGTCTTATTGTTTAGTATGTAATGACAGTTTCTAAGCTATGAAGACCATAGCTAGGTAGGATTTTTCTATGGACATATAATTATGTCCATACGTGAATAGTGTATGGATTAAATAATACATGACATGATCTTTTCCATTATCATCATGATGAGCCAAAAGTGCCCCTAGGGTATTTTCAATAGTAGAAAGATACAAAAAAATGGCTTTTCTATCACAAGAGGAAACAAAATAGGTGGATTCATGAGATTCCCTTCTTTATAAGATGATTAAAAATATGGCATTTGTCAGCTAATTGAGATATGAAGCATTTGATTAACTATATTTTTCCCTGGAAAGCTACTTCAAATTAGTTAGTGGTGGCATCTCTATTATGGCTTAGACTTTAGCTAGATCGACTTTAATGCCTCAACAAGACATAATGAAGCCAAGAAATTTTATTTATGTGACTCCAAAGATACATTTCTTAGGATTAATTTTGAATTTTTACTCATGCAATCTTTCAAATATTTTGTGTAGCACTATTGGATGATTAGCCCTAGTCTTTGATTTATCAAGAATGTTGTTGACATAGTCTTCAATAATGTCAGGCATCATATCATAAAATATGATGGTCATGGCTCTTTAATAGGTTGCCCCTACATTCTTAAGACCAAATGACATAACTTGATAATATAATGTTCTACATAGAGTGGTGAATGCTATTTTGTGTTGGTTTTTTGGTGTTATCCTAATTTCGTTATACCTTGAAAAGCCATCCATTAATGAATGCATTTCATAACACATTATGGAGTCGATGATCATGTTAATTTATGGTAATGGAAAGTCATCCTAAGGGAAAGATTTATTTATATAATATAAATTAGTACATATTATAATTATTTATGGCTTTTTACTAAGTATCACAACATTGGAGATCCACTCTGAATAGTTGATCGACTGAATACATCCTACTTTTAAGAGTTTTTCCAAATCTTTCTTCACTAATACAAAAATACAAGGATGAATCTTATGCATCTTTTATTTTACCAATTTGGCATCAAGATTGACCATAAGGTGGTGTAAAACCAAGGTGGGGTCCAAACCTAGCATGTCAGAATATGCCCTTGTAAAAAATATCTACAAATTCCTTCAAAAGGGATATAAGGACTTTATGCTCCTTCTCAGTAAGGGATGCACCTAGCTTGATCCACTTCGGGTTATCTGGGGACCTAATATTAACCTCTATTGTATCTTCCACTAGAAGGGTCAAACAATATTTAAGGATAGTGGATAAAGATTTGAATTGATTGGCAACATTAGAGTCCTCTACTAGGACTAGATTTTTGAGTTCTCTTAGGCATAATGAATCAAAATCTCCTAATGGGAGGTTTGGCCATGTAATAAAAACTATTGAAAAATATTAAATGATTCAATTAAAGGTTTATTTTTCTTTGAAATTGAACTTAGATTCATAGACAATTTCATCATTGGTGGTATCCTAAGCTATGTTTGAATAAGGCTGAACACCCCCATCTAATGGTACCTAAAATAGGTTTTCACCACTAGACAGGCCTTTTCTTTTCTTTTTACCTAGTCAAAAAGTACCTCAAAGAGGTTTTCACCTTGAGATCTCAATGTTTTAATTATTTTAATTTGCATAAGGGTGTTCATCTACTCTCTAAAATAGGATTCAAGATCTAACTTGATTGAGAACCCTGATCTATGGTCCCCCAATGGAACATTATCTCTAAGGCCAAGAAAATCATAAAAAGCCTCATCATTTTAGAACTCATCAATCAACACATTTGATTCTTATTGGTACCAGTCTATTAGTTTGGGAAAATATAATGGTAGTGGGTTGTGATGAAGGACTGGATTAAGGGTGCAAATGGAATGATGATTAAACATGTTGGTCTCAACTAGGTTATCAAAAAGGCTATGATCAGACTTTGCTTCACTATTAACATCCTCATCACTAGTTGATGGTGATGGAACATGATTAAGGTACATGGGGTCATCCCCAGGAAATTTAAATCCAATTCCTTAGGGCCTTTGTCTTTGGTCATGAAAATCAGCTCAAGCACTCCTTGTTGGTTTGGTCTAAGGCCTCTTCCTTTATAGTCCTAATTCTTCATGATCCTATTGGGAATAGGATAATTTATATTTTTATAACAATTAACCTAATTTTCATTATAAAACCATGATTCATCTCCTTCAAGAGGGTCCTATTCTAGGCTATATGTTGGTATAAACATGATAGGTCCTTTACCTTTGCCCTTTCATTTCCATTTTAGATGAAGTGGATTTTATTTAGGTCTTCCAAAGGAATTTGGATTCTATGGAAGGTTTAAAATATGAATGGTATCATGGGTCACATACTCCCATAGGCCATTAGGTGAAATTTTATAATGATTGGATATCTCAATAGGTGGCATGTGGTAGAGGGAATCGAGGGTATTAGGATCAATGTAGTTATCCTTTACTAAATCAAGGAATATTACTTTTCCCTTATCTTACTTGGCCATTAGATTCATGATAAAATGATAGTTATAGCTCTTAAATTTGGCTTCTAGGTATTTGAAGTGGTCATATATATGTAAATATCCTAATATACAAACTTCCATCCCTAAACGAGAGAACTTGATACATTGGTGCAATGTTAATGGGATTACATGAATTTCATGTAACCAAGGTCTTCCCAAAAGCATATTGTATGACAAGCTGAGATATAGCACATGTAAAAGTGTATCATGGGTCAATGGCCCAATAATAATTGGTAAAAATATGGTGCCTTGTGATTCTCATTCCTCATTATCATACACTTTGATGGTTATGGTCTCTACTTGAAGATCTACCATTGTGTACCTGGGAAGCTTGATGAGCTTTAGAGATACTATGTTTAGACCAGATCTATTGTATATAAGGACACATTTTAATTTGTAACACTTTATGAAAAATTAAATGTACAAGGGATTGTTATGCAATGGGCCAAGAGATGACATATCACTTTGGTTTAAAGTGACTTGTTGGCCTAGAGCTAGGTGTCCAACTAAAGCTTGGAATTTGTCAAGGGATATGTCACTTGAAACCATGGATTGGATAAAGAACTCATTCAAAATATCCTTTTGGATTGTTGACATATGCAAAATATCTAAAATGGAGGTTTTTGTGGGCATATTTTTTAATTGTTCCATAATGTCAAACTTCTTCTCCTAGTTAGTGTTAAATGGCTTATTCCAAAGCTGAATGTTTGGTTGAATGATGGGTGAAGTGGTAGATGGTTATGAGAACGAGATGGTAATCTTCAACCTCCAAGTTATGATTTCACAATCATGATTAATATAGGACCATGATTGCTAATAAATTATAGTGATGATACAGGACTAGATATGATAAGTCTTGGTTGCTGGTACACTTGTGCATGGTCATAAAGTAATGATGAGTTATTGGTATAGGGTCTAAAATTAATAATCCCTACTTGTTGGTATGCCTGTATGCAATTCCAAGTTAAGGAAGGGTTATAAATATAAATTGGTGGATCGGAATTATTTATCAAAGGTCTTGATGGATTGGTATTTGGTCTTAGATTGATGGAGATGGTGTTAATGCAACCTCTTGCAATATCACCTACAACCCTATTTTAGTCATATGCAATTACATGGTAGGTCTGTTGGTTGTTTTCATTTTGACCATGGTTCTATCTATTATTGATATGCTATTGGTTCTATTATTGGTGATTTTGCTAATTATATTGGTTTGACCTTGGTTGTTGAAACTATTGTTATTGGTGTTACACTAGTTGTTATTATTGTTGTTGTTATTGCTACTATGATTGGTTGTTATGTTAGGGAAAAGGGTTTTGATAGATTTCAAGGGTCTGATTAAAAGTGAAATAACCTCCATCCAATTTTATCTCCCCATTCTCCAACATATTTTGAATCAAATTTTTAATTTACACACAATGATGTAAATTATGTCTATTAACCCAATGATATTTATAGAATTCATTTTGGTGGTACCAATCAAGATAAGGGATGCCTTGAGGATAGTGTTTTAATATAGTCAAAGTGATCATATTATCAGTGGGGAGATTATGAAACATATATTTAATAGGCTCTCCAAGGTCACTAAAAATATGATGAGTAGGCATTGTTCTCCTTAGAGGAGGAGCTTGCAATGGTAAACGTTACTACATTTATTGCATAGGCCTAGGTTGTTATATTTGTTTAAAATGTTGAGGGTTAGGAGTTAGATGAATATGTTGTGTTGGTTGAGAAGATAGTTTCTACACCATTTGGATATGATGCATCTTAGTTACTCTATTTTCAACAACATTTTTATTTTAGTTAAATTTTCTTGGTCTTTCATTACTATTTGCTTGTGTTAGTTATGATGCTTGTACTTGGAATTGATGTTGGATTTGGCCATTTCCTTGATTGGTACTTTGATTATAATTAGATAAGGTAAGATTTATGATCCCTTTGTTGATATTTTTTGTTTAATCAATAAACCTTTGTTAATGATCTCCTTAAAGGTATTTACACACTGTAGTTCTAGATGATAGGATATCTCACTGTGCAAATTTTTAGTAAACACAACAACTAGTTTTTTATCTAGTAAAATATGGGTGAATAATATTACAAGGGATATTAATAATTATAGATAACTTGTAAAACTCTCACTAGCATTCTTATTGGCTTGCATCAAGTCAACCAAAGAAATCTCATGTTTGATATTGTATGAAAAGTGCTACACAAAAATGTTTGAAAGATCATCAAAATTGGATACTGAATTCTTGGGCAATTACAAAAACCTCTCCAAGGATTGTCTTTATATAATTGTTTGGAACAAAAATAAAAGGTATATGTATCTATATGCCACTACTTAGCATGCAACAAAGAACTCGATCAAATGAGCCTTGGGGTAACCTTTCCCCTTATATTTGTCAAATTTCAATGGTTCATATCCTGAAGGAAATGGTATCTACAAGTACTCCATGTTAAATATATGAGAACACACATCATTAAACTAAATTTTTTTGGTTTATTTCCCACCTTGGATGGTATCAATCGTATCCTTCATCTATCGCTATTCTTGGGCTAGGAAACTAGTGGGAATATTGGCTTGAGGTAGAATATTAGCATGGGTAGATGGTTGAGTGGTCACAAGTGGAGCACATTGATCAATGTATAATGGAGGTATTTTTTGGGGGTATGTTGGTTTAATTATGGAATGGAATAGGAATATGCATATGTGGATTAGATCACAATTATTGATATTGCATTTGTAATTGTGTAATATTATAGTTAGGTTGGACATGTAGGCTTAGTTTTGGGGATTTTGAGTTTAAGATGAAGGTATATGGATATAATACACTTGTTGGGGTTGAATAGGGACATAATTTCAACTAATAAAACTTTGTTATTGAGAGGGTACTTGTGAACCAAGACCCTATCATTGAACTAGTGGCACATTCTACATAAAAGGAAAAGGTTGCCTAATTGGTACTTGAGGAACATGAAAGCCTATAAGTTGAATAAATACTTGTTGGGAAGTTCATGCTTATTGAGGATTTTAAATTTGTCAATGAAAAATATTTATACACTATTGATTAGACATTATTTATCTTTGAATTAGTACATTGGTCTACGAGGAAAGACATATGTTAGTTGCTACCTGGTGAGGTAGAGCATTGATTTCACCTTGTTTAGGTGGTAATATGTTCTACCTCTACTATGTCAATATGTTGTATTTTGATTGATATTTTGGAATATTATTCTTTACATATTGAGTAAGATTTTTCACATTTTGTTGTTGAGGCATGACATTAGTCACTGGCTGACTACCTAATCCTACTAGTTGAGTGCTTGAAAAAGTAGCTAGTTGAGGATTAGTGCTATTAGTTGGTTGAGGTTAGGATGTATAAATTCCTAATCCATGATTTAGAGAACCACTCATGGTGTTAAATAAAGGTATAATTTTTTATGTATTAGTTATCTAATTACTTACACCACTTTGGTTTGAATTAGACATTGCTTGCCAATTGTCCACTATGTTTTGCTCAATGTTCTATGTAGAAGCAAAAGACACTTCTTCGATGGTTGGTACATGAAAAAAGTTATCAACCAAAGTGTTTTGAATTAAGTGGTCTACACCCTAATTTTTCTCACCAATCAGTTATATTAACACTCTTATTAAAGGAACTAAATCTATGAGAGGCCTATTTGACATGGTTATTTGGTTAGAATTGTGTGCTAGGTTCAAGTATGTTTGATATGTTATCTGCATTTATACAAAGTGATATTCCATGATGTCCTTGCCTTTGATAAGCATATTAGGGTCTTTATATGTCATTTGGACTAGTGATAAAGGATTACTAGAAGAAGCTTATTGACTATAAATTATGTTGTGAGGCATTCTTACTAGACTTGATAAGTTCTCATGGGGAAAGTCTATCTAAAACTTGGCCTCTAATTATATAGTTATAACCAAAACTCTGTCCTTGTTTTCCAAAAAGTGACACAAAAATAGGTGAGGATCATACGTGGATGGTGAAGTAACATAGTACAATTGTTGAGGAATAGGTTCCTCAAATGTGGACACTGAAGCTAGATACTACTTTGTTTGTTCTTGATCTTGATCCAAATAAGGAGGCATGTTTACCAAATAATGATTCAATGGGTCTTGGTTTTGTGCCCCTATTTGAGTGTTATAATATGGATAAGAATCTATCTCATAAACATATTGTCTACATAAGGGTATTAAACCATTTCTTCTTATGTGACCATGTTACTAAATCTTAGATTGTAAATGAGACTACTGTGAGTGTAGGAATACATGTTGGGATCCATAGTAAATGTTTCATGACAAAAGGAAATAGAATTATATAAAATCTAAAAATGAGATGTCTAAAAAAAGGGGTTCAAACTTGGTCTAACTTGGTCAAAATAATGGATATGTATATCCAAAAATATTAATGAAATGACTTATGATAAAATAAGCAAACATCAAGTATCTAACATTACATGTCTCACATAAAAAGGTCAAGTAAAAGGAACATAAATCAAAATACCAAATTCTACATCAAAGTGTTTTAAATGAGTCTATTCTAGGAAAAAAAAAAGTTTTTAGGACTTTTGGAAAAAGGCAATGCCAAAATCTAGGCTCAATAAAAGGTATGTGCTATGACTTTTGTCCAAATGACTTCAAAATCTAGACTTTAAAAGATGAGATATTTAATCTAACAGATTTGAAACACTTCTAATAAAAACTAGGCATTTGAATCTTGGACATAAACTTGATCAAGAAGTACAAGGTATGAAATAAAAGGCACTTGGGGATAGTTTATTTTCTCCAAAATAATGGCACAAACCTAATTCTTTTGACTAATAAGCTAGGCAAAGGTGAATTACGTAACCATGCGTAGACAAAAAGATCTCAAATAAAACTCATAATGGTTATAATTTTGAAACAACTTGGAATCTATGAGAATAGGCCTATGAAACAAGTTTTAAATAATTTGAGTAGTGTAACCACACAAAAATTATCAAAAGGTGTGGTAAATTCTTTTTTTAAGAATCTAAGGCAAAAATGGTTTCAACATGATTTTGGTAGTGTAACACTACTTTCTTCAACTCACATGACATAAACATACAAAGTTTGACAAATCTCTAAGGAAAAAGTGTGATATCAAATAGAATTAAGACAAAAGGTGAAATAGGATGGATAGTATAAAATGTAGCCTAGGACTCAAAGCATGAACGATATGCAATATGAATTTAGTCTTATAAAATGATGGTAATGATGTTGAGTCTAAATATGGCCCTCAATTTAACTTGGGAATTTAACTCAAGTTAAAATAAGTCAAGTGCAAAGTGGTGAACCCAATTTAACACATCAACCTTTAAAACTTGGAAGAGTCCAATTTTGAATGTAAACTATCAATGGACTTAAAAAAATGTGGAAAAAAGGTTTAGACTCAAATGAGCAGTAAAAATTTGCCAAATTGGAAGATATGACCCAAAGTGTATGATGATTTTGAACAAGGAATTTTTTTTTACTTGGGTAGCTTAACACCTCCTTGTTCAAAGAAATTTGGGGGCAATGTGTTTGGTTATGTCATTTTTATTAATCCCAAGTTTTGAATCCACATAAAAACCAAGTAATTTAAGACAAAGGAAATTCAACTAACTAATCATCTTAAGTCATAAAATGACAAGGTATAGCAAAGTGGGGTTAACTAAAATAATAAGTTTTCAAATGTTTCTAGATGGATCTCATGCACAAGACTTTCACGTCAACATGCAAGAGGAGTAACATGTCAATTAGGTCTGCATCATATGTCTTATTATAAAAAGGTCTTTCCCTTTTTAAAACCACTACATATATCACTTGCTTAGTGTAGTGTGATGTCCAACATGATCATACATCTTGATCTTAGCCCCAAAAATATGATATGGTTTAATTTATCAAACTATTAGTCCTAGTGGGGTGATCCCAATTTATATAACGCCCCCCCCCCCCCCCCCCCCCCCCCACCCCCCCCCCCCCGCCATAGAGATGGGTTAAAGATAATGTTAAAAGATGAATTTATGGGTCAAGGCTATCATAAATAACTTATGGGAGGTAATGAAGTCCCCCTCACAAGCCAAGATGCAAAATATAAATGACCAAGTAAAAGAGCTTTAAAGGTTGTTTCTAGATCACCCAAGCCATGTGGGTCTTGGGGAGAACCTTCACAACTTCTATTTTATGCCTTTGGACTAAGGCACTTTGTAATAAATATGGAAATTTTGATCCCATAATTTCCATATAGGGTATGGGGGGAGAGGATATATTCATAACTTTCTTTTTTCTAATCAATTCTAATAAAGCAATGATCTATTGATGATAAACTTTGAAGTGTGTTCAATTTTAAAGCACTAAATGAAATGTGTGGTGACTTTATTCAACCCCTTGGCTTTAAGATGTAAAAAATTGTAAAAAAAAACTAAAAAACATTCAAGAAAACATATTAGTGTTTCTTTAAGCACCCAAAATATATGTTAATATTTTTTAAGCACTTAAAAAGACTAGACTAAACTTGTTTAGATCCTTTTTCAAGTTGGCCCTACAAGGAAAAATTTAGAGTTTCATTTAGCCTTGAAGCACTTTTCCAAATGAGACAAAAAACTTTGAAAAATGATCTCTTGGGTTTCACATAATGCAATCCCACTATTCCACAGTACAATCTCACTACTCTATAAAATCATGACTTAGACAGGTAATATCGCTACTCGAGTTCATTTTAAAAAAATCACAATCCCACTACTTGGGATAAAAATACCACTATTTAGTCTGATAATATCATTATTTAGGTCAATTTAATATAAATCACAATATTTCTATTTAGGTCAATAATCTCATGATTTATAGTGCAATGCCACCACTATGAGAGTTGTGATATTGTCACTTAACTAATAATGGTTTACCAATAACACCATGACTCAATTAGGTAATCCCATGATTTAAATTGATAATCCCATAAGTTGGGTTGTCAATCCTGTGACTCAGAGAGGCAATCTCATGACTATCGAGTCATAGTATTGCAATATCACAACTAGCTAGTCATCGTAATGTAATATCACTACTAGAAAGTAGTAGGGTTACAATATCACTACTTATAAGTAGTGTTATTGTAATATAGATGCATAATATACATACAAAATCATATTTAGTCCAAAAAACATAGTTTAAACACAATATCGTAACTTGAAATGATAAATTTATGACTGTGTGAGTTTGGGATTGTAGTCTAGAAGACAAAACTGTGAATTCTAGAAAAATGGACTTTTGATCAAATTTTTACTTTCTTTGCTTCCACACTCCAATATATTTCATGAAAATGGTTAGTAGTTTACTTTTAGGTGTTATTTGACCAAATTTGTGCTATTAGGTCCCATTGAGCATTCCATTTATGAACATAGGATTACAATAGGGGGATATAAGTATAGTGTTAATAAATGAATTCAAAATCCAAATACAACAAACCAATGTTAACACCCTAAGCCTATCTCAAGGGGGGAGCATGATAATAATACCAAATGAGAGAAAAAAATAGAATGAAAAAGATAAATAAATCCTTCACCTTCCTTGGATGCTCCAAATAGCTTATTGAAGTGGCTTGATCAGCTTGTGCTTAATTAGTCCTTATCAAAGGAGGCTTGGCTATCTCGTTTTCTCCTTGGCACCTTTGTGATGTATTTGTCTTGGGTTGGATCAATAATTTGGCATTATAAAAATAATTGCATGATGTTATGGAATGATTTTTACATTATAAATTTACACTATCCAAGATTAAAAATCAATAGGCAAAACCTCCTATTTATAGACTTTGCAAAATTATCAAAATGAACCTGAACCATCCATCTCAAGATGAAGATGTGTGGCTAAGAATCCATTTAATTTTTGAGAACAACTTTAATAAATTTACTCATAAATATTTGGGATAGATAGGCATTAAAGAGGCATGGAAGGCATTAATGAGGCATGGGAGGGCTTAATCCTGATATTTTATGCATTTATGGCCTAGGGATGTCTTTCCAAGACATGATGTCACTTGATGATGTAGTTATTCAATATCAATTTCCAAAAATAAATATTCAACAAGCTACATGGAATTGTTAATTAGGATCTTTATTTAGATTAATTAGATTTAAACATGATTTATCACTTTGATGCAAATATTGGAAATTGGTGCACAAATTAATCAAATTGGTCAAAATGTCATATTATTAGCTTGAAATTTGACTGGATTAGAATTAAGATGCGATTTTAGATGTGTTGGATCCATTATCCCAATTAGGATGTCTCCAACACAAACTAACAAGGGCAAATGTCTCGTGTAAGAAATTTGGTAGAAAAGAGCAATCTAGAGTAGCCAAGTTCAAAAATATCATTTTAACTTGAAATGATCTAATCAAAGTTAGCTATCTCATAGATTGCATTGCCTCATTCAATGATATTCTGGCCAAAATTGACACTTGTAGATAACAATTTCAACTCATTTAATGTGTTTTAGTGTTTTTAGGCCAAATTGTGATGTTTTGATAGAAATTGGTTAAAATCTTGGTAAGAGGTTATTGGTGGCCACTTTTAGGTGTCTACAATGATAAGCAAGTACAATAGTGGCCTAGATTGTAACATGTAAAATATAGCTCTTGGGATGCTCTTTCAATACTTAAAACCTATAGATGTGTTGTACTTATGAATAATATGGAAATAGGAGAAAATAAGGAAGTTTTTCTCACTTGAGTGCTTCATCGAGTACCTTTTATAGGTTTCCTTGTGATTAGGTAAGAATATTCTAGGTATTTTTTAGGTGAGTAATGAATGAGGGTTGATATTATATTTATACCAATCCCTTTGGATAATATCTCACATTAAATCACTTAGGATGAACATAGGATTATGTTTTATTTAAAAATTGGTTGACTTTAGTGTAGTGAACACTTAGGTTAGGTAGGACACTTACATTGACACATGCATCTAACTAGGACACAAGTGGCTAAGAAGTTAAAAATAGGCATGTTACATGAAATGAGAATTTAGTGCTTTCAAATTCATTATCAAAGTAAATATATACAAAACTATTTACTAGAATAAGGTAACAAACTTGTTGAGAAGGGTGGAAACTAAAAGATAAACTACCTAAAACAAAGATACTGGTGCAATATAAATAGTTACACTAAATAGCCTAAATATAATGTAAAATAATTTATTAATTATGCTAAAATTTCCCCCTTACTACATTATTTTTACAAATGTACCCCCTAAATAGCTCAGATTTCACATTTTCAAGGGATTTGGTGAGTATATTAGCTATTTATGCATCTGTTAGGTAGTAATAGAGCTAGATGTGGTGGTTTAATACTTTCTCTCAAATGTAGTGATGTATCGACCTCAATGTGCTTGGTTATTTCATGAAAAATAGGATTCTTCACAAGCTTCAACACACCTTGATTATCACAATGAAGGATAGGTGGCTTCTCTTCACTAATTCCCATATCAGCTAGAATGCAACATAACCATATCACCTCACACACAACTCCATGTGTGTTAAGATGCTCTGCCTCAGTGGATGAGGGAGAAACAACAATTTTATTTTTAACTGATCCATAAGATCAATCCAGATCTGAGGTGAAATATGTATCCTAACATTGAATTTATATCAACAAATCTAGCACTTTCCCAAGTCATTGCACCTTCTTTTTTACAAGTTTCCATGCTCAATTAGCAATCATTAGTTAGTAACTTATGATGTTGATTAATTTTAACTATAGGTCATTATTCTTCCATGGTAGGTGTCTACCAAGAAAATAAATGCTTTGATACCAGATTGTTGCATGAAATGAGAATGCAATGATTTTTAATTCATTATCAAATCATATATATATATATATATATATATTACCATAATAAGGTAACAAACTTGTTAGGAAGGGTGGAAAATGAAAGATAAACTACCTAAAATAGAGATACTAGTGCAATAGAAATGGTTACACCAAATAGCCTAAAAATAATGTAAAATAACCTATTTGTTATGATGACAAGGTGTAAATCCAAAACTTGATGAGAATGAATTTAATTAGTTTTATAACATTCTGGGAAAGATATCAAGTTTGAGTCATTAGAATAACAATGGTCAGACTAAGAGATAAACAATAAGGCACAAAGATATAACATATCCAAGCCTTTTAGTAATGACAAATGTCTATATATTGAATGCACATCCATGATATTTATTTTCCAAGTGTATAAGATTGAGGTGATATATAATTATTAAGAAGTGTCTACATTTTCCACCTTTTTATAAAGTAATAAAATTACTAGTTTAAAGGAAAATAAAATCGGTACTTTGGCATGCATAACATACCTTATCTTTGCTTGAGTCTAATTTGAGTGTTTTATTAATGATTGACTTGAAACTGAGAGCATGTTAAAGTATATATTTAGTGAATATAATTTGAAACTATTGAATTTATTTAAATCTAAATAGATAAACATTTAGGTATACACCTACATGTTGATCCAACCATCTTGGCTTTTGATAATTTTATTCAAAACATATATCATTATGAATCACTAAAATTGATATTAATTTAAATATAAATCTATAAAGTGCATATATATAAATATATAGAGAAAGATATTGGAGGGCACATGTCCCCAACTTTGGAGAAAAGATGAGTTACCACCTAATAATTGAGATTATCTCAACTATGCATTCCCAATAATACTTATAACCTATTTAGTGCAAGCAAAATAATTCACCTCATACTATAAAAGTGGTGATCTTATATTATGAAACCAATTACAACTTATAAACTTTGAAATATTGAGTGATTTAATAACCAAAACCATACCAATAAATGAACCAAATTACTGTAGTAGATTGGGTCAATACATTATGTATAATTAATTGAGCCATAAATTAGCTTTACAAGGCTTAATTTGGCCCAATTCCTATCTTTGATAGTGAAAATTAAGTAATTGAATCAATTCATGATGGAATGGAAGCTAATTTATCCCAAAATCACATCTTACTATCATATTTAGGTTCAAATGGTTCAAATTATCCCCAATTACATTTAGAATTAAACTAATCGATTACTTAGTTCATACAATGATAATGTTCTTGCTAATTGAGACACCATATCACATTATATATAATTGGAATTATGTTTCAAAAGGGCTGAATTTATCATAAATAACATTACTAATTCCACTAATTGACTAATTAGGTAAATATATTATAAAATTAGTGATAATTGAGACCCTCTACCCTACCCCTTAATCAAATCTTATAGTCAAATTTAGGTTGAAAGGTCTTAAATTGGCCCTAATTGCTTATGTAATTGAACCAATTTACTATTTAGTTCTTTATTTTATGACACTAGGGTTGATTGATGCTCAAATCACATCCTATATAGTCAAAATTGCGTTAAAATGACTTAATTTGGTCCAAATTGAATCAGTAATTGGATCAAATGAGAAATTGGCTCAATTCATGATTTAAACATAGCTAATTTTGCCTTAAATCACATCTTATTATTTAAGTTAGGTTTAAAGGGATAAAACTATCCCAGTGCATCCATGATTATATAAATCGATTCTTTAATTCATTATATAAAGAAATTGGGGTTGATTGAGCCCCAAATCACATCCTATATAGTTGGAATCATGTTTGAAAGGGTCTTAATTTCACCAAAGTCACACAATTAATTACTCTAATTCACTAATTAATTCATTTTGTGATAAACTTAGGGATAATTGACCCCATAATCACATACTATAGTTGGATTTAGGTTGGAGGGGCTATAATTGGCCCCAATTTCCTCCATGATCCAAAGAATGACTATTTGGTTCATAATGTGATGGAATTGGGGTCAATTGAGCCACAAATCACATCATATATAGTTGAAACTATGTTCACATGGATCAATTTTTACCAATTCACATCAATGATTGTAACAATTGACTAATATACACCATCTAAGATGAACTTGAAGCTAATTTAGCCTTGAATAACATCTTATAGTTGTAGTTAGGTTCAAGGGACTTAGATTGGCCCAAATTCCCTCAATGATTGAATTAAATTACTATTTTTCTCATTATGTGATGATATTGGAGTTGATTGAGGCCCACATCACATAATATATAGTAAACATTATATTTTTCATCAAACCAATTGATTCTTTACTTAATTATCTAGTGAAATTATGGAATATTAAGCCATAATACACATTTTATAGTTGTATTTACATTGAAGGGGATCCAATCAGTCCTAATTACTTTAGTGATTGAGCCAATTGAATACTTGGTATATTATGTGATGACACTAGGGTTGATTTATCCAAAAAATACATCTTATATAGTCAAAATTAGGTCAATAGGGATTACTTTGGCCCAAATTATACAGCTAATTCAGTCCCAAAACACAAACTATAGTTGTATTTGTATACACATTATTTTTTATTTATCATTCATTGATGTTTTATCTTATAGAGATGTGTTGAGATTCAATCTCCCTGAGTGCATGCCTTAAAGGGTACACTGAGAAATGGGTGGTGAGGCCTTTGGTGATTTATATGAAATTTTGCTATCTATGTCATGATAATATCATTCCAATTTTTAGTTCAAATTACTTATATTTTATTTCCTACCTACCTCACTTAGTTTTAGTACTTTTTTCATTCCCTACAACATCGACCATGTTGATACCATATGTTTCATGCATGTTCCCTCATTTTACTATATGATCCTAGATGATGTAATTTTGAGTCTATCCTTTTGGCTTTAAACTTTATTTGACCTTAATGGAATAGTTTAATGTTGGTCATATCTTCTTAACAACATCATTCTAGCTAATAACATAAACTTAGTTTTGGGTTGTGAATTTAATTACTATATATACATGTAATATTTCATTAAAAATAATATACACACATAACATACACTTATCTTTGATTTCACTCACACTTATGATCTAAACCATCATTTCATTAAATATAGACATATGCCCTTGAATTTGGACTTATAGTATTGACATTTATGGTTTTATAATTGATGAAATTGGATTCCAATATTGTTATTATTGGTCTTGAACTAGTGTAATATTGATTCTTATA
This sequence comes from Torreya grandis, assembly GCA_037957365.1. Classification (NCBI taxonomy): domain Eukaryota; kingdom Viridiplantae; phylum Streptophyta; class Pinopsida; order Cupressales; family Taxaceae; genus Torreya; species Torreya grandis. The sequence goes on along the minus strand of JARHVA010003881.1, from coordinate 164,231 downwards.
TTTATATTATTGGTTCTAATTGGTGTGATATTATATTCCAATGTTTATTTTATTGGATTCTAACTAGTGTGAAATAGGGGTCTAATTATATCCTAATTACTATTGATCACATAATGGCCCATAGTTTCCTAATAATACCTAATAGTTGTCATAGTGTCACCCCCATTTAGAAAAGGAACTCAACATAAAAGTACAAGGTGCACAACTTATTTAAGTTTAATTCAACTTAAAAATACTTTAAAAATAACTTAGTTTAAAAAAAAATTCTCTCCAAAACTGGAGCAATAAATATACCCCGTTAGATTAGATTTTATCACAACCATTATGTTCAAAAATACCTAAATGTTTCCCTAATCCAAATTAAGGATGCATCACCCAAAAGTCAACATAATCTTTTTAGGCTCATTTGAATCATGAAAAAGGATGTGAGGAGAAGATTGAGAGAGGGGAAAGGCTTGTCCATGCCTAGTCCCTCCTATGATATAGGAATTTAGCTCAAGAGAGGATGGTTAGTATGGTGTTAGTTTTAAAATGAAAATAAAATGAAAGAAACACACTAGCTAGCATAACATCTCTAGGCCTAGACACTAGGGAGAGTTTAGTTAACAAACATGAATAAAACACACAACTTAAATGAAAAATAAACCTTATTTTACCTTTCTTGGATGCTCCAAAATGCTTGTCGTAGTGGCTTGCTTGGCTTGTACTCATGAAGTCATTGGCAATGAAAGCTTGTCTACCTCCATATCTCCTTGGAAACTTTGGCTTGTGGCTTGGCTTGGCTTGAAAATAAATCTGGCATGGTAACACTAGTTTCTTGAAGATTTGGAATCAATTTTGCATTATAAATTTTCATAATCATGTCTTATAAATGATGTGGTAAGGCCTCCTATTTATAGATTTTTGGAATTGATCAGAATCAACCTGAACCATCCATCTCATTATTGAGATATGTGGCTAAGGATTAATTCAATTATGCAATTAAAATTGATAAATAGGCTCATCAATATTTGGGGATAGAGGATCAATTAAGAGGCATGGAGGGCATGAATCTTGATATTTGTGGCATTTATGGCCTAGGGATGTCTTCCCAAGAAATGAGGTCACCTAATGAAGAAAATATTCAATATTGATTTCCAAAATAAATTATTTAACAAGTTGCCATGAAATTATTGATTAGGCCCTAATTTGGTTTAATTAGTTCTTAAGCATGATTAAGCACTTTGTGCACAAATTACCTAAATTGATCAGAATGCCTTGTTATTGGTCTAAAATTTGACTAGATTGGAATTGAAAGGCAATGTAAAATGCATTAGATCCATTATCCCATTTAGGAAGTTACTAATAACAAATAACAAAGGCATGCATCTTGTGCAAAATATTTGATAGGAAAGAGCAATTTAGAGCACTTAAGTGCAAAATTGGCATTTTGACTTGAAATGATATGATCAAAGTTAGCTACCCCATAAATTGTATTACCCCATTTAGGGATACCCTGGTCAAAATTGGCACTTGAATATGTTAGTTTCAAAGTTTTTAAATGCATTTTAGTGTTTTTAGGCTAAATTATATATTTTGGTGGAAATTGGTCAAAAGCCTAGTTGGAGGTTATTGGTGGTGAGATTTAGGTGTCTACAGTTTACCCTTTTATGGGAAGATGTTACAAATCATAGGCAAAGCAATGTATTCTTAAATAATGAGAAATGGCTTGTATGCCAAAAATAAGATGATGACTAAAGAATAAATCTCCAAATGGTGTTTGAGAAGCCTATGATGATGCCCCCTTAAGGGATTAGCTATAACATTTATTGATAGATGGTCCCTCGAAGAGAAAAATGAATAAAGGTGGAATTAACCTATGGTTAAGATTAATCCAAATGAGAAAATGCCTGCATGCATTGATTTAAAAAGGATGCTAATTTGTCCAAAGGTGGTTATAATCAGGAATAAAAGTCAAAATAATGATTTGCCCATAGGCAGTTATAATCATTAAGAGTACTTAGATTCGCTAAAGAGGATTACACCCTAGTTAGGGTTGATTAACAATAATAACTCAAGGATATAACCTAGAATATAGATTAAAGATGAATGGGTACAAAATGATGAAATAGATGAATAAGATTGATCAGCATGAATGATGTAGTTGTACCTGCCAATGAGGAGATGCTCATCTTGATTAACAATGATACAACCAGAATGGTCAAATGAGTTATATTGACCAAGGTGGGTAGGAGGATCTACCAAGGTATGAAGGAGAAACTTCTATGGCTCTATTTATTGTATACCTTCCTAAAGCTAATTTTTGTTGTAGCATGTGATGGTAGGCTTCATGATAGAACACCATGAAAACTATCTTAAAATATGTGTAAGGACTGACTCTCGATCCAATAAACACTCAAAAATAATGCACCAATGATAAAAACTATGATGTCAATGTTGACGTATGAATATGGATGAACTCAAGAATAATGTTTTCAAGGAATCACCCAATGAACACATATAGACTGAGTCAAGGCAATAATGCTGAAAGTAAATAAACAAGCAAGCAAACAAACAAACAAATAAATAAACAAACAAAAAAATAACTTGAAATAAACAATCAAATAGAAAGATTGAAAACAAAAGAAAAATAAAGCATCCTAATAATGACCATACCCTAGTAAGGTAGATCAATTATAACTGACTAGGCTTAGATAGGACAAATATTTTTATTATTTTTGAAATGTTATGAATGTTTTTGGAATTTTAAGGTATCTTAACTCATTAGAAAATGACAAGATATCTAATCAAAAAATGGTGAGAGCATATGGAAAGTGGGACTAAGGTGACCTCAACATGAATTAAGCATGACCCACATATTCCTAAAATGACATCAAGTCATAGTAACTCCATCCACACAAAAGGTAGGAAAAAACCAACTAGGTCCCAACAAGTTCTCAAATCTGACAAATGGCAAGTCAAATAAAAATAGTAATGGAAAGGTGATGTGGCAATGTATGGTAAACAAGTGTTGTCCCTAGTTTGCCCATAGGTGGTTATAACTAGGATACAATGGTATAGGTTAATGATACTAATTTTACCATATGTGGTTATAATTAATATTAAGACTAGTAAAACACTGATTTGCCTATTGGTATTTATAATCAAGCTCACATAAACAAAATTGATAGAATGAAAGATATCTTACCAAATAAACTATCACACTAATTTCATAGACTGTCATTGAAACATAGATTGGATTGATTATTGAAACTTGATTGGAATCCTCTCACAAAATGTATGGGAAGAACCAAATGAACCAAGATCAAAATAGGATTGGGTAGGATGACTAAAAATAGGCTTTGGTATAGATATGAATGGAATGATAGGATGTATACAAATGGAAAGAGGGTTTTCCCCTAAGTCATGGGGTGAATGTTAGGATATGCAACAGTGAGAAAAGGATATGTAACAACGACAATAACATGGCAATGTGAAATGGTATGGTACATGTTTTTGGCCTAGGTGTGGTTTTTGATTTTATGGTTCCTATTGATGGGGAGATGCACATCCTAATAAATAAATGATACAAACAAAAAAACTTTATCATGTTAATTTATATCCCATACCTCATCTAAATAACTTATTTGTCAAAAAATCGATGAAAATCTGGTTGTCAAGAGTGATTTATGATATTCATTGGTCATTGATTTTGATTTCTTCAAATGTGGAGACAAGGTATCTTTTTAGCCTCTACAAAGGAAAGTGTGGCCATGGATGGTAAATATGAATAAATAATGGATGGTAGGTTTGATTGTTAAATGGAATGGTTGATGATAATGGAAGGTAGAATGCTAGGGAAACAAATGAAGATCAGGACTTTCAGTCATAGGTAATGTTGTCGATGCCAGATTCAACATAACTTTGGTTATGGTGGGATAGAAGACTTGTTCTCTCAATAAGACCACCATTTTTTTTTGTTTGATTTTGAGAGTAACTACCATCTGATTAGGCTATAGATTGGAAGCTATTTTTATTTTATGTTTGATGGTTTCTTCATCAATTAGTGAATAAATTTTGTGCTCAGCTATTGGTGCCTCAAAAAGGTTTTCGCCAATGAAATTGTCTTGATTGTCCCATAGCACATTCGAGAAGGTTTCACTAAGGAATGTGGACTTTTAACTTTGATTGTATTCTAGCATTTTTGAAAAAGTTTCACTAGAAGATGCTAAGTTTTGACTTTGATTTTATCCTAACACCTCTGAAAAGGTTTCACTAGGAGAGTGTTCTTCTACTACGTGAATGTGGTCTTGGCCTCCTTGCTCTTTTTTAATTGCTATGTCACCATGGATGTAGTTCAATAAAGTGTGATTATTTTGATCTCAATCGACACTTGTGGGAGATGGAATGTCAATGATATGGCTATTTTGGTTGATGGTAATGGATTTTGGAATGGTAATAGAATGGGGAAAGGTTGCACAATCCTCATAGAAGATACTAGGATAACTTGTGTTGAATCTAAAGTACTCATCTTAAAAAAATGTAGAAGCATCACAAATGTATTCATACTAATAATTAAGGCATGCATAACCAATATTGTAACAATCATGAACATATTATTCTTTTGAATTTGATTCTAACTCAAGGGACTTTGAATCTGATGTTAAGACTGATATTTATTCTAATTTTGATGCTAAATTTGATGTCAGTTCAAGAATAGAACCTGAATCTAATTATAATTCTTCATCTGATGGGTACTCTATTATAATGATGTCTTACTAAATATTTGGTATTGGATAAGTAATAGCCTATGATGGCATAATGGGCTCCACAAAAATTGGTTTGTTAAAGTGAGATTCCTCTAGGATGGTAAATAGGTCAAGAGATAACTCCTCATAAACTAGTTTATCAATAGGAGGCTCTTGAAAAATAGGAACATGGTCGAGGTAATGATTTTCCCAAAGGTAGTTATAATCATTAAGAAGTGAATTGACAAAGACTGGCTCATAAGTGTGAGATTCCTTGACAAGTAGTATAGGATCAATAGGTGATTAATCACAGGTTGACTTATCATAAGTGGTTGGTTCAATAAAAACATCTTAGATTGGTTAGTTATCTAGGATTTGGTTTTTAATGAGTTAAAAAATACCATTTTTGAACACAACTTGCTCTTTGAATGATTGGATGGGTTGAGGTTTAGATGGGATTGGTACTAGATGAGGAATGACTTGTGGTTTGATAATGGTAGGTACTTGGGGAGCATGATTGCTCACATGAGCCAAAGGAAAAAGTCTTGAGATGGTAATGATAGGGTGTTGTGGGGCTTGATTGATTGTATAAACTAAAAGAATAGGTCTTGAATGATGAAGGGGTGTTGTGGAGCTTGATTTCTCTCACAGACCAAAGGATGAGGTCCTAGTATAGAAATGGTTGGGCATTATGGAGCTTGATTACTCACACAAACCAAAGGATGAGGTCTTGGTATGGGAATAGTGTGACATTGTGGCCATAAAATAGAAATGGTTGGGCATGGTGGATCCTGATTACTCACATAAGCCAAAGCATCTAAGTCTTCCTCATAAACCATATTATCCCAATTGTGAGTTGGTTCATAAGCTGGTCCTTGCCTATATTCCGTGTATTGATTATTAAAAAGAGGGTATGGATTCATATCCCAAAAAACATTATCTATAGTTGGGTCTTCAAAGTCTTCCTCACAATCCTCTTCATGCCAATCAAGGTCTTGATTTGGATTTTATGGATTTTGACTATGTTGCCCATATGGAGTATTGTAGGGAGAATAATAAAAATCCTTAGAAAATATTTATCTATAAGGGTTCCTAGTGGGATTTTATGTGGCCATTCTATCATAAGTTGGATTGTAGATGACTCAACCATGAGTGTAACTAGACATATTCACATAAATGATAAAAGATCTAAAAACAAAAATTCTTAGAATTCTACAAACTCTAAAAAATGATCCAAAGGATAAATGGTTCAAACTTGGTCCAACTTGGTCAAAGAGGTGGAGATGTATCTCCAATGTGGTTTGAAAGTGGAGTTGTATCTCCGAAAGGGTTTTTTTCTAAGACTTGGCATAAAATAGCCTAATTTCAAACATCTAACATCAAATGTCATACACACAAAAGGTCAAGCATCTGAATAAAAACTGGCATGTCAAAGGTCTAGGTCAAAGTGTTCCAAACAAGGTCTAAACTAGGAAAGAGAAAAGTTGAGTCACTAGGTCTTTTGTCCAAACATGGAGTTAAGAGCTACGCTCAAACAAATAGGCATGTGCTAGGACTTTTGGCCAAACAACATTAAAAGTTAGACTTAAAACAAAGGATGATATGATTTGATTTAATCTAACAAGTTTGGAAACAACTTTGACATAAACTCGACACATGAAATCAAAAATAAACATGATCAGTTGGCATAAGGCATAAGACAAAAGGCTTTTGAAGAAAGACTATGTTTTCCCAAATAAAAGCAAAAAAAATGATAAGGATAGGTACTGAACAAACAAACCATCAATAGTTTTCAACTTTGGGTAATTGATGAACTAAAATTATGCAACCCAAAAGAGAAATATTTGTGTATTAGCCCCATAAATTAAGGTCTAAATAGAAATCAATCAATGTTTGAATCCAAACTTGATAAGGTTAATTGAAAACTTAACATTGAAAACTAGGATTTGACCAAACAAGCTGAACAAGATTGGATAGCATGATGTCACAAGACAAAGGTCCAAATGGTATACAAAAAATGGTTTAAAACAAATGGTTTTTGATACAAGGTGAAACAAGTCTTATAACAAATTGATCAGCCTAGCGATGTAATCATGATCAAATGATATGATCTATGTTATGTTTCAAAGACTCAAAAGATAAAATGGTTTTAACATGTTTTGGGTATCATAACACTACCCTCCTTGACTCAAATGCATTGTTTTGACATGGCTTATGAATAACCAAACAAGTTTTAGTCTCAAAACATACCAAGCATAAATGACCAAAATACACTAAGTATAATCATCCAAATCTTATCAAGGGTATGACAATGTGGGGTTGACTAAACTGTCAAGTTTTGAATGTCTCTAGGGGAATTAATTACATAATGACTTTCACATCAAAAAATTCAAAAGATAACATGGAAATTGGGTGACCACATCATTGGCTAGTTATAAAAAGGGCTAGTCCTTTTTACAACCACTACATCCTATTGTTCACTCAGTGTAGTGTGATATCCAAAGATATATACGTCCCATGTACAACTCAAAAGCATTAAGTGAAGTCAATATTAGGAGGTAAAACCCTAGGTCAAATATTCCTTAAAGAACTCATAGGAGGTGATGAGGTCCCCCTTGCAAGCAAAGTTTGCATAAAAACAAAGAAAACATGAAAGTAGAAAGACTTTAGGGTCATTTTTAAGGTTACCCAAACTTTAATGAGTTTTTTGGGAGTGTTTTAGATGACTTTATTTATAAGCCTTGGACTAAGCTACTTGAAATAGGAATGGTGCTTTTGAATTTAAGGGTTCCCTAAAGCGGACAAATGGAAGACCATACACACAACATCCCTCTTTTTTCCAAAAAAAATTTAATTTCAATAACTAAGTGAATACAAAAAGCTTGAAAAGGTGAGTTCATTTTTAAGCCCAAATGGAAAATGAGGTGGTGTTCATTTGACCCCTCGGTCTTAGTTGCAAACTTTGAAAACATTCACCATAAACATCTAAATTTTTTTTAACACCAAAAGAAGGTTCTTAATTGATTTTTAAGCACGTAAAAGGTGATCTAAACATGTTTTTAGAAAATGTCAAGCTTGGTCCTGCAACAAAAATTTCAGCATGTCCTTTAAACTTGAAGCTCTTTTAGGTTTGAAATAATGAACTTTAAAAAAAAGAGCTCTCGAGATTGTGTTTTAATAAAAGCATAGTGATTGATGTCAATTATATAACTGATGATGGTTACACTAGCTAACTAATGATGATTATCTAACTAACATCAATTATACCAATAGTGACCAACAACAACTATCTAACTGATGTCATTTTTACTAATCAACGTCAGTTATTGTGTAAACTTGTGATAAAGGAAAATGGTAAAACAAAGTTATAAAATCAATTTACAAGAGTTTTAATGATCCAAATGAATATTATAAAGCTGAAAAATGATCTTATTCATGTGTGGGATATGTTTGGTCCCACCGGGTGTGCCATATGTGATATAGGAATTTGGCTCAAGAGAGGATGGTTAGTATGGTGTTAATTTCAAAATGAAAATAAAATGAAAGAAAAACACTAACTAGCATAACATGTCTAGGCCTAAACACTAGGTAGAGATTAGTTAACAAACATGAATAAAACACACAACTAATTTGTAAAAGAGACTTTCTTTTACCTTCCTTGGATGCTCCAAAATGCTTGTTATAGTGGTTTTCTCAGCTTATGCTCATGAAGTCCTTGGTAATGGAAGTTTGTCTACCTCCATATCTCCTTGGAACCTTTGGATTGTGGCTTAGATTGGCTTATAAATCAATTTTGAATGGTAATACTAGTTTCTTGAAGATTTGGAATCAATTCTGCATTATAACTTTTCATAATAATGTCTAGGAAATGATGTGGCAAGGCTTCCTATTTATAGATTTTTGGAATTGATCAGAATCAACCTGAACCATGCATATTAGGATTGATATGTGTGTCTAAGAATTAATTCAATTATGAAATTAAAATTGATAAATAGGCTCATCAATATTTGGGATAGAGGAACAATTAAGAGGCAAGGAGGGCATGAATCTTGATATTTGTGGCATTATGGTCTAGGGATGTCTTCCCAAGAAATGAGGTCAACTGATGATGAAAATATTAAATATTCATTTTCAATACAAATTATTCAACAAATTTTCATGAAATTATTGATTAGGCCCTAATTTGGTTTAATTAGCTCTTAAGCATGATTAAGCACTTTATGCACAAATTACACAAATTGATCAGAATACCTTGTTATTGGTCCAAAATTTCAATAGATTGGAATTGGAAGGCAATGTTATATGCATTGGATCCAATATCCCATTTAGGATGTTACTAAAAGCAAATAATAAAGGCATGCATCTTGTGTAAAATATTTGATAGGAAAGAGCAATTCAAAGCACCTAGGTGTAAAATTGGCATTCTGACTCAAAATGATCTGATAAAAGTTAGCTATCCCATAAATTGTATTTCCCCATTTAGGGATTCCCTAGCCAAAATTGGCATTTGAATATGTCAATTTCAAATCTTTTTAATGCGTTTTAGTGTTTTTAGGCAAAATTATGTATTTTGGTAGAAATTGGTCAAAATCCTAGTTGGAGGTTATCAGTGGCTAGATTTAGGTGTCTACACCTCCTCCCTCAAACTCCAAAAAATAATACATAGAAATATTAACATGGATGAATGGAGGCATCATAGTTTTGGTGTAGATCTATTTTCAAAGTATGCATTTTTTGTTTTTTAATTTTAAATTCATTTTCATGTTCATACACCATGTACAATGAGAAGAGTTTTTTTATAGTAATAAGTATAGTAATAAGAAATTCATCTTCCATGTTGTAGGCATGTAATTTTTTTCTCTTTTATTTTATGGTATTTTATAGGTTGAAAAAAATATATCAAAACATTGTAATCAATAGTCATCTTTCATCCTATGTATATCCAATGTACCTTAAAAATAAAATTGACACAAGATATACATGACTATTTCATTTAATAAACCATTCAACAAAATATGATCATATCTAATTTCATCCCCTCATCTCACCATGTTTTAAAATTAAATACAATAAAAAAAATTAAAAATGTGTCTAAACCGATTAGAACAAGTTTGGTCTATTTAAGGTTTAAACTAATATGATCATAGTCCACATTTGTCTAAACCTGATAACTATGGCATAAATTCACTTAACATTATTAATTTTCTATAAACTTTAGATATCAAACATAAAAAGATGTATTAATGAAAATAATTAGATTAAGTAAATATCAATCTTCCCTTCATATTAAATAATAGTACATTAATTGTAAGGTCTTGTTGGTCTAGCATGATTTCTAGTAAACCCACATGTAAAGCCAAAATGATAACACATATTATTATATGATCTTCAATAGTTTCAACAAGTAGCTTAAAATTCATTACCTTATTCTATAAAAATTCATCTATGGTATTTTACCCTCTTGAAAATATTGTTTGGAATGAATATCTTTTTCCCTTTTGTGAAAAATAGCTTAAGTACTACCTCTAATTTCTATTTTATGAGTCTATGATGAAACAAATTCAATATATTTTATACTCTATTGTGTTTATCAATCAAGCATTAAAATCCACTATAAAATATTTGGTCCAATCACCATATTTTTAGTTTTATATAAATTTTAGTTATTCAATGCTTTTACCTATTAAAACCCTATTTTAAGATTCAAAAGCACTAAAGAGCAAGATTTCCATAAAATTGGTATTTTATCAGTTTGCATCAAATTTAGTGAAACGAAGATGGCCTTATTTAGAGACTAACCTCAAATTTCCAAGGTCCCACGACTTTAGAGGTTTTACCATTGTATCATTAGGAAATTTCATAACAAGTTACATGATCAAGACATGTGTAATCCTATTTGATAATAGTTTTTAGCACACTTGATGGGACCTAAAAATTATAAATATATTGGTGTTATTCTTAGAAAATTTTGTACATTTTTTTTGAAAATATCAAAGCACCTAGAGACTCCAATAGCATAGGAATTCAAAGTTTTGAGGTTCACATATACCAAACTGACAAACAAGATCATCTAAAAAAGGTAAGAGGGCTGAATTTATAGAATTATCATTTTCATCTAAAAAGAGATCAAAATCAATCACCCCTCAGCCTAAGGTATATCCTATGGTTCTTTTCCCATCCTTAATGGTAACTCCTATCAATTTTATAACTCCCATAATGGCTATAAATCTAAATTTTTTAGCCTTTAATACAGGTAGTCCACTCTTGTTGGCCCAACATGATGATATACCTACCTCAACTTTAAAAATCCTACCATATTTTACTGGTGAAACCTCTACCATTGATTCAGAGAATATACAAGATATTGATAACCTCTATTCAATCCATAATGTGGTCCAACATAATGTTTCAATCAATATTCTAGTCTCCTCTTTTAGAGGTAAATATTTTCAGTAGTTTAGATGCCTTACTTCCACTTCAATATAAGTTTGGGATGAGTTAGGCACTATACTATGTACTCATTTTGAAGATAAAAGTGACCACCTTTCTGTGGTTGAATAGTTAACTACTATTCAATGAGATCCTCATGAATAAATTATTGACCTTAACTACCATTTACAAAAGACCTAGAATAGAATCCCAATCTTGGTTAAACCCACTATAAATAATGTTTTCTTGTATTACCTAAAAACTTGCAATACTAAAATAGCTGTTATGATTTAGTCAATGGGAGGGACCACACTTTCTTGAAGCTTATGATATTGTAATAAAGGCATAAAATTGTTTAATCCAAGCTAAAAAAATTGCACCAAGGCCACCAATGCCCCTGTACTTGCTCTAATTCCTTCCATAAACAAAGCATCTACTTTGACTCCTGCACCTATTAATTATCTATATGAGGTAAATTCATCACTTAAGAGTTTTGGTAGTGAATTGGTAGTAATGAAGAGGCAATAAGCCCAAAACAACAAGTTTTGCAGCGAATTGGTATACCAAGGGAATAGGAAGGCATATCAAGGTAACACATAACAACAAACTCAAAATCCATAGCCAAGGCCTCTAAACACTCTTGATTTAATAGTATTAGGAGCCTCTAAAGCCATGGTGCCTATTAAAAATAATTTAGCTTAGGAATATGAGTGGTGTTATCCTTGTAATCAGCCATATAACCAAAACACTTATCTTAATGGTGTGATCAGTGAAGACTTGATGGTACAAGGCATAACAAGTACACAAGGACAATAATAAAAATATACTTCCCAATAAATAGACACATAATAACCTGCTCAAAGTGAAATAACTCTTGTAAACTAGCAAGAAGATGACTTTGATGGAATAAACCAGGATGAAGCATTTTTTAATAGAGGAGGTCCTATAATAGCTAATACACATTCCAAGGAAAGAGTAATAGATGTTGATCAATCCCATAGGGTAGAGAAAGATCCAAATTCTAAATTTATAGTGGAACCAAAAAAGAGAAACATAGTGCAAAGCCCCCCCTTTGTACCTACAAATAAATTGAAAGCAAAGGTGCCCTCTTAAAATCTTGTAAAAGAGGATTTGACCCCTACAAAAGCACTATAAAAATTGTGTAATATCCCTTTTATCATAGTTGAGAAACTGAAAAAGACTAATCTAAACATCACTATGTGGGAATCACTATTTATACCAATACAAAGGGATTTACTAGAAGAGGCTCTGAAGAATTTCTAGATATCAAAATAGGTTCCATCCAAGGGGCCTAAACCTACAAAAAATCTATGTCAACCTAAAGCTGATAATAAAATGGGAAAAAATGATAATCCTCCCCCTTCTATTTTTTTCTCATAATAGGGAAACATTTGGTTCACAATTGTATGGTAGATTCTAGGGCTAGTAGTTTAGTAATGACCAAGAAAATAGATGATTCTTTAGGAATAAAATATACACTTATTAATAAAGGAGTGGTGTAATTGGATGGGAAAACTATTTAAATAGTAGGAATTATAAAGGGGTTGAACCTCACTATTCATGCTTGCCCAAGCTTATCAATTATGCAAGACAGTTTAGTCATAGATCTTCCCCTCTAATTTGCCATTTTTATTTCAAGAGATTTCACTACAAAGATGGGAGGATATCTATCTATGGATTGGTCTCACATGGTACTTAGAATGAGATATGGATCTAGAATAAAACTAATAGCTGAGCTAATTGCAAAAGATCATATAGAACCATACAATCCTATTCCTCCCATAGAAATGAATTGTATATTATAAGATCAAGAAGATTAAGAAACAAATCAAGAGTATGTAAGACCCATATAAGAGATTATAGACACTCATTTGGATGAATGGGGATCAACATTTAAATTCAAACCTTATGATTATGTATAGGAAATAGGGTTAGGGACATACTCCATTCATGAAAAAGACAAATTTATCTTGAATTTATTCAAACCAATTGAAGATCTTCAAGGGATGTGGAAATTATTTTTTGATGGCTTGAGAAGAAGAAACGGTGTAGGTGCAAGAATTATATTGATCTCCCCATAGAAGGAGAGCTAATTCTACTCATTCATACTTCAATTCATCTATACCAACAATGTAGCTAAATATGAAGCCTTGATTTGAGGCCTCTAATTGGATAAAGATAGAGGAATCAATATTTTATAGATATTTGGTGATAGTGAGATTATTGTTCACCAAGTAAGATAAAAAAGTGTGACTAAAAATAAATTTTTAAGGTCTTACAAACATAGATTTTGGGACCTACTATAATATTTCACCATCTTGAATATATAAGTGGTACCCATAGCACAAAATAAAGATGTTGACCATATGGATTCAATAGGATCCCAATATAATCTACCAGTAAAAATAAAGAAGAAAAATAACTAGCATGTTAGGTTGATTGTAAGGCCCTCTGTCCCTGATAATGCAACTACTTGTCAAGTCTTTGAAAGTGAAAAGCAAATTTTAAATTTTATGAGACAAGAGACTAAGTTTTTAGATAGGAATCAACCAAGTCTACAATACCAATATGGTGATTAAATTATTTAGCTAAAAATGAACAAGCTACCTATGGGTCTTGTCATACTAGAAAACATCTTCAGTTTGGATGACCACTTGAAAGGTGAAAAGAAGAACATTACAATCAATGAAGAAGAATGTGAACCCATCATCATCTTAGAAGGCAAGTTTCATAAGATAGGCAAGGTATGTAATATTTTAGAGAATCATGTTTTTGTTCAATTATGTCAAGAGTTTGATGATAAATTTTCTTGGATTTATCATGATTTAAGAGGGTTTGATCTAATTTTAGCTCAAAACACTATAAATTTGGATCTAAATACAAATCCAATTAGGCAAAAACATAAACCCATTAATCCTAAGATTGAACTCTTGATGACAAATGAACTCTCTAAATTGGTAGAGTTTAGTATAATATTTCATATCAAAAACTCATCTTGCGTAGTAAATATGCTCCCTATTATAATGAAAAATGGTGAAATTAGACTTTGTGTGGATTTTAGGGACCTAAATAAAGCATCACTAAAGGATCATTATCCTCTTCCTCTTATGGAACAAATCCTATAGATGATGTTAGGATATTAAAGAATCTCTCTTCTAGATGTTTATTCAAGTTATAAATAAATCTTGGTGCAATAATTAGATCAATTTAAGATGTCCTTCACCACTAAATGAGGCACATAGGCATACAAGAAGATTTCATTTGGTATGACAAATGTAGGTGCAACCTTTTAGAGAGCCATTGATATGGCATTCAAATGTATGATAAATGAAATAATTATAGTATATCTAGATGATATTATAGTATATTAAAAGTATGATAATTCACATTTGGGCCACTTGAGGAAATTTTTTGAATGGTGTAGGGAATTTGGGGTTTCCCTTAACTTGAAGAAGTGTGTGTTTGTAGTACACGAGGGGAAACTACTGGGACATATAGTGTCAAAAGAGGTTCTTGTAATAGTCCCTGAATGTGTTAGATCTATATCTACATTAGAAATACCACATCAAAATAAAGGGTTATATATCTTTCTTGGGAAGATCAACTTTGTGATAAGATTTATACCAAATTTTGACTTTATGGTAAAACCCCTTACTGCAATGCTAAAGAAGGGAACTCTTTCTAACTAGACTCAAGAGGGAAAAGATAGCTTCAAGTCCATAAAATAGGCTATTTCCCAAGTTCCTACCTTGGTCAGACCAAATTATGAGAATGAATTTATTCTTTATGCATTTAGAGGGGAAGGAAGCATCTCAGCCATTCTGACTCAACATAATCAAGAAGATCTGGAACAACCCATTTCTTTCTTTAGCCAATCTTTGAAATATTATGAAGAGAATTAGAGTTTTGTGGAGAATTAGGTATATGAAATGATTAAATCACTCAATAAATTTAGGCATATGCTCTCCAAAAACAAAATACATTTGATGGTGAGTCACCAGAGTGTCAAAGAATTCCTATTGAGTAGCGAGATAAATGAGAATGAGTAAGATGGATTACCAAAGTCATGGAGTACAATATGGATATCATGATCATAAAGATTTTAAGAAGAAAATGATTGTGTGAATAATTATTTGTTGACATAAAGACTACTAAACTAGTATCTAACATAGTGTATGCTCAAACTACACTTAACTAGACAATCCATCTTATTTTAATATCTAGATTCAAGACATGACTCATTTCCTATATACTGGTGAATACCCCTATAAATTTCAACACTCAAGAAAAGGTATTTTCAACTCTAATAAATTACCTATGTTCTTATTTATGGAATTTTATTTCAAAAGGACATGAATGGATTATTTTTAAGATGTATTAAGCATGAGTAAGTTCCCAGAGTGCTCAAATAATTTCACGATGGACTATCAGGAAGACATTTTTATATAAGGACTATGACCATTAAGATAATGAGAGGAGGATAATATTGGAATAAATTATTAAAAGATACCCAATAATGGGTAAGGAACTATGAAAAGTGTGTTTATTTCATCGGTAATCAAAGGCTATCATCCATTCCTCTCAAACCAATTCAAGCAGATCAACCGTTTGCTCAATGGGGATTGGATTTCATTGACATGATCAATCCACCATCAAGTGTGGGTCACAAATGAGTTCTCAAAACAATAAATTATTTCACATGATGGACTAAATTAGTTTCTCTAAAAGATTCTACTAAGACATCTATTCTAGAATTTATGGATAATATAGTTTCAAGGGTTGGTGTTCCTCACACCATCATAACAGATAATGCTAAGGAATTTGTGGAAACTCAAGTAAGTGAATGGGCTATCAATAATAATGTTTACCTAGGAACCTCTTCAAATTATTACCCCCAAGGTAATGGCCTAGTTGAGTCAACTAACAAAAACTTCATTAGAATCAACAAAAAAATAATGGAACATAACTAGAGGACATGACATACAAAACTAAAATCAACACTTTGGGTTGATAGGATTACTATAAAAAGAGCCATTGGTAATTCTCCCTTCATGTTGGTATGTATATAGAATAAAATCACGAGTACCACTATCAATTGAGCTACCATTTTTAGAGCTTAATCACGAATTGGACCTGATTGATAGTGATGAAATGATGGTGAGATTGGTTGAACTCATGGATCTTGAAAAAATCAAACATTAATCAATGAAAATCTTGGAAGCAAATTAGGCACAAACCAAGAAGACTTTTAACAAAAAGGCATCTAAAAGGAGCTTCAATGAAGGAGACATAGTTCTCAAGTGAGATGTGGATAAATCAAAACCAAAAAAGCACAAAAAATTTGATGCAATATGGAGTGTCTATATATCATCACTCAGTGCAAAGGAGCCAATGCATTATAGCTCTCTGAGCTTGATGGAGCAAAAATACCAATCCCAGTTAATGGTATATACCTCAAAGCATGATTTTGAGGTAAGGAAATTATTTAAAAAATATTAAATTTTCTAAATAATAGGGTTAATTATGTTTTTCAATAAGTGCTTATGCACAAGTCAAGACTCATTAGGAGTTGTTTCCTTAGGTTGTGTTCTTTTCTCCCTATTTTGTTTGTTTGTTTTCCTATTTTTTTATGTCTAGAAAAATCCTAGTTTGCTCTTCCCTAGGTTAGAGTTTGTTAGAATCAATTTGACTCCATACCCAATATCTTAGAAGGATATTGGATTGAAATTATTAGCGGGTAATCATCCCATAGAGCTAAAAAAAAATTTCATATTTTTGTCCCAAAAATATCATTACATATAATACCCTAAGGGAGACCCCCTTTATTTTTTTGGAACAACCCTAACACCTCTAAAAGAACCCATATTTACCCTTATGATTTATGGAATCTATAACTCTAGATGCAATTTTCACTTTTGAAAATTGCTTCATGGGTGGTGGATCCTATGAAGCACACATCTCCTAAAAACTAGTAGAATTTGGGACTTACCATGCACTTTGAAAATTTTCAAAGCATGAAAAATGCATGATAGGCTCCAAATTCTACCATACACCTAGATAGCAAAATTCAAAACTCAATGTGCACTTTACACATTTCATAATGTGAAAAGTGAATGATGGGCTCTAGATTCTACTAAAACTTATAACCCCCCTTTCCATAGAACCTAAAACCCTCAATGCATATTACACATTGTGAAATGTGCAAAGTTCATGATAATCTCTACCATCTACCAAACCTACTAACTATGGGACTCAAAGCCCTGAGTGCACTTTTCCATTACAAAATGTGTAAAGTGCCTTATGGGTTCTTTCCTCTACTAAACCTATCATCCATTCCTGTAGAGAGTGGACCTATTCCAAGTAGGTCCAACCTCTACCACCAACTATCATAATTATAATTAATACAAGGGTTTTTGCTATTTAACCAAGCACATTTAGGGTTTTCATTATCATTTTTTATTCTCTAATTGTGATCTTGGAGCTCCATCCACCTACACCATGACTTTGAACCTTGATCCACATCAAACCAAGTACCGAAGCCATGACTGTAAATTTGCATCCACATCACTTTCTTCATTTACAAGGTATTCCCCTTAATTTTTCACCATAAGTTTATGTATTTTGAAGTGTTTTCAAGAGTTTTTTTTCAAGTTCATCATTATTTATTAAAAGTATCATTTAAGGGTTCATATGTTTAGATGATGGTGAATAGTCACTTATGTAGTTGATTGCAGCTTTAGTTATAGGGTTTCTCTATGGTCTTCATCTTTCAAAAGTAAAGATTTTTTGAGTTTTCCAAATCTAGCACACATCATCCAAAATCCCTTAGTTTTACCCTCAAGATTTTGTAGTCAAAATCTAGGCCATTTTCAAACCAAAAAATATTCCATATAGATCCTCCAACTTCCTTACAAAGGTTGGACTTGCCAAGAGCACATGAGTATCCTACAAGCTTTTAAGCCTTCACAGAGAGTGGATGTGCTTTGATCATCTCTAAGTTCTACTAGATCTTTTATGTGATTCAAACCCCATGGAACATTTATCTATCTCTAACACCTTCCACATTTATTGGAGATCTGACGTGGTTCAAACATCATGAAAAATTCACCTACCTATAGCACTTTAAACTTCTATCAAAAATATAACATCCCTCAAGCATTATAGGAAGTAGACATTCTTTTAGTACCTCCAAGTTCCACTAAAACTTTTACCTTCTAGAGACACCTCTAAGTTTTACTAGAGAGTATAAGTGTTCTAGATACCTATAAACTCTACCAAATTTTATAGATGGTTTATTCCAAGTATATCTATAGTCTCCATGCCTCTTAAAGAGATTAAGTTCAAATCTAAGGTCCCTAGAGTGACTCCTAGTTTGGAGTCCAATACCACATAGATCAAAGATAAATATTTAGGTCATATTGATCTAAGATATTTTTGGCCTAGAATAGGTGAAGAATTCAAGAATGACTAGATCGAAAGTATCTATGACTCTATTATTCCACAATATATATCCTTCCCTCTATCTATTCAAAGCCCTAATTTTATCTTAACAATGGTCTAACACTATGATCTCAACAGGAGGCAAGTATATAATGAGAAATGGGAAAAGGTTCTAGATCTAGACCATGATTTCATTGACTTAGTGTTTGCCATCCTAAAATATGAGAGTTATTTAAATATAAATCCACAAACATCTACAAAATTCTATGAGGAAAAAATGGATGGATGTCAGAAGATAATCAATAAGTAATGGCTCAAGACCCCCAAACATTCCTCCACTATATGGCCCAAGACCATGTATAGGTTTGATTTCATTGATGAGGTAGGGGATATTATAATATTATTACATAGGGTCACTGGAAATATTGATGTTAAATGCTTTCAAGAATATATGTATGAGTATATCTAGAACATTTGAGAAAATAAAAAATACATACATTAGGCCTAATTTATAAGTGACTCATTCCAAAAGCAATTGATGGAGGTGCAAATAATGAATAGATTCTACATTACATCTTATATTGTTTATATCCTAGCTAAAGGAATATTTTTCCCAAGCCTTAACATACTTTTTGAAGAGATAACCAAAGTTTAAAATTACTACCTTGATCTCACACTATAGGATAGTAGACAATAGTTTAGGGGAGTTAATGATGACTTCATCTACAACATCATTATCATGTTTAATTATAAACATGGGAAAGAAAGATTATTAAGAGTAGTGAAGGATGAAATCAATAAATGGGGTTCATTCTTCATACAATTCCCAACATACTCCTACATTAGGGCACTTAGATTTAGTGGCTATCCCTACACACTTCCCTAGTATGTGAGTGATAATGGGCATTATTAAAGTTATTTAGGTAACTTATATAGTGAAAAAACTCCTTTTAGATAGGCATAAGGTAGGGATACATTTCTTAATTTCTGTTGGTCATTATACATGCTAATTCCTCATGAAAGCCAGAGGTGTGGAGGCTGAAATGTGCCAAATGACACTGAGGAATTTAGAGTCCAGACCTTATTTTGATCCATATAGTAAAATCACCCATGTAATGGACCTAGAAACATATGAATATGTGCCTTATTACAAGGATTTTTAGGAAGATTGTGAAGATGAATATTTAATTAGGTTGAGGGACTATTCAAGGATATCCTTACAATAGATAAAAGATTATGATCTAGAACTAGTCCCTAATGATTTGGTGGATGAAGACTCTAGATTAGACCTAATATACCTTACATAGATCATTACTAGACCCTTACCACTATTCAGGTGGTTAGTTCTTGAGTCTTTATTTTTATTTGATAGAACAACCTCTGTAATCAATAGAATAATTAATTAGCTAAAGCGTAAAGGAGTTCAAGTCACAATGGATACAATAGGGGTTAAAAATAAGCTCTTGAAGATCAAAGTACAAGGTATCACTCCATCATAAGAGGGCACATTAGAGAAACCTAAGAAGAAGAAGAAAACAAAGACTAAAGCAAAGAAATGAAAATTAAGAAAATAGGGAGAAGCTGTGAATGAACTAATTGATATTTCACCTAAATACACAACAATAGTAGTATAGGGTTTTATACCTTCAGATCCCATAACCTTGATCCCTATTTTTATTGATCCCTTTTCTATTACTCCTATTATTTAAGAAGTGTCAATACCTATATTAACTATCTCCATTCCTCCCACATCTTAGGATCTCATTGTTTCAAATGTTTCAACACCTCCACCTACCATTTCACCCATAATACCCACATCAATAATCCAATTGAAATAAACACTATTCAGTTAGGTGGACACTTAGGGTCCCCTTATAGTGGAATCTCAATTTTCCACTCCACTTTCTTTTCCTCCCATTTCACCTTCCTTATATAATTCACTCCCATTATTTTCTCCATTTATAACTCCTTCCATTACATCTCCATCAATTACCAACACTACCCAACAATTTATTGTCATAGAATCAATCATATTGACTACAATTATTTACACCTCCCTAACTCTTAAGAAAAGTACTATTTGCTCTTCATCTCAACCCACCATTTTTACATCACCAACCTTTAGTGGTCTTACTCATCTGATTGAGACATTCAGCACTTTGGTTTCCACCCTTCCCCCATCTCCCAAATTCATAACCCCTATATCCATTCCACCCTCCACTCTTCTCACTTCCACTATTTCAACTATACCATCATTCAAGATTGGAGTGGCCTAGGTATTTGGTACAAACATTGATTTAAAAACCATTGATGAAAGTAGATCCTCATAGGTACCTCCTAAAAAATTTGTTACATCATCTTCCTAGGAGTCCCCAATGGTTATAGTGTCTACTACTATAACAACATCAACTATTGATTCTATGGTAACCATTTCAGAACAAGTGGCTACCCCTAGTTGGTTAGGTTGATTAGTGGGTTAAAAGAGAAAATAGATGATTGATCCTAGTACTCTAGAATTTGGCATGTTAAAGGTTAAGAAGAAATCAAAATCCAATCCCAAGACCCTCTCAAGGACATTTAATGATGACAAGGTAGAAAGGTATGTTGAAATTATAGTTCCCTTGCCAAATAAATCACAAGAATATTTTGTGGTGGGTGATTATCAAATTTATCAAATACACCTTAGATGATAGACTAGAGAAATTCTTAATCATGATACGTAAACTGGCATGAACTCTCTCTTCCAATTAATTTATCATGACAAAGTCACCAAGGATGAGATGAAGATAAAAGTAGATCAGTGGATAGAAGTGTTGAACCAGTTCACAAAGCCTAGTGAAACATTGCAATAACCATAGGAAGTGTAGCCAATAAGTCTAGATCAAGCTAATATTGACTCTATATGAGAGATTGCTCACATGTGAAGGGCTAAAAAGGAATGGTTTTAGGAACTGGTCACTAAATGTAATAGGGTTCTTGCAACAATGATGGAACATTATAACATCATCATGGATAGGAAGGATATTTTGAAAGAATAGATCAATCAATATGAAGGAAAAATTCAAACCATCAACTTGTATTATCCCAAATTTATAGCTATAAAAACAATTGATGTGAATACCCTCATTACTAATAATATATTGAAGAGTGATGTTGAACACAAGGAACTACATAAGGTTGCTCAACTTTGGATAAGAGTACTAATAGAGTCTATTGAGCAAGCTAAAGAGGCTCAGATAGGGTAGTTGATGTATTGTATGAGATTGAAGGCATGAGGAATTCAATGCCATGACAAATAGTAGATGATGCCAATAATATTATTTAAATAGAGCAGGTCCAGAATAATTTCAAAGCAATAATTGAGAAAGAATCTACAAAAGACAGTCTTTATCCTGAGTTCCATCCACCATTTCTATTAAGCATGAAATATACTAAGAGGGGAGGTGAATTAGTATATTTTAATTAATATGATTTATTTTCTTTAACCACTTAATCACACATTCAAGATATGAAATAAAACTAAAATAATAATATGCACTACTCAAGAGAGAGAGAGAGAAACCATATTTTTATGTGGAAACCTAAAGTGGGAAAAACAACAGAGAACAATCTCAAGTATATGAATGAGCACCAACTCAAATTATAATGTTCACAAGCACCAAATTTTAGGAGCACCAACCCCTTTGTCGATCACCAACACATCAACTTATTTGTGAGCACTAACCCATATGAGCACCAACCCCTCTTATGTATAAAACACAACTATCTCTCAATGTTTCTTACTCACTAAATGATAGAAATATAAAATATATCCTAATTTTATCTCTTTGAAAACAAATACAAACCATGCACTCTTTTACATATTACAAATGTCTTCTCAAGCCTTTATTTATAGCTTTCTAAAAGATCTTTGAAATTCACCCTTTGTGACCCTTCAATCCTCATGGAAAATGACATCAAACTTGCATGACCCTTTGTATCCTTGCATTGGCAAAGTCATATGATGACCCTTCATAAGAAAATGTGTCCTTTCCTCTTTTGTCTTTGTAGGGAAATCCAAGAACAAACACACCTGTTTTGATTCCTCTTGTTAGGATCTTGCTCCTCAGAAAGAGCACAATATGATTACCAAATATAAGCAATTAAATATGCAGAAATAACCAGAAACACAAGTAACTAGAATTCATCAATAGCACAAAATATGAGAGACAATACACTATCTTGTATTAACACTTTACAGAAAAGAATACAACAAAGAGCCGCCAAACTCTTCCACCTTATAGAGGTTTCCCACACCTCAAGTGTATAGTAATTCTTCTTCACAACACTCTCCTACACAAAAAATGGTCCCAAAAACCAACTCACACACAGAATTGGTGTTCACCTCTCCAACCAGTCAGTAATAACCCTGCTGGTACACCAAGCACTCTATAGCACTTCAAGTTGATCTCCCATGAACCTACAACCTGCAATTCAATAGACCAAACTTACATGTAGATCCCCTATGAGCTTGCAACAACCTGCAACTCAATGATCTTACAATGGAAGGAACTTCCTTGCCTTCCTTTTCAACTCATACATATACAATACATGCCAATGGGTCTATAAATAGATCCCAGACTTAAACAATAACTTAGACTCTTAATTTAGATAATTATCCTCACAGATCAAGACTCTAACTGGTCTTTACATGCAAACACTTCGCTCACTTAACTAACTGTCTGTGCAATGAATAGTTTTGGAACACACAGGCGACTGATGTCGGTCCCTACTTGCCTGGTTCTGCCGACATCGGCTGACTTTCTGCCATCACCGGTGGCCTTCTGCACTGGTCACGACCGACATCGGTCCTGATGCCAATGCCGGTGCTCCTAGATCTCAACAACCTTTTGTTCCTACTATTTGCAAAGAGTTGAAGCTTTTAGCTCCACAACCTAACAATCTCCCACTTAGAGATAAATAGCTGCAACTTGTACCTATACCTATACTCTGTCTAGTTTGTTCCCTTGGCTCTATATCCCTCCTCAAGATCACTCTTGAAGACCAACCACCAAAAATCCTATAGTGCAAAACCTGTCATCCAAATTACCTGCCACATCCGCATCTACAACCATGTAGATAAGAACTTGACCCTGCATAGCATGTGCACCTGCTGTTGGTCCCACTGAACTGCCCTTCAGTATTAATTTCTTGGATTGACTCCAAACTTGTGACAACTCCCACTGCTTGGGAAAACTCAGGTTTAGTACATACCATGCACTTAACCTCATTATATGAATCAAGACACCTATTCTGTGAACTGTCCAACCATCGGCGTGCTAACTGGTCTCACACAATCATCTTGATACAAAGTCAACATATGACCTCCCATGTCTCTAGAACACACTCATGCCAAAGAATCTTGCTGCTCCCAGATTCTCCATGACACACCCCTGAACTAGCTTTACCTTTAGTTCAACAATACCTGTATATGTAACCCTGCAACAAGCACATCATACAAAAATATGATAATGTAGCTAATATTATCCAACCTGGTAAAGAGAAACACAATGATCAAACCTCCATTATCTTGTAGTTAATACAAGACCATATACCCTGATCTTCCATCTCACATATCCATTTCCACTCTTCTTCATCCTGAACATCCATTCGTCTCTCAGTGCTTTCTTCCAGCTGGCAACTCTACCCAAAACACCTATTTGGTTCTCCTCCAAGGAATCACATCCTCATCCATGCCAAGCTCCCACTGTTTCCTGGATCTACCTATTCTGCTTCTTTAACAACTTCCTGGTTCTATACCATAAGTGAGCAACAAGTAGTGTAAAGAAGGGAAATGGTGAATTTAAGAACTTACTTATGCCTTCAGTCCTCCATATGGGCGCTTGAGACTCCATGACAGCTAGCTGTCCACCCAAAATTCATCTCAGTGACCGATGCCGGTCAAATCTCAGTCTGCAGCTGACCGATATTGGTTCCCTATGACTGCCACCTTGCCAACGTTAGTTTCCCCTGGCTGACGCCAGTTGTTATCTGCCCTGAGTCACTGACGTTAGTTTGCACATAGCTGATGTCGGTCCTTGTCTGGACGTCGATGTCAATTTTCTTGCCGACGTTGGTCTCTGTGTTTTTCTAGTGAGACCTGACTTTTTCCCATGAGCTCCTTTTGGATCAAACCCTTGTCCAAATCACCTTTGCTCTACTTAGAATTCCCCTGCATCTTGTGCTGAACTCTGTCCATCACCTTCTCCTTGAAAACCAAGGATTTCCTGTTCTTGTCACTAACATCAGATTCCTCAAGAAACATCACCTTCTTCTTCTACATACAGAAACCACGATCCATGCCTTCCAAATCTGAAAGCATACTCTTTGACTCAAGAACAAGCATCTCCTTCTTATCTATGTGACCAAGCCTATTAAGCCACATCTCTAAATCTACAGCTGAAGTAGATAACCCAGAAAGAGAATCAGTAATACAAGTAGATAGATAAAGCGTACCTAGTTTCTTACCTCTAGCTACAATAAGTGTACCCTTGGTAACCTTCCAAGAGTCCACTATGAGAGTTACTGTGCAACCCTCATCACCCAAACTTCTAACAGAAATCAAATTCTGCTCCAGAACTGGGACATGCATGACCTCCTTTAACACCCATGTGTCACCTATCTGCAATTTTAGCTTCACTTTTCCTTTGCCAACCATCTGACAAGGCTTACCATCCCCTACACAAATTTCTCCAAAGTCTCCCTGGACATACTCATGAAAAAATTCCCTATGTGGGGATGTATGAAAAGAGGCACTAGAATCTAAAACCCAAGATTGTACTTTATCCAAAGAACATACCAGAGCATCCTGTGCAAGGTAATGCACAACATCTGCTTCTTCTCCATGTCCTTCATGCTGATCTTCACCCAATCTGCAATCTCTCTTTAAGTGCCCTTGCTTTCCACATTTCCAGCAGGTTATTCTGCCATACCTGGACTTGGATCTACTGCCTATCTTCGACCTTAATCTCCCACACTCTATCTTCTCTCTTTACCTTCCTCTGCCTTCAACACTCAAAGCATCCCCTGATGATTCACCTATGCTTTTCCTACGTATCTCTTCATTCAAGATCACACTCACAACATCATCCACTTTTAAGACTTTTGAAGCAGACACAGTGTTAGAAATTTCCATTACCAAACCTTCCCAACTTTTAGGTAATGAACACAAGATTAAGAGAGCTCTAATTTCATCATCAAATACAATATTGACTGAACTTAACTGGTTTACCAAACCATGGAAATCACTAAGATGGCTATGAATAGATCCACCTTCCAACATTTGCAAATTAAATAAACGCTTCATAAGAAATACCTTATTAGAAGCTGAGGGTTTTTCATACAAATTTGCCAAAGATTTCATCAACTCCATCATTGTCTTACACTGTGATAAGCTAGAAATCACAGATGGTGCAAGACTCAATCTTATAGATCCCAGAGTCTTTCGATCAAGAACCTCCCATTCTTCATCCTTCATATTCTGGGGTTTGCAACCAACCCCCCCAACGGTAAGTATAAATCTTTTTGATACAGATAGTCCTCAATCTGCATCCTCCATAATTGGTAGTTCTTGCCATTAAAATTTTCCATTCATAGCTTACTGTCTTCTACCATTGCTCAACTCCCACTCAAACAAAAACCCTGTGAGTAACCTGTAATCAAAACACACTACCCAAATCTAAACCAATCTGTTAGTATCCCAACCAAAAGCTCTGATAACAATTGTAGGGAAATCCAAGAACAAACACACCTATTCTGATTCCTCTTGTTAGGATCGTGCTCCTCAGAAAGAGCACAATATGATTACCAAATATAAGCAATTAAATATGCAGAAATAACCAGAAACACAAGTAACTAGAATTCACCAATATCACAGAATATGAGAGACAATACACTATCCTGTATTAACACTTTATAGAAAAGAATACTACAAAGAGCCACCACACTCTTCCACCTTATAGAGGTTTCCCACACCTCAAGTGTATAGTAATTCTTCTTCACAACACTCTCCTACACAAAAAATGGTCCCAACAACCAACTCACACACAGAATTGGTGTTCACCTCTCCAACCAGTCAGTAATAACCCTGTCGGTACACCAAGCACTCTATAACACTTCAAGTTGATCTTCCATGAACCTGTAACCTGCAATTCAACAGACCAAACTTACATGTAGATCCCCTATGAGCTTGCAACAACCTGTAACTCAATGATCTTACAATGGAAGGAACTTCCTTGCCTTCTTTTTCAACTCATACATATACAATACATGCCAATGGGTCTATAAATAGATCACAGACTTAAACAATAGCTTAGACTCTTAATTTAGACAATTATCCTCACAGCTCAAGACTCTAACTGGTCTTTACATGCAAACACTTCATTCACTTAACTAACTTTCCATGCAATGAATAGTTTTGGAACACACAGGTGACCGACGCCGGTCCTTGCTTGCCTGGTTCTGCCGACGTCGATTGACTTTCTACCGTCGCCGGTGGCCTTCTGCACTAGTCACGACCGACGTCAGTCTTGATGCCAATGCCGATGCTCCTAGATCTCAACAACCTTTTGTTCCTACTATTTGCAAAGATTTGAAGCTTTTAGCTCCACAACCTAATAGTCTTTCTCTTGGTGACTTCTCATATTCCTTAAAATGTCCCTTCATGGAAAAGTGTGCCATACCTTCTTTTGTCTTCACATGGTAACTCTTGGAATTCCTCAAAATGACTCTTCATGAGAAAATGCATCCCATTCCTCTTTTGTATTTACCTCATGACTCTTTGACCTCTCCATAGGCCCTCTTTTGACTTAAATGCAACCAAAAATATATTCATTAATATTAAATAAATATTAACACACATTAGCCAATATATGAATATTAAAAACACCGTTAAATGCAATGGGGCCTTTATCACCAATAATGCTAGACCTTTGACATTAGTGACAATATTTTCAATAATTTCCCCATTTTTCATTGATGGAAACCTCAAACTAAAACTACCACATCCTAAAACATGCACATACTACTATATGAAAAAGATACAGTAACTCCCCCTTATTATAGCAACCTGTACCTATACCCTATACCTATTTTTGCACCTATACTTGTTCCATGTACCTATTTTTTCACCTATACCTATACCTATACCTTTTTATATTATTCTCCCCCTTTGACATCAATGGCAAAGGGCCTACCTGGAGCAAACACTTAGCTCCCCCTCAACTAATGCTGAACCTCAATGATAAGAAGTAAAATAAATTACTCCCAACTTCTCCCGTAGATACTCAAATGTGTCTTTTGGTCATGCCTTTGTGAAAATAACTATAATCTACTTTGTAGTACTGATATATTCCATCTTAACCTATTTATCTACAACTTGCTCTCTCAAGAAGTGATATCTAATAGGAATATGTTTTGTTCTTGAATGCATCACTAGATTCTTCAAAATATTAATAGCACTTGTGTTGTCACAAAAAATAGAAATCGGTTCATCATATTTTACCTTGATATCTTCCAAATTTTGCTTCATCTAAAGAACTTGATTACAACACAATACCACTACAACATATTCTACTTCATCTATAGAAAGTGATACTAAATTATACTTTTTGCTTAGCCATGATACTAAGCTATCACCAAGGAAGAAAACTCCTCCACTTGTATTTTTTAAATCATCCAAGAAACCTGCCCAATCTAAATCTGTATAAACAACTAAAGTGAAATATCTACCTATGGGATACCATAATCCAATGTCCCCTTGATATATCTGAACATTCTTTTCACCAATTGAACATGAAAATATTTTGGAGCTAACTGATATCTTTCAACCATACCTAAAACATGCATGATGTCTATAGCCTTGATGCTATCAAATATAAAAGACTACCAATCATAGATCTATACAAAGATTGATCTATAATAGGTAAATCTTCATCCTTTCTCACTTTATTTCTTGTACACATTGGTGTGCCAACTAGTGCACAATCCTCAAAGCTAAATTTTTTCAACATTTCCTTGGAATATTTATTTTGATATATGAAAATTCCTTTATCTGACTAAAATATTTGTAATCTTAAGAAAAATGACAATTCTCCAAGCATAGACATCTCAAATTATTTTTGAATATTATTAGAATTTTTTTTTTCATCTTTTTAATGTTTCCTCCAAAAATGATGTCATCAACATATACCACAACAATCAATTGATGCTCAGCTTCTATTTTGATGTAGAGATTATTGTTAGCAAATCCTCTCTTGAAACCTTGATCTTGTAGGTACTTATCAAGTCTTGCATACCAAGATCTAGAATCTTGTTTCAATCCATATAGTGATTTCTTCAATCTACATATATGGCTACTATTATTTGAGAGAATAAATCCCTCACGCTGCTCAATGTAGACCTCTTCTTCTAGATTCTCATTTAGGAATGCAAATTTGACATCCATTTGAAACACTTTAAAAAATTTAAACACTGCATATGCAAAAAACATTCTAATAGCCTCTAGCATTGCCACTAGTGCAAAAGTTTCTTCAAAATCTATTCACTCAATCTGAGCATATCCTTTACATACTAATCTTGCTTTATTCTTGGTCACTTATCCATTTTCATTCAACTTATTTTTATAAACCAATTTTGTTTCTATCACATTGTGATATTTTGGTCTAGGCACTATTTCCCAAGTATCATTCTTTTTTATCTAATTTAATTCTTCATCCATTGACTTAACCCAATGCTTATCATGGCTAGCTTTTGAAAAAGTTCTAGGCTAAATTTTTGATAACAAAGATAAATTAACTTGCTCAGATTCACCTACCATCATTCTTCTAGTGCGAATTCCTTCATTTATGTCCTCAATTATGTGACTTTCATTATAATTTCTATGGACACATTTGGATGGGGTTTGTGTCCTTTTTCTCCTTCTCTCATCTTCATCTGATTCTACAAAATCTTCCTCTTAATTGATTTTAGGAATGTTGACTAGATCACTAATTCTTTTTATTTCATCTTCTTCTATCCTAACACTTGCACTTTTAACAATTTTTTTAGTTATTTTGTTACAACATTAATAAGCTTTACTTTTTCAAGAATAACCAATAAATATACTTTCATCTGCTATAGATTTAAACTTACGAAGTTTTTAGCAGTTCTCTTTATGAAGCATCTACTATTGAAAACTTTGAAATAATCAACTATTGCTAGTTTATCTTTCCATAGATCATAAGGAGTCTTGTCACTATTGACTCAATAATGCTTTGTTCTAAATATGCACTACTATGGCAACTGCCTCTCTTCAATATTTATCTAGTATCTTGGATTCATTTAGCATTGTCCTCGCCATCTCCTAAACTTTTTTGTTTCTCTACTTAACTACTCCATTTTGTTGTGGGTTCTAGCTATTGAATAATGTCTCTTTATTCCATGGTCTTCAAAAAACTCAATAAATTGATCTAATATGAATTCTCCTCCTTGATATGGTCTTAGCCACTTTATCTTCAAATTGGTTTCATTCTCAACTAATGCTTTGAATGTTTTGAAATGTCTGAAAGCTTCTAATTTTTTCTTTAAAAACATTACCCAAGTCATACATGAAAAATCATCAATAATAAACATGAAATATTTTTGTCCTTGAGTAATTTGAGTTTTCAGAGGTCCACATAGATCAGTGTGAACAAGATCTAGCATTTGAATGGTCGAGTACTCTTTTTTTTGAACCACCTTTTGGCTTGCTGCCCATGCTAACAAGGTTCACAAAGCATGTCAGATGGCTTTGTAATATTTGGAAGATTTCTAACTTCTTTCTTCTTACTAATGTTGACAAGATTGTCTAAATTTATGTGTCCCAATCTCCTATTCTATATCCAACTTTCTTCAATTTGAGTCAAACAACATCTTTGACATTTGATGTCAGATTATTCTTTGAGCATTTGCAACCAACACATCCTAATCTTTTCTCCTAATTTTATAACCTTCTACATTAAACTTTACTATGTGCCCCTAATCACACATTTGACTTACACTCAAAATATTATGCTTAAGACTAACATACAAAACATTTTTAGTTTTATTTCTATCATTATCCAAACTTAGTGTACCTTTTATGGCAATTATGGTAGTAGTATTATCTCTAAATTTCATTATGCCACCATTGATATTCTTCAAGGTTATGAACTTTATTTTGTCTCCTATCATGTGCCTCAAACATCTACTATCAATTAACCATGGATTTTATTCATTTCTTGCATATAAATTTATCTACACTAACATAGATTTTTTAGGTTATTTCTTCTGCCATGAACATGTCTGAACTTTCTTCTTGATGAATGGAGCCTTAAAATTATGGTCCTTCTTGACTGACTCTAACATGCTTATACAGTACCAAGATATGTGTCTAAAGTTATTGTACTTGTAACATATTATGGCCTCTTCATTAAATCTTGATAGAGGACAAAAAGATTTGTGGCTTTTTCTTGACTCTGCATGACTTTTCTTCTCTTTATTTTTGAAATTGTTAGCCCTTTTTTGACATTCTATTTTATTATGACCATATCCATTACAATAAAAATAATAACCATAAAAATAAGACCTATTTGTGTATCTCTAACTTGATTGCCTTTTGTATCTCTTTTATTTTCATCCTTCTTTATTTGAGATGTCCTCTATATTCTTAACTTATTCCCTTTTGATTTCCTCTTTTATAAGAGATTCAACATAGCTCTTTCCTTTTTCCTTGTCTATGAAATTAGTGGTCTCCTTTTTATATTTTTCAAATCTAATACCTATCTTATCTCACATTGATCTTTAAATTTATATATGTTATTCAATATATTAGTGTTATTCTCAAATTTTGAATCATTGGTTATTCTATCATTGATTAATTTATTTGTTTTCTCAAGATCTACTTTTAAAGAAGCAACTTCAATAACATACCTTTCACATTCTTTACTTCATTTTTGGAACTATGCCATTAGATCTTCTTTATTATTCTTGGCTTCTTTAAAGTGTGCTTGCAGATATTCAATTATTTCCTTTGACTCCTTTTCATTTTTCTCGATTTGGAACTTTAATCTTTGATTCTTCTTCTCAAGATATTTTAACTCTTTTAAGGCACAAATGAGTTATCCTTCTAGATTCACTTTAGCTTCATCTTATTCCTCTTCTTGATCATCTATACTTTTTCTTGTAGAGACATATTCATGTATGACCATGAATATAATCTCTTCTTCTTCTGAATCACTGACTCCACTATCTTCTACTAAGCTAGGATCTTTAGAATACAAACTCTTCTTCTTGAATCCCTTCTTGAATTTTCCTTTGAAATTCTTCTTTTATGTATAGTTTCCTTCTTCATTGTCACCATTACCCTTATCTAGGCACTTAGCTATAATATGTCCAATCTTTCCATAATTAAAAAATTTAAAAGGTAATTTTTGTTGATATTTACCTGTGCCCTTTTTTGGCTTGAAAATAAATATATCTCCATTGTCATCTTCATTATAGCTAGAACTATCACTTGATTCTTGAAGTTTATCCTTTTACTTCTTTGATGTCTTGAAATTAGATTCTCTCTTTGAAGGTTTCTCTTATTCGATCCACATCTCATATGTCATAAGAATACCATGTAGTTCATCCATCTTTAGCTTGGCTAAATTCTTCATCTCTTCAATTGCCAAAACGTTTGCATCATATCTCAATGGTAGATATCTAAAAACTTTTTGTACCATAATTGATTCTTCTAACTTTTCTCCAAGACCTTAAATCTGATTAACTATTTGATCAACCCATAAAAGATAACTTGCTATATTTTTTTTCTCTTCCATATTCAAACTCTCAAACTATCTTCTACAAGTTTGAAGCTTAGCTTGCTAAACCTTTCCATCACCTTTATAAATATTCTCAATTTTTACCCAAGTTTCATGAGAAGATTTACATTACACAACTTCAACAAATTCTAATTCACATAAACCACATAAAATAAAATTTATAGCTTTAGCATTATTTTCACTTTACTTATTTTCTACTAGAGTAGTTACAAGTGTCTGTGGCTCTTCATATTCCTCCACCACTACTTGCCAAATATTGAATCCAAGGGCCATCAAATAAGTCTTCATCCTTATGCTCCAAAAAACATAATTTGTTCCATCAAACAAAAGTTCTTTATTTTTAAAAAACCTTCATGTGATCCAGTCATCATGCTTTCCTGATCTACCTTCAAGCTATAAATTTTTTCCTAAAGGAACCTACTCTGATACCAATTGTTAAGCATGAAATATAATGAGAGGGGGGTGAATTAGTATATTATATATCTTTTAATTAATCTAATTTCTTTTCCTTAACCACTTAATCACACATTTAATATATGCAATAAAACTAAAATAATAATATGCACCACTTGAGAGAGAGAGAGAGAGAGAGAGAGAGAGAGAGAGAGAGAGAGAGACCTAATTTTTACGTGGAAACCCAAAGTGAGAAAAAACATAGAGAATAATGTCAAGTATTTAAATGAACACCAACTCAAATTACAAAGTTCACAAGCACCGACTTGCAAGAGCACCAACCCCTTTGTTGAGGACTAACACATCAACTTATTTGTGAGCACCAACCCACAAGAGCACCAATCCCTCTTATGTATAAAACACAACTATCTCTCAATGTTGCTTACTCAAAAAATTATTGAACTCTACAATATATCCTACTTTTCTCTCTTTGAAAACAAATACAAACCATGCACTCTCTTGCATATTACAAATGGCTTCTCAAGCCTTTATTTACAGCTTTCCAAAATACCTTTGGCATTCACCATTTGTGATCCTTTAATCCTCATGGAAAATGGTGCCAAACTTACATGACTCTTCATATCCTTCCATTTGAAAAGTCATATGGTGGCCCTTCATAAGCAAATGCATCCTTTCCTCTTTTGTCTTTATCTTGGTGACTTTTCATATTCCTCAAAGTGTCCCTTCATGGAAAAATGTACCATACCTTCTTTTGTCTTCACATGGTGACTCTTGGAATTCTTCAAGATGACTCTTCATGATAAAATGCATCCCATTACTCTTTTGTATTTACCCCATGACTCTTTGACTTCTCCATGGGCCCTCTTTTGACTTATATATAACAAAAAATATATTCATTAATATTAAATAAATATTAACACACATTAGCCAAGTTATGAATATTAAAAACACCATTAAATACAATGGGGCCTTTATCAAAAATAATGCTAGACCTTTGACATCAATGAAAATATTTACAACACATTTCATTAGGTATGAAAAATAAATTGATAAGATGAGAATGGAGATGCAAGAAATTAGAACTTTTAGAAGAGAACTTTTTGATGTTCAGGTAGATTATGAAGCCTCCAATATCTACTCTTATAGGCTAGATCTAGAATTCATATAGGCAATATTCAAGGCCTTTGATTCATATACTAATAAGATACATGATAATAATGATGAAAAATTTGAAGAAATTTTGAACATTGATCAATCTTTCCTCTCTGTTGAATATTGTCATTGTAATTTCATTTCAAAAACTTTGTAATTTGTAATTTAATTGCAAAAGTATAGCTATATTTTTATAAATATTTTTTAGAAATAGAAAAACATATTTTATACTTTATATTTTTTGATAATGTGAAAGTTGTAAAAAAAACACAAGTGCAAATTGCACTTTCCATTTTAACAAGTATGGATTGATAAAAGTGTAAAATCATGAAGTGAAAAGTGCACAATTCATTTTGGCAAAAGTAATAAAGACTTAAAAAGTTGTAAAAGTCTCACTCACATTTTACAAGTTGGGTTTTTGCATGGAAAAGTAACTTAGAATTATTTTCAAGGTTATCTTTTATTTTAAAGGACCAGTTCTATTTTGGGCACCACTTTTTACATGAAGAAGTTATTTTCAGTCATTTCCAGATGAAGAAGACTTTCATGGAGATCCAATCATTCTATCCATGCATTACCATGCCATGCTATGATAAAGGTCACACCCATCTTGTTCATGACACATTTCCAATTGTTACACCACTCTAGGATACAAAAAATAGAGGAACTTACCTATTTTGCATGAGGTTTTTAGATTTACATGATCTCTTTCAACTAGGCATTCAAGTTTTGTCAACTACATCTTAGCTTGGAGATTTTTTGTATAAAAATGGGAAGGCCCAATGGGCCAAATCATATTTTTTTTTTATATTTATATTTTATACATTTTGAATTTATTTATTAAAAGTTGTAACCTTTGGAGAGAAATAAATTTGAAGATTTACCTTTCTTTTCTTGAGAGATCTATGTGTATGTGTGCAAGCTATTTAATTATTTGTATAATCTTTGTCTCTTTATTTTAGTTTTAAGAAATTCATATGTGGTATTTTAACCTCTAAAAAATATTTTTTGGAATAAAGATATTTTTCCCTTTTGTTAAAATAGCTTAAAAACTACATTTGATTTCTATTTGTATGAGTCTGTGCTGAATAAAATTCAACATATTTTATGCTCTAATGTGTTTATCAAGCATGAATTAAAATCCAATATAAAATATTTGGTGAAATCACCATATTTATAATTTTCTATAAATTTCAATTCTTCAACCCTTTTCCCCATCAATACCCTAGTCTAGGATTTGAAAGCACTAAAGAACAAGATTTCCATAAAATTGGGATTTTATTAGTTTTCATCAGATTTAGTGAAATGAAGCCAACTTTATCTAGAGACTAACCTCAAATTGTCAAGGTCCCATGGCTTTAGAGGGTTTTCCATTGTATCATTAGGAAATTACAAAACAAGCTATAGGATCAAGATAGGTGCAATCCTATTTGATAACATGTTCAAGTAATTCAAGGTATGATTTAATGGACCCATGTATTTTATCAAGTATCTTGATCAATCCTCATTTCCATGTTTTTTTTTGGTTTCCATTCCATTATGATACTATCCACATAAATATATTGTTTAATTTAATCTAATTTAGTCCATGTTTTTATTTGTCCTTAAATAATCCTTATATAATGATGCACCTTCTACTCTCCCTACAGGTTCTAAATATTGAAACCTCATATTTTTAGCCACATTCTCACATTTTTAAATTAATTTAAATATCCCCATATACCCCTCCAATCCATATATTTTAATTTTAAATTTGTTGGTTATACTAAAATCATCTATCCCACATACACATCCATCAATGGATTTAATTTATCTTTCTTTCACATCCTTGGTATGTATGTGGCATTCAATTTTTGATATTTTCAAGTGTTGTGAGGTCTTTTGATTTTTTTTAGAATGATTGTAATTAGTGGAAATGTCAAAATAAATTGGATATTAAAATTGGGGTCATAATTGTTATAATGTATCCCACATGTTTACCTCAACCTCTTTTGGGGCTTATTTAAATCTAACATCCATGCAATAACTGTCTATGTTGGCCAATTTACAATTAGTCTATTTTATGAGAGATCCTTCAGATAGGGATCGTACTTTATAAGGAGAGTTAAACTATCTATTTATATGCAAACCAAATATATTGACATAAAATCCTTTAATTTTTACCATATCTCCTTAAAGTACATTTTTTATTCTTCCCTTTAAAATATATTTGCTTATAGATGAGCAAAAATGGACCAATTTGGCACTAACACATTTGAACATAAAATTGTGTGAACCACCATGTATAAGGGATAAACCATCTAATTGATCATTTCATTTAACCATTAAGGCAATTATTATTTCATGGAAAACCAATTTTTTAATTAGACATGATATTAATTTCTTAGGCTGTAGTAAGTTTGATGATTCCAAATAATAATTTACCATATTCTAAACATTACTCCAAAATTTAGGGGTTTGAATCTCTCTTTTAAATTTTATGATCTTCAAGCATGTGAGTTATAAAACCTTTAGCTATGTCATCATTTTTGAGAAAGCCTTTATGCTTGAGAACTAAATTATTTAAAACTAAATTAATTTTAAATTTAGGTCATGTATTGATAGTGATTTTAGTGTCATCACTACAATATCTCTCTAGTTCCATGATATTACTATCATCTTATGAGTCACTATATATGTGATGACCATGAATTATTGTAATTGGTGAATTTGCGTCCTTTGAAAATTCCCTCTCTTCCTAGGCAATGTAGTATCCTTTATTATTGATATCTACCAACATTTAAAATTCATCAACTAAAAATAGTAATTTTACTTTTCCATCTAATACAATGTTAACACTAACAATGACAAATCCTCTTTGCACGTCTCTACAATGTATTTTCTTCATGCTTGGATAAATTTCACCCTCTAAAACTTTGGTTTGTTTTTGAAAATAAATCCACCTATCCACCCTCTTAAAATTTAAGAGACCCTAATGTTATAGTATACAAATTAAACAATGTGAGATAAAATCAAATCTATAAAACCATATCAGATCATAAAGAAATTAGAAAGTAAACATAAATTTGAGATTAAAAGTATCTATAAATTATATTAATACAAATTTAATATAGTGTTTGATTTCACTTAGTATCCACATCATATATAATATTTTATATTATCAGTCAATCAGATTGCTTGATTTCACTTATTATTCTAACAATTATAAAGTTTGGCATGGAAAATTGTTGGATTATTATTTAAGGTGTTATTAAAGAATTTTATAATGAAATGCTTGTTCATAATTTGATCAATTTTTTATTGCTAATTTAGTTATGCTGATATGCATTAAAAATAAAAATAAATCAAAATTTAACAATTTTTTTCCCTTTAAACATTATTCACCAATAAAAATATACCACTAAAAACATTGTAATTGGGCCAAATTTAAAACTTAATTAATTTATTATTAGTACCTACCAAACCATAGTACTATAGGTTTTGTTTGAGAAAATAATTTTTTCCTAGCCAATGAGAGCCTTTGACAAGACATATCACTTTAACAATTCTAAATTTTAGCATATAAAAATTAAATAATATTCATTTACATGTCTTCATGGAATATTTTATTTATAAAAATATCATAATTGCCATTATTTATTTTTTAATTAATTTAAAATGTTATTCCAATCTTAACCAACACTAGCTCATTTTTTTATAATGTCATGTAATTTATTATTCATAAACATTTTAAATATAAATATCAATTCATAAAGTACCTCTTCCACATAATAATGTTGCATGGATCTACATGCCATATAAATGTATATGTTCATAGATTAAATTTAACAAAATAGACATTTGATGATATGAATAAGAGGCACTAAAGTTTTTGTCAAATCTCAATAGTTACATAAATATAAATTTACCTTTGCTTTCATGCTTCATAATCATACTTTAATATTTACAAATAAAATGTGTAATGATTGTTTATGAAGTTGGTTATAAAATACCTAAAAGATAATGAATTATCTATTTAAATTATTGATAAAAACAATTAATTATTTAAATGATTATATTATTTACATGTATTAATTAATCTATATAATCACATATAAGTATTAAACCCTAAAATTTATATTGGGTGAATCTAGGGTTAAAGGAGGAAAATATAGCTTAAGGAATAAGGATGGTAGACTATCTCTAGATCATACTGGTTGTTTGTGAAACATAGATAAAACATATACTAAATTTTTTATACTGAGATGCTAAAGATATAAAGTACAACTATGATAAATATTGTAATAGCAATGAAAAAAGATACTTAATTGATTTTTAGATTAATTTATATCTAGATATGGAATAAATAGAAAGTGGATTAGATATAGATTATAAAATAATCACCAAATTATAGAAATGATACACCTATAGTCATGGAGACTTACATTGGCATGGGATGATTACATAAACACTACTATCTATCTTGGACATAGGTGTCTAGTATAGAATACTTGTTAAAACTATATGCGACCACTTGGATGCTTTTAGGTTCTATGTCACCTTTACTTTGGTGTATTTAGATCTAGGTCGTAGACTATCACTCCTTGTCGAATTCTAAAATTCGTGTTATTCAACATCATATTGGCTATGGAAAAAATGGGTTTATGGGCACATGGTATCAAGATACCAAAATTACCCCTCTATCAATGACCACTACCAATATATCCAATACTTTGAATAGGGCCTAAGACTTATATAATTCTCCCCAACATGTTGGCTTCTGTGTGAATCATGTAATATATGATAAACAAGAACAATATTGACTTAGTTTGTAACTTAGAAAATATATCTCTTGGGATGATCCTTCCATAATTAAAACCTATAGTTGTATTTTCCTTATTACTAATATGGAAATAGGAGAAAATATGGAAGTTTTTCTCACTTGATTGCTTTATTGATTAATTTTTATAGGTTACCTTGTGATTAGGTAATAATTTTCTAGGTATTTTCTATGTAAGGAATGAATGAGGGTTGATATTATATTTATACCAATCCTTTTGGATAGTATCTAAAATTATATTAATTAGGATGACCATATGAATATGTTTCATTTACAAATTGGGTGAATTTAGGGTAGTGGACACTTATGTTAGGGTAGGACACTTGCATTGACACATGCCTCTGATTAGGACACACGTGTTTGGGAAGTTAAAAATTAGGTGTAAGTCCAAAACTTGATAAGAT
Source organism: Torreya grandis (assembly GCA_037957365.1). NCBI lineage: Eukaryota > Viridiplantae > Streptophyta > Pinopsida > Cupressales > Taxaceae > Torreya > Torreya grandis. The sequence goes on along the minus strand of JARHVA010003881.1, from coordinate 124,966 downwards.
GAAATATAAGTAGGTTTATAAAATTTTGGGAAAGATATCTGGTTTGAGTCATCAGAATAACATTGGTCAAACTAAGAGATAAATAATAAGGCATAAAGATATAGAATATGCAAGACTTTTAGTAGCGAGAAATGTCTAAATGTTGAATGTACATTTATGATATGTATTTTACAATTGTATAAGATTTAGCTGATATATAATTCATAAATAGTTTCTACAATTCCCCCCCTTTAATATAGTAATGAAACTGCTAGTTTAAAGGATAAGAAATGTTAGGTGTGTATAACACACCATGTCTTTGTTTGAGTCCAACTTGAGTGCTTTATTGGTGACTAACCTGAAACTGAGAGCATGTTACACTATATAATTAGTGAATATAATTTGAAATTAAAACTATTGAAATGATTAAAATCTAAAGAGATAAATGTTTAGGACAACCCATGCATGTTGATGCAACCACCTTACATTTTGGTAATTTGATTTGAAATATATATCATTATGAATCACTAAAACTGATATTATGCTAAATATAAATATATGAATTACATATATATAAATATATATAGAGCTACGTTGGAGGTCACATGGCCCTAACCTTAGATAAAAGACGAGTTACAACTAGATAGTTGAGATTAGCTCATCTATTCAACCCAATCATACTTATAACTTTGTGAGTGTGAGTAAAATAATTCAAATCACACTATAAATTTAGTGAGCCTAGATTATGCAACCAATTCCAACTTATAAACTTTTAAATATTGAGTGAATTAATCACCAAAACCATACCAATAAGTGAACCACCTGCTATAGTAGATTGGCTCAATACATTTTTTACAATTGATTTATCCATAAATTAGCTTCACTAGTCTTAATTTGGCCCAAATCCTATCTTTGATAGTGGAAATTAACTAATTGGATCAATTAATGATGAAATTGAAGCTAATTAATCCAAAAATCACATCTTACTATTGTATTTAGGTTCAAACAATTCAAATTGGCCCCAATTACATTCATGATTGAACTAATTGATTACTTGGTTCATAAAATCATAATTTTATTATTGATTGAGTGACCCTACCACATTCTATATAATTGTAATTAGGTTTCAAAGGGTCTTAATTTATCATAAATCATGTTAGTGAATCCACCAATTAACTAACTGGATTAATATATGAGAACTCAGACCTTCTTTCCTACCCCATAATCAAATCTTATATTCATAGTTAGGTTAAAGGGTCTTAAATTGGTCCTAATTACCTATGTGATTGAAACAATTAACTATTTAGTTTTTTATGTGATGACATTATGGTTGATTGATGCTTTAAAAACATCCTATACAGTTAAAATTAAGTGAAAAAGACTCAATTTGGCCCAAATTGAATCATTAATTAGATCAAATGACTAATTGGCTCAATTCATGAATGAAACATAGCTAATTTTGCCCCAAATCACATCTTATTTTTGAAATTATGTTCAAGGGGATAAAATTGTCTTAGTCCATCCATGATTGAGCCAATCAATTCTTTGATTCATTGTATGAAGAAATTAGGGTCAATTGAGCCCCAAATTACATCTTATATAGTTGGAATCATGTTTGAAAGGGGCTTAATTTCACCAAATTCACATCACTAATTACTCTAATTCACTAATTGATTCAATTTATGATAAAATTAGGGATAACTAACCCAATAATCACATACTATAGTTGGATTCAAGTTGAAGGGGCTAAAGTTGGCCCCAATTTCCACCATGATAAGAAGAATGAGTATTTAGTTCATAATGTGATGACATTGGGATCAATTGAGCCTTAAATCACATCATATATAGTTGAAATTATGTTCATATGGATCAAGTTTTCCCAATTCACACCACTAATTGTAACAATTAACTAATTTACATAATCTAAGATGAACTTGAAGCTAATTTAGCCTTGAATAACATCTTATAGTTGTAATTAGGTTAAAGGGACTTAGATTTACCACAATTCTCTCAATGATTGGATCAATTAACTGTCTTGATCATTATGTGATGATATTGGAGTTGATTAAGGCCCAAATCACATATTATATAGTCAAAGTTATATTTGTCATCGAACTAATTAATTATTTGTATAATTCTCTAATGAAATTTGGGAAGATTCAGCTATAAATAACATTTTATAGTTGTGGTTATATTGAAGGGGATAAAATCACCCCTAATTGTCTTAGTGATCAAACCAATTGACTAATTGGTATATTATGTGATGACACTAGGTTTGATTTATCCAAAAAATACATCTTATAAAGTCCAAATTAGGTTCACAGGGATTAATTTGGCCCAAATTACATCACTAATTACACCAATTGATTAATTATCTCAATATGTCATGAAATTAGAGGTAATTTGGCCCCAAATCATAAACAATAGTTGTAATTGTATACACACTATCTTTTTTTTATCTTTCACTGACATTTTATCTTATAGCAAGTTGTTGATATTCAATCTCCCTAAGTACATGCCTTAAAGGGTACACCGATAAATGGGTGGTGATGAATTTGGTGCTTTATATGAAATGTTTATATCTATTTCATGATAATGGCATTCCTATTTTTAGTTCAAATTTCTTATATTGTCTTTCCTACCTACCTTTTCCCATCCTACCTCAGTTAGTTTTAATTCTTTTTTCATTTCCTACAACATCGACTATGTTAATACCATATGTTTCATGTATGATCCCTCATTATACTATATGAGCTTGTAAAATGTATTTTTGGGTCTATATTTTTGGAATTTGAATTTATTTGACCTTACCAACATAATTTAATGTCAGTTAGATCTTCTTAACTGCATCATGTTCGCTGATAACATCAACTTAGTTTTAGGTTATGCATTTGATTATTATATATGCAAGTCACATTTCATTCCAAATAATATACACTTATCTTCTTTGATTTCACTCACACTTATGACATAAATCATTAATTCATTAAATATAGACATATGCCCTTGAATTTGGACTTATAGTATCAACATTTATGGTTTTATAATTGATGAAATTGGATTCCAATATTGTTATTTTTGGTTTTGAACTAGTGTGATATTGATTCTTATATTTATATTATTTGTTTTGAACTAGTGATATATATATATATATATATATATATATATATATATATATATATATATATATGTATATTATTGGTTCTAATTAGTGTGATATTGTATTCCAATGTTTCTTTTATTAGATTCTAACTAGTATAAAATAAGGGTTCAATTATATACTAATTATTATTGATCACATAATGGCCCATAGTTGTCCTAGTAATACCTAATAATTGTCATAGTGTCACCCCTATTTAAAAAAGGAAATAAACATAAAAACACAAAGTGCATAAATTAATAAAGTTTAAGTCAACTTAAAAATACTTTAAAAGTAACTTAGTTTTATAACACTTTTTCTCTACAAAATTGGAGCAATAAATATCCACCATTATATTATATTTTATCACAATCATTAGATTTCAAAAATCTTAAATGTTTCATGGATCCATATTAAGGATGTATCACCCAAAAGTTAACCTCAACTTTGTTGGCTCATTTGAAACATGAACAAGGATGTGAAGAGAACATTAAGAGAGGGGAAAGGCTTGTCCATGCCTAGTCCCTCCTCCCCCAAACTCCAAAAAATACTCCATGGAACCTATTTCCATGGATGATTGTAGGAATCATATTTTTTGTGTAGATCTATTTTCAAAGTATGAATTTTTTGTTTTATTTATTTTAAAATCATTTTCATGTTCATACACCATATACAATGAGAAGATTTTTTATAATAATAATTCCAGTAATAAGAAATTCATCTACCATATTATAGGCATGTAATTGTTTTCTCTTATATTTTATAGTATTTTATAGGTTGAAAAAATAAATACCAAAACATTGTTAGAAATAGTCATCTTTCATCATATGTATTTCCAATGTACATCAAAAATAAAATTAACACAAGGTATACATGACTGTTTCATTTAATAAATTATTCAACAAAATATCATCATATATAATTTCATCCTCACCTATCACCATGTTTTAAAATGAAATACAAAAGAAATATCAAAAAAATCCTCCAAACCAATTAGAATAAGTTTGGTCAGTTTAATGTTTGAACTGATCTAGTCTTAGTCCACATTTGTCTAAACCTGATAGCTATGGATTAAATTCTCTTAAAATTTTTGAGACTCCATGAACTTGACATAGAGATAATTAAAAAATTTATTAATGACAAATAATTTGATGAAGTAAATATCAATCCTCCCTTCATATTAAACAATAATACATTGATTGTAAGGTCTTGTTGGTCTAGCATGCTTTATAGTAAACCAACATCTCGAGCCAAGATGATAGCACACATTATTATATGATATTAAATAGTTTCAAAAATTAAAGTAACATTCATTACCTTTTTCAAATAGTTCAAAGTATAATTTAATGGCCCCATGTCCTTTATCAAGTATCTTGATCAATCCTCATTTCTATGTTTTGTTTGGTGTCCATGCCCTTATGATACTATCCACATTAGTACATTATTTAATTTAATTTGATTTATTCCATGTATTATTTGTACTTAAATAATCCTAATATAATGATGCACCTTTTTCTCTCCCTATAGGTTCCAAATATTAAAACCTCACCTTTTTAGCCACATTCTCACCTTTTGATTTAAAGTAAATATCCTCATATACCCCTACCATCCATGTATTTTCATTTTTAATTTATTGGTTGTAATAAAATTATCTATCCCACATAAACATCCATTAATGGATTTAATTTAGATTTATTTCACATCCTTGGTATGTAAGTGGCATTCAATTTTTGATGTTTTTGAGAATTTTAAGGTCGGTTGATTTTTTTTGGAATGATTGTAGTTAGTAGAAATGTCAAAAGAAATTAGATATTTAAATTAGGGTTTTCAATCTTATAATTAATCACACATGTTTATGTCAACCTCTTATGTGGATTATTTAAATCTAACATCCATGGGATAACCGTCTATGTTGGCCAATTTCCAAGCAAGCTATTTTATTAGAGATCCTTCAAATAGGGAACATAATTTGTAAGGAGAGTTAAATAATCTATCTATATGCACAAAAAATATATTGATATGAAATCATTTAAATTTTACCATATCTCTTTGAAGTACATTTTTAATTATTCTCTCTAAAATATATTTGCTTATAGATGAGAAAAAATTGATCAATTTGATACTAACACATCTAAATTTAAAATTGTGTCAACCACCATGTACAAGGGATAGACCATTTAACTAATCACTCCATTTAACCATTAGGGAACTTATTATTTCATGTAAATCCACTTTTTTAATTAAACATGCTATTTATTTCTTAGATTGTAGTAAGTTTGATGATTTCAAACAATAATTCACCATATTCTAAACCATTAATCCAAAATTTAGGGATCCTAATATTTATTTAAAATTTTTGATCTTTAGGTATGTGATTTATAAATGTTTTGTCTATGTCATCATGTTTGATAAAAAATTTATGTTTGAGAACTAAATTGTTTGAAATGAAATTAATTCTAAAATTAGGTCTTGCATTGATGGTGATCTTAGTATCATCACTACAATCTCTCTCTAGTTCCATGATATTCTTTATTTGATAAGGTAAATAACCTAGTTTTATAGGGACCAAGAACCATAGTTAAAAAGTGTAGAAAAAAGTAGCAAGCCCCATGGGCTGAGAAACAAAAATAGTAATAGTACTAATAGGTAACTAACCTTGTAGAAGCACCTATTCCTTCATTGGGGTCTTCTTGGTGGGGGTTATGAGGGGGATATTAGGGGAAGATATCTCTACCACCATAATGAACTACTTCAGGGGGTCTTTTCCACCTTAAAAATATGATTGAAGGATTGGATCATTTTAGTAATTTCTTTGGTCATGGTATTCCAATCTTGTATAAGGCCTATTAGGCACATCCTGACCTCATGGATCTTATTATGAAACTTTTTGAACTGATCTTTGTTATTTTTGATCTTCTTGATTAGGGGATATTTATTTTTTCTACCAATTCCCTATATTTTACTTCATCCACCAACAGTGGTATAGGTTTGAGAACAAAGAGTTTTAGGGGAGGGTCTTTAGTTGATGTTTTGGAAATAGGGTTAGCATGGGAACCCAGGGCAGGGTCATATTTAGGGGAGTCCTCCTTAATATAATATCCCTAAAATAGTACCTCCTTACCCCAAATGGTCTTTCAATGATTTACCAGTAACAAGATAAGGCCTTGGTGGAGGATGGGATTCACTTCATTGATTTGGTGCATAAGAGCAGTGTTGTCCAAGGATTTGAGGAGATAATAGGGAAGGCTGATTTTGTAAACCTAAAAATGATTTATCAAGAGAAAGTGATGAGAAAATATTAGGGTGTAATTACCTTTAAATTTTAGATAATTCATTATTTTCAGGTATACTTCAAGCCATTGGCATGAAAGGTCTGAGTAAGGAAACCCCTTTTTGTTTATCTTGATGAACTCATTGGCGTGAAGGAAACTCTGTAGAAGCTCTTGTTTTTTAATTTGGTCTTTATATGTATTTTATAATTCAAAAACCATCCTTGTGTCTTCTCTAATTATCTCCTCTATTATTGAGATTATGGTTCCTCTCAACTCCACTACCCTCTTGTTCCACACCATGATGAATTCTTTCACCAAGTCTGCACCATGTTTAATTACCCTCATCATAAATTTAGTGAGTCATCCTATATGAATCTTATTCCACACCTTATTCATGTTTATGACTTTGGAGTAGGAAATCTATTCGATATGGTCCTTGTCTTCACCCATCTCAATAGTAACTAGAGAGTTGAAGATGGAGTTTGGCAAATCTTGGTAGAACTTAGAGCTAATGGTTTGAAAAAAACTTATAGTACATACTTCCTCCCACCTTTTTAAAATAATTATCCTCATGTTGGAATGATGGTGGATCATTATTTTTGAAATCCTTTGCTTAATAAGTATAGTTCATGTGTGTAGCTACCATATCACTATCCTATCCTGAGGTGCATTCATTTTGAATGGTTGATATGACACTTTTGGGGATGTGGCATCTTATGAGTAACTATATATGTGATGACCATGAATTTTTCTAATTGATGAATTTATTTCCATTTAAAATTATCTCTCTTCCTAGGCAATGCAGTATCCTTTATTATTGATATCCAACAACATTTAAAATACATCAACTAAAAATAGTAATTTTACTTTTCCATATAATACAATGTTTTTATTGATAACAACAAATCATCTTCCCATGTCTATACAATGTAGTTTCCTCTTTCTTGGATACACTCCACCCTCTACAACTTTGGTTATTTTTGAAAATAAGTCCACCTGGCCATCCTCTTCAAATGAAAGAGACCTTAATGTTATAGTATAAAAAATAAATGATGTGAGATAAAATCAAATCTATAAAACCATATCAGATCATAAAGAAATTAAAAAATAAACAACAATGTGAGATAAAAATAATTTTATAAATTATATTAATACAAATTTAATATAGTGTTTGATTTCACTTAGTATCCACATCATATATAATATTTTATATTATTAGTCAATTAAATTGCTTGATTTCACTTATTATTCTAACAATTATAAAGTTTGTCTTCAAAAATTATTGGATTGTTATTTAGGGTGTTATTAAATAATTTTATAATTAAATTCTTGTTCATAATTGGATTAGTTTTTTATTTCTAATGTAGTTATGCTCACATGTGTTAACAATAAAAATAAATCAAAACTAAAAGAAAATTTTCCCTGTGAACATTATCTACCAATAAAAATATACCACTAAAAACATTACAATAGGTCCAAATTTAAAAATTGAATAATTTGTTATTAGTACTAACCAAACCATTGTAATATAGGTTTTGTTTGAGAAAATAAATTTTTTCTAGCCAATGAGAGCCTTTGACAAGACATATCACTTTAACAATTCTAAATTTTAGCATATGAAAATTAAATAATATTCATTTACATGTTTTCAAGAATATTCTATCTATAAAAATATAATAATTAAAATCATTTAATTTTTTAATTAATTTAAAACTTTATTCCAATCTAAACCAACACTGGATCATTTTTTTTATAATGCCACATAATTTTTTATTCATAAACATTTTAAATATAAATATCAATACACAAAATACTTCCTCCACATAATAACCCTACACGAATCCATGTGCCATATAAATTTATAAGTTTATAGTAAATTAGATGATATGAATAAAAGGCATTAAATTTTTTGTCAAATATCAATAGTTACATAAATATAAATTTACCTTTGCTTTCATGCTTCATAATCATACTTTATTTTTTAAAAATAAAATGTGTAATGATTATTTTTGAAGTTGGTTATAAAATACCTAAAAGATAATCAATAATGTAATTAAATTGTTGATAAAAACATTTAATTATTTAAATAATTAAATTGTTTACATGTATTAATTAGTCTATCTCATCACATATAAGTGTTTAACCCTAAAATCTAGATTAGGGGAATCTAGGGTTAAAGGAGGAAAAGATAGCTTTGGAATAAGGATGGTAGATTATCTCTAGAGTAGGGTAATTGTTTTCAAAACTTAGATATAACATATAATAAATTAATTATATTAAGATGCTAAAGATATAAAGTAAAACTATGCTAAATATTGTAATAACAATGAAAGAAGATACTTAGTTGATTCTGATACTAATATAGATCTAGATATGGAACTGGTAGAAAGTGGATTATATATAGACTTTAAAAAAATCACTAGAGTCTATAAATGATACACCTATAGTCATGAACACTTGAATTGACCTAGGGTTATTACATCAATACTACTATATAACTTGTACATAGGTGTCTAGTATAGAATACCTATTGAAACTAGATGTGACCACTTGGATGCTTTTGGGTTCTATGTCACCTTTGGTTTGGTGTATTTAGATGTGAGTCATAGACATTCACTCGTCAAATAATCAAACACTTGTTCTTCATCATCATATTGGCTATGTAAAAAATGGGTTAGTGGGCACAATGTATCAAGCTAGCTAAATGACCCCTCTATTAATGATTGCTACCTATATATCCAATACTCTAAAGAGGGACTAAGACTTATGTATTTCTCCCCAACATGTTGGATTGTGTGTGAATCATGCAATGCATGATAAACAAGTAAAATAGTGACCTATCTTGTAATTGGAAAATATAGCTATCGGGATGCTCCTTGAGTACTTAAAACCTATAGATGTGTTGTCCTTATGAATAATATGTAAATGGGAGAAAATAGGGAAGTTTTTGTCACTTGAGTGCTTGATTTAGTACTTTTTATAGGTTGCCTTGTGATTAGGTAAGAGTTTTCTAGGTATTTTATATGTGAGGAATGAATGAGGGTTGATATTATATTTATACCAATCCATTTTGATAATATCTCACATTAAATCTCTTGGGATGACCATAGGAATATGTTTTATTTACAAATTGGGTGAATTTAGGGCAGTGGACACTTATGTTAGGGTAGGACACTTGCATTGAGACATGCATATAACTAGGACACAAGTGTATGAGAAGTTAAAAAATAGTTGTAAATCCAAAACTTCATGAGATGGAATATAAGTAGGTTTATAAAATTATGGAAAAGATATCAGGTTTGGGTCATTAGAATAACATTGGCCGTATTAAGAGATAAGTAATAAGGCACAAAGATATAACATATATGAGCCTTTTAGTATCAAGAAATGTCTATATGCTAAATGTAAATCCATGATATGTATTTTTAGGTCTTCAAGACTGAGTTGATATATAATTCATAAATAGTGTCTACATTTCCCCCCTTTAATCTAGTAATGATATTACTGATTTAAAGGAGAATAAATGTGTACTTGGGTGTGTAAAACACACCTTGTCTTTGCTTGAGTCAAACTTTAGTACTTTGTTGGGGATTGACCTAAAATTGAGATCATGTTATAGTGTATAATTAGTGCGTATAATTTAAAATTTAAACTATTGAAATGATTTAAATTGAAAGAGTGAAATGTTTAAGAGTACATCTACATGTTGATGCAACCATCTTACCTTTTGGGAATTTGATTTGAAATATATATCATTATGAATCACTAAAACTGATATTTGGATAAATATAAATATATAAATTACATATATATATAAATATATAGAGATATATTGGAGTGAACATGCCCCCTAACCTTGGAGAAAAGATGAATTACCACCAGATAATTGAAATTAGCTCAACTATGCAACCCAATCATACTTATATCCTAGTGAGTGTGAGTGAAAAAAATTCAACTCACACTATGAAACTGGTGAGCCTATATTATGAAACCAATTCCAACTTATAAACTTGTAAATATTGAGTGATTTAACCACCAAAACCATACTAATAAGTGAACTAACTAATGTAGTAGATTGGTTCAATACAATGTGTAGAAGTCTAATCTGGTGGGTGATGATAGTCCCTGAAAGTGTTTGGAATTAGAAATTAATTTGGTTTTACAATATTAGGTGCACATTTCATAGAATATGCACTTTAGATATATATCATGATGAAATTATGTATATCAATGGTACCAATGTATATGATTATTCAAAAAATGTGTATTTGAATCATATAATTGTGCAATTTGGCCAATTCAAAACTATTTTAAGTGTGGATAAAATGATTGTAAAGTATGCCCCCATTATATATGGAGAAATCTCAAAAATGATATAAGTTACAATGTGGATATTTTTTTTCCATAATATGCCCCCACTATAATCTAAATTTGAGAACTGGTGTAAGTGTAGGGAAAATGTTTCCAAAACATGCCCCCAATGCAATTTGAATCTGAGAACTGGTGTAAGTGTGGAGAACATGTTTTTAAAACATTCCCCCACTACAATATGAATTTGAAAATTGGTGTAAGTGCCAATGTGGGGGATATGTTTCCAAAACATGTCCCCATTGTAATATAAATTTAAGAACTAATTTTGAATTCATGCCTCTATGGCATGCTCCCACTCATATGCACCCCATTTTGAGATGATGGAAGTATGAAATGGTAGTTACCTAACCTCAAAAGGATAAGATAACCATGTAAATTTTGAATGTGCCATGTATCATATAGAGGGAACATGTTTAGTTATATATATCATTGAATCATGAAGAATGTGATAACCCCAAGTCTTAATATGCTTGATGTAGATAATATCAATGTCTAGATAGTAAAAGTAAAGGATCAACACGAAATAAAAAAACACACACAAGAGAACTCAAAAATAAAATCAAGAGACAAATGTCTATGAAGACCATAAAAAATGGGCATTTTAAAATTCCACGCCATCAAAGGGACATGAATTAGTCAAATATCCACAAAATAATAAGTGACATATTCAAATGTCAAAGAGGAAAATAAAGGCATGAGGGATGCAAATAATGGATAATATTAATATGCTCAAAAAATTAAGACAATAACAAGGAAATAAACTCAAGTACAAAAATGAAAGCATAAGAAACTAACACAAACTTGTCATACTAGTCCCTGGATATATGTGTTAGAAAAAAATGTTAAGTACATAGCATATCAAGTACATAAGGAAATATATAAACATCGATAAAATCATGTGTAAGTATATATATGAGTTCAAAAATGATAATGTAAATTGACCATATAATGATATAACATGGATGTGTCATGATCATAGAGGTGGATGCCCCCAATGTCCTGGTGACATGAGTAGAGGGAAAGCCCAACATTCAGAATTACATAGATCAAGTATCTATGTGTGCCTAAATCACACTCAAAATATGTGTGAAACACATGTATATATGAAATAGTGATATGGAATCTACCAACATTTAACCAATAACATATATGTTGTGGAGCTAATAGAACATGAAAATGCAATATATATATATATATATATATATATATAATTTTTTTTTGTTATTTTTAGTTATGTGATATGAAAATACCATCCTATGATCTCATCCAAAGGATGGTCATAGATATATTCCCACTATGAACTTGGTGTAATAAACTAGTGACATTGACGAGGAGTATGTATAGGCGCTATATCTGTCACCATAGTATTTGTGATGATCTATGTATATAAAATATGAACCTATGGTTGTGAAGCAAAAATAAAAGTAGGGGTTAATGGAACCCATTGTAGAGAATTATTTGGTTTATTTATATTATCATTAATACAAAAATGTGTAGGTGATTTATATATTTGAATATGGTGTGTATTAGATGAGGATTCTACATAACCCATTGTGGATGTTTAATGCAATGGTTTCTCAAGTCTAGCTGCCTAGTAAAGGGTATTACATGTTTTTTACCCTTTTGTGGTAGAATAAATATAGGAGGTTTTAAAATTAACTACATGGGTATTAATTTCTCTTACTCAAAAGGATGTTCATATGAAATTATAGAAATTGTAATTATATTATTGGCATGAATGTATATAATACATCCATGCATTATATAAGGTATTACTCAAAAGTGTATGTATCCAAGATCATCCCAATAACATATTAAATAAACTTGTGGAAGGTATAACTGATAAGGTATTCACCACATGGGTGAAAACAACCTATAAACATAAATTAATCCCACCAAAAACTTGGTATGAGGTGTTGAGTCCAACATACCCTCATTTTTGAAAAAGTAGGGACCCTTGTTTCAAAATTTTGCCAATTTGTGCTTTGAATTGAATATTCCCCTTGATCAGATTGCCATTAGAAAATTAGAAAATTATCTTTATTTGAAGATCATCCACACCAGTGGTTTGTTTGACATTTTTACATATGATCCTTGTTCTATTTTGTCTAATGTTGCTAATGTTTCTTTTTGTGTTTCCAGGTTATAGGTTTAATGGATTCTCAATATTATGAACAATGTCTAGGGTTTTAGGATTTAATAATAAATTGACCCTTTTATTAATCATTGGTATTTAATTTCTTAATTGGATTCATGTTTGAGCATAAAAAACCCTTAACCTAATTCTTTTAGCCGAAGTCTTTTGAATTGAATTCAAATTTATGCAATTCATTTTTATTCAAAATTGTGTGGGAACACTTTACATTTGTTCAAGACTTAGTCTATAATTTATCCTAAGGTTTTAATGATATTTATTAACATGAATAAAAATTTAGTTTAAAATTTTATGTTAAGTTCTCTTTTTATATCTCGAGACCCCTGCTAAGTGTATTATCCACCTAGACTAATTAAACTTGAGAGTATTTATTATGTTTTAAAACTTAGCCTAAAAATTTTATCCTAAATTTTTAATTGTATTTATTAATAAAATTAAAAACTTAGTTCAAAACTCTTATCCTAAGTTATTTAAGTTAATCAAACACTTGTTTATTTTATTACTCAAAGGGATGGATCAATCACATTCAACTTCACAGATCAAGATCCAACATAGCACATTAAAGTGAGCATCAAGGATCCAACGGTGTGGGGAAAGGTCAAATTATCAAAGGTCCTACAAAGGAACTCATAAGTGCCAAGTGGCATGATCTCAATAGCTTAGCCAAAATATCAAAGGTCTACTTTTAGCCTAACCATAACAAGTAGATCATAATAAAAAACATGCATTGATCCATACAAGTCAAATCTAATAGTGCATATTAAATTCAACAAGCTAAACATCCTACAATAATTAGAGTAACCAATTATGTTTGACCTCTTAAATTGAGATCAATGGTGCATATTAAAATGTACAAAAAATATCCAATAGTGCAAGATGAAGATGAATTTTCAAAGAGTCCATAATAAATGTAGTAACAACACGTGTCATAAATATGGTGAACCAAATACATATCAACCAATGGCATTTCATCTTTTAGATCCTAATCTAATAATGAGTGAGGTGTGGACTTTTTAATCAGCCTAGACCTAATGAGAGGCTTCCATTTGGTACTAAGTGGTGGTGTATGTTTGCAAGACATTCAAAAAGCCCATGAAACTGCTAAGTCGCATGATCTCATATACTTATACCAAAGATAAATGATCTATGATATGTCAAAGCTAAAGGACTTGGAATAAGATTAATGGAATGTATTCAATTGAGCTTTAGGATTGAATGAGGTGTTGACACGTGTTTCGAAAAGACAAATGGTCACATTTTAAAATTAATGAACAGAATGACATGATAGATCCACATAAGTAAGGTAAGTGAGTTTAAAAGATTTAGTGGGCCCACAAACATGGAAGGTATAAATGAGTGAACTAAACAAAATCTAAGGCATGCAACTCATAAGTTCTAATACAATTGCCTCCATTGACGCTCTACAAAAACCTTCAAAAAATCCCTAAGTGTTTAGAAGCCCTAGTTTTCCCATGTTTTCATTATAATCGAGTGAAAGAGAATTGAATCATCTCTTATATAGAAGGAATTCATTCAAGATTTGAATTTCAGTCCATTAGTGAATATTTGACAAAATTCATAGCAATGGTAGCTTGAAAGAATGTTTCAAAAGAAGAAATCAAATTGTACTTGATAACAAATGTTGAAGATTACATTTTCAAAGACACCCAGTTTGATGCTTCTGACTTGAACATATGAGATATTAATTGGTCAAAATTATTCTAGATGATAGAAAATCAATTGGCCATCACCCAAAAAGAGGAAAAAATTCTCTCAACCAAAAGACTATATGATGATATAGATATAATTTAGATGACTAACCTTCATTATGTGGTAATAAATCCTGAGGTACTCCACTATATTGACATTCTTTCTCCTATTTTCAAAAAAACTAAGATATCTAAGAAACTAAGATAGTTAATGAGCTCAATCATAGGAAAATTGCTTATATTTATGCTAAAGCATTTGAGTCATATTACAAGCTACCTAAACCCCAAATAGACCTTGAATAAATAAATTCTTGGTCCAAGGAGAATGATTTGAAGGACACATTAGCCATGTGGTTTTATTCTAGAAACCTAGTATTTTTAGACTTTAGTAAAAACATTCCTATTAGCCAATTCAGACCTAGGATTAGGATGATAATGACTATATTGAATAAATTATGTGGGGATGCAACCAAAGCTTATGTCAATACAATTTGGGTGCCCATATTTTATTTAATGGTTTAAAAGGTGATTATCACCCCTCTAGGTGAAATAATTAGCATCTCATTAAGTAGATAGATTTTTAAAATCAAGAACAAGAAGAAAACCTAGTTTTTCATAATGTCAAACCTCTTAGATGTTCTCTGTACAATAGACAAGATCCCAAACTAAAGGGAATGGTCACCCATTGGAACCCAAATTATTTCAAAATATTACTCTAATCTTCACATCTATAAATACAAATATCACATTCAATTTATATGTGATTACATCTACCCTACCTTAAGTGAAGCCATAACTGGCACTCCAATGTCAAGAGTTAGCCCACTGATTAAGAAATACATTGAAATTATGGGAGATATCTAGTTATATCTAGACTATAATGTCATAATAATTGAAGGGACACACAATTATCCCCTCAAGCTACCTATTCATGTCCCTGGAAAACTAGTAGAGCAAGAGGTGGAATACCAGCTATTTCATGGTGTAGATGGTCTCTGCAAGACCAAAAGAAAGTGACTACTTCAAAATTTCCCCATAAAAATTATAAATACCATGTTCAAGTAGTGGGAAATTATTGAAGCTACATAAAAACACAAGACATATTTTAATATAAAAATTGATGAGCTCAAATAATATGATCCTTATGGGAAAAGTTAAGGAATATTTAAAAAACAAAGGAATGTTGAATGTAGCCTATGATCATGAGCATGGTGTCTTTGACCCCATTTATACCAAGGCATCATCATATTTTGAAGTGACTAGGAGATTAAAGAAACATAACCTACATCCTGAGTCAAATTAGAAATAAATAAAAAATGGATGAAATATGACAATTAGGACCCAAACAATATCATATTATCAATGGTGAATCCTTTGGACCCCCATCAGTTGATGTACAAAAAGGAGTTCAAGTGGAACATAGACATGAGGAGAGGCCAAATTTAGGTGATATATATTATAGCTCATTAGTTCATGATGTCCCCAAGGTATTAGAATTAGAAACACATCAAGAAGAGATCCATATGATAACTATAGAACCTCAAGAGTCTATTGAGGATGTTTTGAAGATGTTGTATATGACATACATAGACTCAGATGGGGAAGAAAATACAAGTGTTAAGGAAGATAAGGATGACAAAGGGAAATATTTGGACTTAGTAGCTATTAACACCCCAAAGAGGAAAGTAGAGACTGAGTTAGCCATTATTCCCATGGCAAAAAAATTGAAAGTGATTTTCACTACTCCTCTAAGTAAAGTTAATCTATTCAATGAGGAGAGTTTTTTATATGGACCGCCAATCCCACAATGGTTATTATATCAATCTAGATTGGAAAGGTCACCTATAATTTATCATCCATGGGCCTTGGTTAAGGCCACTAATATTCCTATGGAACTATAAATGAAGCCATGGATAGTTGCATTACAAGAATAAGAGGAAAAAAGATTGGATACTCCAGGTCAATCAATTCAATCAAAAATATAGGTACCTATCTCACAAGTGACTCAATCCAAAGTTGGTGTCAAATTTGACCCAAATATTACTGGCTTATTAAGAGTAATTGAGAAAAAAATCATGGCAAGTGGTGAGGAGATCACATATGAAAAGGTAGATCCATTGATAAGTTTGACATAAAATAAAGCACAAAGGTGTGTAGAATATCCCATATTAGAAGAGGATCCCTTGGAATTATCCCAAGCATAGATAGAAAAGCTACAAGTAGCTATTAAGGGAATGTAACAACAAAATAAAATATTGGAGGAACAAGATATCTTATCTATTCTAAAAGCTATGATCAACATATTTGAAGCCATTTTATATGTTATGTTCAATTTTTTAAAATCAATAAGTTCTAGACAAGGTGTAGTGAACCAGTAGAGTACCATTGCCATGAATTTAGTTCATCAATGGAAAAATTTAATCAATAAGGTAAAGTATTTGATTAATATTTTAATAGAATATCAAATCCATAGTTTCAAAATAATCATCTTGGCTCATCTGAATATGTCCATGGTAGTATTGGTAGACAAGGTAAAAAGCCTAAGTAAATGGTTCAAGAGCATAGAATACCTTCTTGAGGATGATAATTAGTTACACAATAGGATGTAGCATATATTGGGGAGCATAATCAAGGATCTCACTACACTTAGCCTAATTGGTCTAATAATTAATGATGAGTTCAAGCATAGATCCACCCAAGTCATGTATACAGTGAAAAATTAGAGCCAAGGAAAGATAAGAGCTGACAACACAAAGATCTTGGACATGATCTTCACTATAGAATATAAGATTACAGAGGTTAAGAGTATCAAAGAAGCTTTAGAAAGGGCTAATAAAGATCTCAAGAGCATGGTAGATCAATAAAATGAAATCGTCATGGAGCCCATTATCAACATTAGACTAATTGATGATCAACATGACAAAGCAATAAATATCTTACCATAGAAATAAGGGACTACACTAGCAAAAGGATCTCGAAGTTAAATTCATTGAATTGATCATATTATTTTTGTAACTAAAATCATATATCATATTGAAAAGAGAATATTATTTTGTAAAAGTATATGAATATTTATAAATCACATTGATTATAGGTCATTATATTTAGTAAATTTCATAGTTCCATAAGGTTGTAAAAGGATAGCTATGCTTAACACTTGTATAACTATGATTTCACAAAACTAAGCAACATACCTCCTTAGTTTTCTATATAATGGGTAATGTCAATTATAAAATAAGGGAGGGAGTTTTGAGAAAGAAAACTTTGTGAAAATTTTGAAGCAATTAATGCAAGTAGAGAATTATGTAAATATTGGCTCATTTATTTGTGTGAATTGTTATTAAGGCTCATCTCTCATTTGTCTAGTTTAAATTTCAGATTAGTTTTCATTGAAACATTCATATTAGCTTAGATTTTAGGCTAAGTTATTTAATCATATTTCAATTCACGTAGTCAAGATTAATTTCATTTTCACAGATTAGCTATTAGGCCATGGCTGCTCCTAATACCCAAACATTATAAATTTTATGAAATAGTTGATTTGTTATGTTGTTATTCCACCAAAGATATCAAGAATATCATAACCTGCAACTCATACATTAGATTCTATGAACTTAGAAATGAGTAGATTTATTTAAATAGTCAAAACCACCTATGATACACATTTAGGCATCAACAGGGAACACATTCCACTAATGCTAGAGGGAGGGCCTTTAGTTAATCTTTGTGAATTTGTAGTGTCTTTGCTAATTTTGGTGAATTATTTTCAAAGACCAATGAATTCTTTGCATATTTGTGTTGTTCTTGGCTCAATTGTGTAAATATAATTGATATTCATGGTTTCAAACCAATATTTAGGCTTATTTAGTTGAAGATAGGTATCCTTTAAAGATTCATGGTAAAAATTTGCAAAGGTAGCTTATGTTGGGTAAATCTTCCACTTTTGAAATTAGTGATGATAAATTTGCTCAGAGATTGATTGATTGTTTGAAAATTTAGGCTTATTTGAACTTATAATTGTAAATATAATTAATATTCTCAAGTTTATATATAAATTTGAGCTTATTAAGTCAAAGATAGTTGTCCTTTGACGATATTTATATAAATTTGTGCAAAGCTTGCCTAACTTAGGAATATTAAACATGCAATCTACTCATAGGTAAGGATTGGATTGTTATTTGCAATAATTAAGCTAAAGATAATTCATATTTTCAAAGATAATGTTTCTAAGTCATATTTTGAATAAGACCCAAGGCTTACAAGCTAGAATTACCAAGAGGAAAGACTAGGTCAAGGTCTGAATCAAGATTACCTCTCCTTTCATTAAAAGATCATAAGAAATCATGAGCAGACAAAAGTAAGCAAAGGGTTTATAAATCTCAGCCTACTTCACCTATTCATAGTGCTCATGTGTTTAATCCTTATCAATATATGGATTGGTTAGGTGGATTTTCCATCAATGTGCCTGGTTAGGTACATGATATAATTAGGAACCCTAAGAAATATTTTCCATCTTTTAGTCCTAATGGTGTTGTCCCTACTGAAGAACATATTAAATATTTCAAAGTTAATTTAAGATTGTTAAATGTAGTTTATGAAGATGTAGCATGTAGACTATTTCCATTTACTTTCAAAGTTGTTGCATATGAGTGGTTTCTCAACCTTCTTGAGAATAGTATCACCAGTTGGAATGATTTTAACAATATTTTCATTGATTAATTTGGTAAGATTATTAGTCCTTGCATTCTTTACCAAAAATTCAACACTATTCAAAGAGATTCTAGTGAGACCATTGGAACGTTTAATGCTATATTCTATAAGATGTTTAGTAGAAGCATAGATCCTTATAGACCTAATGAAGCCTTGGATTTATAAATTTACAACCCTACTTTGGAACCCATGAATTTTATGTTTCTTAAAATGTCCATTGGAGTTATAAACACCTTAGCCCTAGCCTCTACTGAAGCTATAACACTCAATGACGGAATTCAGCCTCAAGGTCAACTTGCATATGTCATCCCCAATGTTAATACCAATTTTATTACACTTAATGTCATCCCTAATGCCAATTAGAATGTTCTTACTTTAAAACAGACACCGGTCTTGAACCAATCACCCTTAAGCCATGCTCATCCTAGCTAAAATCTAGGATTATTGAATAATGTTATAAATGGATTTCATCCATAGGAACAAAGATATTTGATGAAAATAAATAGTAAGTGTAATCAAGTTAAAAAATCAGATACACCAAAGAGTGAGAATGAATCCATATTTAAAATGGTTTAAAATATAAGTACAAACTTCCTTTAATTGTAAAACCAAGTACACAATATCAGGGAGAGCTCCAATAATAATTATTCATATCAAAGGTTCAATATACCTAAAAGATAGTTTCACAATGGTAAAAATAACAATAATGAGTCATCATATAGTAATAATAATCCTAACTAAATATTTATGATGTTTCTCTAACTAAATATTGTAGGTTTCTCAATACTTGAAAGCATGGTGAGTTATATTGTATTGAATTTAGTAATGCTTTTTAATTATTCCAAGATGAATTGAATACATCAAAAGGTGGACCTAAAAAATATAATTATATAGGTACATCCAATTATTCAAATTCATCTAAGTCTATTGATACAACCTTGATAGTGGAAACATTTGACTTCCCATTCCAAAAGGAAAATGAGCCTCAGAACACCCCAAAAGAAGTGCATGCTTTCCAGTAGTACCTAAAGAATACTTATCCTTTGAGGAATAGGGAGAAAAAGAAACATCTTAAAAATTCAATTCTACCAAATAACTTTGACACTCCTCTAAATCTTATAACTAACAACAATCCTAAGCCTCCAAAGGGAAGTAGCTCTAAACACCATGTTGATTCATCTAGTAGTTATACTAGGGGAGGGTACAATATAGTTGAGTAAATGAAAAGGATTAAGGAAAACATCACATTTCATGAACTAACTCAAATCATTGAGAAAAGAGACTTGTTATTTGAATATCTATCCAAAAAACTTGGTAAGTCACCCAAGGATATAAATGCCAATGGTGCTATGTACAAGAACAAAGTAGATGTTCCACCTTTCTTGCTAACATTCAAAAAATTTGGTAACAATTTACATAATTATTTGGTAGATTTAGGTGCATATGCTAATACCATACCTAAAGGTATTTGTGATCAAATTGTTTTGAATTTAATTATATTTCATAGGGTTGTTACTCAATTAGATAAATCCAAGGTGAAAGTAATTGGATAACTATTGTATGTTCACATGTAGCTTGTAGCTGAGCCAAGGATACAATAGTTTATAAACATCTAGGTGGTAAATATTCTTGATGCTTATGAGATGCTACTCGGTAAGGATTGGAAAAATTATTTGAATGGTTACATGGCCATTGACTATTCCCATATGTGGCTTCCTTGGAAGGGAGTTCCAAATTAGATTCCAATTGAAAGACAGCCCAAAATGAAACATATGATCACTAAATACAATGTTGTAAATGAAAGGGTCAACATGGTGAATTTTGAGTTAGGATTTTATAATCTTGACACTTCTAAGGTATGTGATTCTAGAGATACTCACGCTATGCCTAGGATATGGAAAATTATTTTCTTATGGTACAAGGTGTAAATATAGGTCTAGAGTAGGAATTGTTCTAATTAATCCCTTTGGGAAAGAATTTAATACTTCTTATAGAATTAAATTTTCATGCACTAATAAATTGGTAGATTATGAGTCTCTAATCTTAGGTTTACAATTTTCCATTAAGCACAAGGTCAAAGAACTATTGGTGTATGGTGACTCAGAAGTTATAGTTAATCATGTTATAAGTAAATATCAGTGCAAATTGTCTTACCTTAAGAAATATAAGTTTAGAGTTTAGGAATTGATAAAGTGATTTGATGCTTTCAATATTGTCTTAATTCCTATAGAAAGGAACAAGCTTGTTGATGAGCTAGCCTCAAGACCATCCAATATCATTATAGGTTAAGACTCTAAATTAAAAAATCTTAGTGTTGAGTTGGTCCCATGTCCCTCAGTCCCTGATAATATCAACCATTTGAAAGTATTAAATGATGACCAATAGATTTTAGAATTCATGAATAATTTAGGATTATTTGAGTCTCACATCATTGATGAGGTCAATAAAAATACTCTTGGCAATGACAACATTGATGACACAATTGTGCAACTAAGTGGGAACAAGATTACCAAGGGCATGATTGACCTAGAAAGATTATTTGACATAGATAGACTAGCTGAAACTATCAAAGTTCCCAAGGTAAGTGGGAAATATTAATTAGTAGTTTATCTAGGAACATAAGGTCAACCCCAACTAGTCAATATTGGTACAACCTGTACTAATGAAGAGTTGAGAAAAAATAGAGTTTTGTTATCTAGGTATAGAGATATTATAGCATGGTCATTTGAGGACTTAAGGATATTTAATATTAGAATCATAACCTAAAACATTCCTTTAAAATAAGCTTGCAAGCCTTTTAGGCAAAATCAAAGACCAATCAACCCTGTGATGGAACCCCTAATATACAAAGAGGTTAAGAAATTTTTGGATGCAAAGATAGTTTTTCCCATTAGACACTCCACTTGGGTGTTAAGCACAAGATATAATGAGAGGGGGGGAGAATCAGTATATCATATATCTTATAAAACTTTCCCTTAATCAAATTCCACTTAATCAAACATTCAATATATGCAATAAAACTAAAACAATAAACACCACACAAGAGAGAGACACTAGATATAACGTGGAAACCCAATGTGGGAAAACCATGAAGAATAATCTCAAGTATATTAATGAGAACCAACCCAAAAAATATTTGTAAGCACCAACTTGTAGGAGCACCAACCCCTTTGCTGAGTACCAACCTAGTAACTATTCATGAGCACCAACCCATAGGAGCACCAACCCCTTTACTAAGCACCAACCCATCAACTATTCATGAGCACCAACTCACAAGAGCACCAACCCCTTTGTTGAGCACCAAACCAACAACTATTCATGAGCACCAACCCACAAGAACACCAACCCCTTTGCTGAGCACCAACCCAACAACAATTCATGAGCACCAACCCACAGGAGCACCAACCCCTTTGTGTATACCACACAACTATCTCTCAATGTTTCTATCTCAATAAATGATAGTTCATTACAAAATCTCTTTCCTCTCTCACCTTTTCTCTTCTAATCTAGATATAATAAATACAAATCATATTCATCTCTCACAATTGCTCTTCTAAGATAGATACTACAATATCAAATCAACCTCTCTCACACATATTACAAATGGCTTCTCAAGCCTTTATTTATAGCTTTCCAAATGACCTTTGGCCTTCCCCCTTTTTGACCCTTTAATCCTCATGGAAAATGGTGCTAAACTTGTATGACCCTTCATATCCTTGCCTTTGAAAATTCATGTGGTGACCCTTTATGAGCAAAAACATCCTTCCCTCTTTTGTCCTTATCTTGGTGACTTTTCATATTCCTCAAAGTGTCCCTTCATGAGAAATTTTCCCTTCCTCTTTTGTCTTCACTTGGTGACTCTTGGAATTCCCCAAGATGACTCTTCATGCAAAAATGTGTCCCATCCTTCTTTTGTCTTTACCCCGTGGCTCTTTGACTTCTCCATGGGCCCTTCTTTTGTCTCATATGAAACCAAAAAATATATTCATTAATATTAAATAAATATTAACACACATTGGCCAAGATATATCTATTAAAGACATCATTAAATGAAATAAGGCTTTTATCACCAATAATGCTAGACCTTTGACGCGAACGAAAATATTTCCATCTCTCCCTTTGTCATTGATGGCAAGCTCAATCCTAAAACTACCATATCCTTTCACCTACACATCCTATCATCTAAAAACATACAATAACTCCACCTTAATGTAGCAACCTGTATCTATTTTGTGTACCTATTTTTTCACCTATACCTGTACCTATTATTATTCCCCTTTGACATCAATGGCAAAGGGCCTACCTGGAGCTAACACTTAGCTTCCCCTCAACTGATGTTGAACCTTAATGGCAGGAAGTAATAGAAATTACTCCCAACTCCTCTCATAGATATTTGAATGTGTCCTTTGATTGTGCCTTTGAGAAGATATCTGACAATACATACACATAATTCCCTATCCTTTGAGAATCTACAATCAACTCATTTGAATCTTTTCTTCAATCTCATAACCTTCAGCATGAATCTTTAATGTGTATCCTTGATCACATATTTGACTAACACTCAATAAATTATGCTTAAGCCCTTTTACATACAAAACATTATTAGTCTTAGTTCTACCATAATCCAAACTCACAGTGCCTTTTCCGGCTATCCTGGTAGTGGTTTTATCTCTGAATCTCATTATGCCACCATTGATCTTCTTTAGAGTTATGAACTTACTTTTATCTCCTATCATATGCCTCGAACATCCACTATCAATTAACCATGGCTGATCTTTATTTCTTACATGCAGAGCTATCTAAACCATCATAGAATCTTTAGGTTGTTTCTTCTACCATGAACATGTCTGAACCTTCTTCTTGATGAATAGAGATTTGAAACTCTTATCCTTCTGAACTAAATCAAACACGCTTCTACAATACCGAGCTATGTGTCCAAAGTTATTACACTTGTAGCATACTATGGTCTATTAATAAAATCTTGATAGAGGAGCAAAAGAGTTGTGGATTCTACTTGACTGTACTCGAATTTCCTTCTCCTTATTTCTAAAATTGTTAGCTCTTTTTCTACATTCTAGTCTCTTGTGACCATATCCATTACAATAAAAATAATAGCCATAAAAATAAGACATGTCTGTATATCTCTGACCTAATTGGCTTTTGTAGCTTTGTTCTCTCCAACCTTCTCTATTTGAAATGTCCCCTATATTCTTTACTTCTCCCCTTTTTGTTTCATCTTTTGTAAGAGCTTCAACATAGCTCTTTTTCTCAAATTTGATACCTGTCTTATCTAAATTCACCTTTTGGATTTCTAATATCTTATTCAATATGTTAGTGCTATCCTCAAATTTTGAGTCACTAACTACTTTTTCATTGACTGCTTTCTTAATATCTTCTTTTAAAGAGGTAATTTTAATAACATACCTTTCACATTCTTTTCTTGCTATTTCTAACTATGCTGTGAGATCTTCTTCATTCTTCTTGGCTTCTTCAAAGTGTGCTTGTAGATCTTCAATCATTTCCTTTGACTCCTATTCATTTTTCTTGATCTGGTGCTTTAATCTTCGATTCTTCTTCTCAACAACTTTTAACTCTTATTGGGCACAAATGAGTTATCCTTCCATATTCACTTCAGCTTCCTCCTCTTCTTCTTCTTGATCATCTTTATGTATGGCCATGAATAGAATCTCTTCTTATTTTGAACCACTGATTCCACTATCTTTGACTGAGCTATGATCCTTAGAATATAGGCTCTTCTTCTCGAATCCTTTCTTGGATTTTCCTTTGAAATTCTTCTTGTCATGCAACATAGCCAAGACCCAATAATATCCACCATGCTTCAATTTTCCTTAAAAGTGTCTCCTTGAATCCTAGAAGAGACACCCCACATAAAAGGTCCTAGAAACAAATCTCAAGAGATTCCCACATCTCCTTTTTTTCTTCCTTGATCTTCTGGTGTTTTTCTTTTAGAATCCATTTCAGCATGTTTAACCTTTTTGACTTACTAACCTCAACATTTAAGATTTTTCATCTTCTCAACTTTTCCAACTATCTTATCTTGACAAAGCTCATGCTCAAATGTAACAAGAGATTCTTCACAATCCTTCTTATCTGATTCTTTATCTACTATAGCAAGTGATTCATTCTCACTCTTAAACTCAACCTGATCAACCTTTACTATTTTAGGTCTCCAACCCTAAATTTGACTCTTCTCATATTTTCTAGGGGCTCTATATCCTTTGACATACCTTGAATATCTCTTTACTTTATTTTGACATAATTTAGTAATATGACCAAACTTATGACAACAAAAGCAAACAATATTTCTCATAACTTTTTCTTGAATGTGACTGAGATCTCCCTTTGAATGATTGCTTCTCCTCATACAATCTCTTTCCCTATGACCAACATGATGACAAACACAGCAACAACCATGAAAAGAATTTGAAAACTTGAAAGCATTGGGCTGCCTAATTGGCTTCTTTGATTTGACTTCAAAACTTACATCCTTTTTTCCTTGGACTAATATTTTGTGATCTTTCTCAACCTTGATTATAATCTTCTCATGATTATCATTTAAAGAACCTGACTCAACCTTCAACTGATTACACTCTTCTCTTGATTTCAAACTTGAATTTGCAACCTCTAACTGATTCTTAAGATCTTGAATAAATATCTTATTTTATTTTACTTCTATATCCAACTTAGAATCCAAGATACACACCTATTATCTAATAGATTCAACCACATATTTCAACTCTTAATTCTCCTTCTTTAGTTGATTGGCCATCTTGTGCTTTTCCTTGATCTACCTTCAAGCTGTTAAACTTTTCAAAAGGATCCTGCTCTGATACCAATTGTTAAGCACATGATATATTAAGAGGGGGGGGGGGGGTAAATCAGTATATCATATATCTTATAAAACTTTACCTTAATCAAATTCCACTTAATCAAACATTCAAGATATGAAATAAATCTAAAACAATAAACACCACACAAGAGAGAGAGAGAGAGACTAGATATAATGTGGAAACCTAATGTGGAAAAAACCATAGAGAACAATCTCAAGTATATGAATGAGAACCAACCCAAACAATATTCACAAGCACCAATTTTTAAGAGCACCAACCCCTTTGCTGAGCACCAACCCACAGGGGCACCAACCCAACAACTATTCCTAAGCACCAACTCATAAGAGCACCAACCCCTTTTTTGAGCACCAACCCAGTAACTATTTATGACCACCAACCCACAAGAGCACCAACCCCTTTGTTGAGCACCAACTCAACAATAATTTGTGAGCACCAACCCACATGAGCACCAACCCCTTTGTGTATACCACACAACTATCTCTCAATGTTGCTATCTCAACAAATGATAGTTCATTACAACATCTCTTTCCTCTCTCACCTTTGCTCTTCTAAGCTAGATATAAAAAATAAAAATCATATTCATCTCTCACAATTTCTCTTCTAAGCTAGATACTATAATATCAAATCAACCTCTCTCACACATATTATAAATGGCTTCTCAAGCCTTTATTTATATCTTTCCAAATGAGCTTTGGCCTTCCCCCTTTGTGACTCTTCAATCCTCATGGAAAATGGTGCCAAAATTTAATGACCCTTCATATCCTTGCCTTTGAAAAGTCATGTGGTGACCCTTCATGATCAAAAACATCCTTCCTTCTTTTGTCCTTATCTTGGTGACTTTTTGTATTCCTCAAAGTGTCTCTTCATGAGAAATTTCACCCTTCCTCTTTTGTCTTCACTTGGTGACTCTTAGAATTCCCCAAGATGACTCTTCATGAGAAAATGCATCCCATCCTTCTTTTGTCTTTAACCCATGGCTCTTTGACTTCTCCATGGGCCCTTCTTTTGTCTCATATGTAACCAAAAAATATATTCATTAATATTAAATAAATATTAACACACATTAGCCAAGACATATCTATTACAAACATAATTAAATGCAATGGGGCCTTTATCACCAATAATGCTAGACCTTTGACATCAATGACAATATTTCCAACATTGGGTAGCTAACTTAGTACCAGTCAAGAAGAAGAATGGAGAAATCAAATTATGCGTAGACTTTATAAATCTGAATAGAGATTTTAAAAAGGACAACTATCCTTTACCTTCACTTGACCAAGTTATTCAAATTGTTAGTGGTTCTACAATGATGTCTTTTCTTGATGGTTTTTTAAGTTATAACCAAGTTCTTATAAATAGGGAATATAAATTAAAGTCCGCATTCACAACTAAGTGGGGCACTTTTTCCTACAAAAGGATGTTATTTGGGATAATAAATGGAGGTGCAACCTTATAGAGAGATATAGATCACACTTTACAAGGTTGATAGGTAAGTGAATTATCATTTATGTGGATGAACTAGTTGTGTTTTGTAAGAATAGGGAGGATCACATTATGCACTTGAAAAAGGTATTTGAAAGGTGTAGAAGGTATGCAATTTGTCTTAACCCCAATAAAAGCATTGTTTGTGTCAGTGGGGGAAAATTGTTAGGGAATGTTATAACTAAAGAGGGTATTTTTATAGACCCTGATAGATTATATGTTATATCCAAAGATAGAACCCAATAATAGCTCAAAATAATTAAAATCTTTCTTTGGGAAGATCAACTTTGTGAGAAAGTTTATTTCTAGTTTTGAAAAAATAGTGAGACCATTAAATGGCATGTTGAATAAGGATGCCAAGATCACATGGAATGAAGAAACTAAAAAGGCCTTCAAAGGACATACAAGAATCAAAGGTGAAAACATTGGTGTTGATAAGTCCTAATTTTTAAAAATATTTCTATGTTTATTCTTTTACTTCTGTCCATTGAATTGTAGCTTTTGTAATTTAGAGAATAGATGGATGTGGTCATCCTATTTCATTCATGATCACCAATTTTAAAAAATTATGAGTTAAAATATTCTTTGATTGACAAGAAAACATGTTCTTTAGTTAAGGCAATAAAAAAATTCAGCCATTATATTTTTAAGAATAAGATGCATGCAATACTACCATACCCTACCACTAAGACCATGCTTATATAATGTGAATTAGGGGAACTAATAGGTAAATGGATGTTTTTAATTCAATAATATGATCTATAAATTAAGACTTCCAAATTGATAAGGTGTCAAGGATTAATTTAGTTAATTACTAACACCAACCCCAAATTGTCATGTAGGTAGAACAACAAAGTTTTTAACCCAATGATTGGTATAATTTAATTATTAATTTTATAATTAATGGCCCTTGTTCTATAGGATTAACTAGGGAGCAAAGGATAGATCTAAGGCTCAAGGTAAAACATTCCTTGATCAAAGATGGAGTACTTTTTAGGAAGAATTATGAAGGAATATATATGAGATGTGTTTCTAAAGAGGAAGCATAAAAAATCCTAAGTACCTTTGATAAAAATATGGGAAGTGGGCACCCATCCAAGAGTAAAATAACACATAATATCTTTAGTGATAGTTATTATTGTCCTACAATCTTCAAAGATGCTCATAGACATGTGAGAGAGTGTCATCAGTGCCAAATTTTCAATTTTGAAGGACCCAAAGTAGCCATGCCATTAAAGCTAGTGATGATTGATAAACCCTTTTCTCAATGGGGATTAGATTTTGTGGGATTAATCAACCTTAATTATTTAGAAGTACATAAGTATGTGCTCACTTCTACTAACTATTACACATGATGGATATAAGTAGTGGAAACTAAACAATGTAGGATAAAAGATGTGATAAAATTCTTGGAAGAGAACATATGTACTAGATTTGTAACACCAGTATCTCTAGTTTGTGATAATGGATCTACCTTTATATCCATTGAGATGACTAAGTGGGCATATGATAGAAAAATTGTTCTCAAATTTTCATCAAACCATTATCCCTAAGGTATTGGATTCTCTAAGTCAACCAACAAAAAAAATATGAAGGATATCGAAAAGTCTATTACTAATAAACCAAGAACATGGCACAAGTTACTCAAGTATGTCCTTTGGCCGGATAGCACAAGAGTCAAGAAATCTCTAAAGGCATCACCATTTCTATTTTTATATGGACAAGAACCTATATTCCACATCACTCTCAAGCGACTAACATATAAGTTCATGCAAGAGTACATGGAAGAGGATCAGGAGTTTACAAGTTCTAGGTTTCTTGACATCATTCAAATGAAGGATACAAGAGAGAAATCTTTTGCCAATTTTAATAGACATCAAAACATAGTGAAGAGATGGTTTGAAAAACATTATAAGATTAAGGTGTTTATGGAAGGATACCTAGTTATTCTTTGGGACAAAGCATTTGAACCTAATGTAAAGCATGGGAAATTCACTCCCTTGTGGATTGGTCCCTATCAAATTACTAAGATGCTAAGAGACAAAAAACTTAAATCTCAAGGACTTATAAGGAGTAGAGTTTACATTGCCAATAAATGGGAAATATATCAAACACTACTTATTTGTTACTCCACCTCAAGTCCACATGGAGTAACCTATTAGACTAGTTAGGATTAGTATATGTAGGATTAGATTAGTGTCTTTTTCTAATCCCTATTTACACATAGTAAATTTAAATATTAATTTTCTTTTTGTTTGTTTGTTTGTTTCTTTTTATTCCCTAATTTCAATAAGTCTTTAAAGACAACCCTCAAGCTCCCATGTATGTAATTGCTCAAAGGCCAACAAATTAGGAATGCAGATATGACTCTTAACTAATGGTTTATAAAGGATTTTGGAAATGTGAGCTTGGTGTTATGATTTGGAGAAAGTGGCAGGGATTGGTATCTAGATCAATTTTTCCTTAAAATCTTAAGCCTTATTCTGATTTAAATCTAGTTTTAATAAGGATTGCACATGTTGAGTGAAAGTTTAGATTATTGAAAAAAATTCATGTTAACACTTAAGAAACATTATTGCCTTGGAGGAAGTTTATGACCAAGGATTATTATCTAAAGATAAAACATCTCACCAAATCCAAAAACCTATCTAATTCTATTTCTAAACCTTTGTTGGAAAGCAAAATATACTCAAAAATACAAAAAATAAGAGCTTTACTTAATATACAATTTTTTTTGAGTAAAGGTGATTCAGGTAACCTCTACCAGGTCTATAGATGCCTAGATGGTAGTGGAACAAGGCCTAGATTGGAGCCCAAGGTATCTTTATTAGGGTTATGGATACCTAGCTAGTAGTAGAGCAATGCCCAAGTCTTCCATATTTATGAAGCATGATTCTTAATGAACATCTAAATATGATACAAGTCAATTTTAATGATCAAGGTCATGAAATTTGGAATTCATTCTCTAAAACCCATAGAAATCAGTTAAGGAATCAAAAAAAAAACATGACTATGTCTTAGTGTTTGAGCCTAATTTTACATGTTTATGACTTGTCTTAACCATGAGTTGGTCTTAATAATGGTACCTAATCATAGGTAATGAGTAGTCTAGTTATTAGTTCAAACTAGAGGATATGAGTTCTAACACTTGGCAATCTTTCCCCTAGAAGTTTCCATTTATTGAGGCCAACATACCCCCAATTTTGAAAAAATAGGCACCCTTGTCTCAAAATTTTGCCAATTTGTAATTTGAGTTGAATATTCCCCTTGATAAGATTACCATTAGCATATTAACACATTATATTTATTTGAATATCATCCAAACCAGTGGTGTGTTTGACATGTTTACATATGATCCTTATTCTATTTTGTCTAATGTTACAAATGTTACTTTTTATGTTTCCAGGTTATAGGTTTAATAGAGTCTCAATATTATGAACAGTGTCTAAGGTTTCAGGATTTAATGATAAATTGACCCTTTTATTAAGCATTGGTATTTAATTATTTAATTAGATTCATGTTTGAGCATCAAAAAATCCTTAGACTAATTCTTTTGAATTGAATTCAAATTTACGTGGATTCTTTTTATTCAAAATTGTGTAGGAACACTTTATATTTGTTCAAGACTTAGTTTATACTTTATCTTAAGTTTTTAATAATGTCTATTAATACAAATAAACTATTATTCTAAAATTTTATGTTAATTTCTCTTTATATATCTTGAGACCCCTACTAAGTCTATTATCCACCTATACTAATTAAACCTGGGACACTTTATTATGTTTTAAAACTTAGCCTAAATGTTTTATCCTAAATTTTTAATTATATTTATTATTATAATTAGAACCTTAGTACAAAGCTCTTATCCTATGTTATTTACATTACCTAAACACTTATTTGTTTATTTTATTACACATAGGGATGGACCAATCATGTTCAACTTCACAGATCAAGATCCAATAGATCACATTAAAGTGAGTGTCGAGGATCCCAAAACATAGTGTAAACACCATAAATCTACACATCTATATTTCCAAATGTCAAAAATCCCCTTGGACCTACCTAGGACCCCCTTAGGACCAATTTACACCAATCAGGCCTAACCAAACCCATATGATCTTAGTTTCACCAAACTGACTCAATTTGGCCTTAAAAATCCTTTTCCTTTTGAACCTAACAATCGATGGTCAAGGTGACCATTGATGGTTAGCCCTAGGGAAACTCAACCCTTGACAGTTAGGATCCACCTCTTAATCATAAGCATGCAATCATCCACTAACCTTTTCTAAATATAACTTGTCTAATTATTATTGTGAGCCTTTGCATGGATAAATTATATTTAGATGGCCTAGTTGCACCCTGACTTCCACCTCTTCCCTCTTATAAAAATAAAATATTAGAAGGTGAAACAGGGGGGAAACAATCAAGAGAATTATCATAAATTCTTATGCAGATACTCTTATTACTTTAGGCAAGCCCAAGAAAGCTTTCTAGGCAAATCAAAAGCTTTCCAACTTTAGGACTTCTCTCATATATCAATTATCAACCACAAGCTAAGTATATTATTCTTTTTTTAAGTTTCAATTATTTAGTCTTAATAGTTATATAAATATAAACACCCCATCTCTACCAAGCATCCTTTGACCACTCTCAACCACCTGAGTACCAAACCTTTACCCTTGATACCCTCACAACCTTTAACCAAACTCAAAAACCTACACAACCCTTTTATAACCAACACATAACCTATTCTATCTAGAATCAATAAGCCATGAAAAACCCATAGTACCCATCAATGGTCATCTTGACCATTGACAGTCACCTTCACCTTTAATCCTGACCATCGACGGTCACTATGTAGAATCATACACCTAAAATCAACAAGAAAAAACCACTTCTCAACTTCAACCAAAACCCTATTTTCTTGACTTCTGACCACACCTAAAACATATTTTTATAGTTTAGCATTCACCTTAATGTCATCTTTTTAAAATAAGCATTTATTTTGAAAAGTATTTATTTCTTTTTTTTGGAGAACTTTCATTTATCTTATGCAACCTTATTTTATAAACAATATTAACTTGTTTTAAAAGGTGGATTGAGAGCCTCCAAAAAATTGATGTACTTCTTGGATCTAGCTTTCTAGGTAACCTACCTTCCTACCTAGCTAACACAACCTCTATTTAGTCTCCTTCTTATGTAGGTCATCCTACTAAGCCAAAGAGGAGTTATGATTCAACATGTGCACAAACAAATAGGTTTTTCAACCACACCTATACTTAGTTTCTTCTTTCCTCTTTCCCAATAATAAGCAAGAAATTCATTGAAACATTTTGGTATGCTCAGTGGGACCTAGAGTCTTTACTCATATTTTCTTTGAATTTGTATGCTCTTCTCTCTATTTATACTCATAATTGAAACTAAAATTTATTTTGGGCTTAAAATCAACTACATCCATTGCTTGATTTTAACATTAGTTCATTTTGAATTAAATCATAGTAATCTTATCATAACACCACCTTTTTTGCACACACTATCCAAACCACTTTCATCAATCAAACATCAAAACAATTTGACACAAGGCTCATTTAGGATTTCATCACCTAGTAGTCACCTTATCCTTTTTCAGCAATCCTACTTGGAGGTCATTACCAAGGGGAGAACCAACTCAACTCTCTATTTGAGTATAAAATATAGATATCAATATATATTGGCTAAATACCTGACACCCTTATCACTATGGTGTGTGAAGTGAGGGGGTACGCCCTAATACCAAGCCACATATTGATTCTAATACAATTTTTTTTGAGCACCCAAACAACTTGAAACTAACCATAGACTACTTCTATAGTACCTAATCTACAAGTTAACTTCTATCACACTTTCTTATAACTTAAGGCATAAGCCAAAAGTGATATTAAAATTAACCATAGGATTTAATGTACTCTACTGTGTGTTAGGTTTATTTGATCATTTTCTTGATTTATCTTTATTTGAGTTGTGAGGAATCTAACTATTTTTGGTAACCTTATACCATCTTACCTTCACCTACCTCATCTCCATTACCTTGTTCAATGGGGAGCCCATCTATATTCTCTCCAGGAGATCCTAATTTTTCAAGACTCATAAAAGACAACCCTCTTGCCTTAGAATGTTACCTTGCATCAAGAGCCACTTATACCCCCAGCCCTATCTAAAACCAACCCAACCTTACCTACAATCAACCCAACCATGCCTATAACTAACAGAACCTCACCTATAATCAACCTAACCTCATGTACAATCAACCCAACCTCATTTATAACTAACCCAACCTTATCAGCAATAAATTCAACCTCAACTACAACCAATTGACAACCCTTCAACAACTTCTTGATCATCACCTCAACCAAACAATAAAGTTTCAACCTTGATTAGACCCTTATCATAACCTACCTCAACTATCTCAACCTCACCAATCTTTGGGTTACCTATCATAACCATCATATCAATTACCTAAACCACATCAAAAAATTTATTACCTATCTCAACCATCATATCAATCACCTATACCCCATTTGTGGCAACCTTATTTATCTCAAAACTAAGACTTGGTCTATCCCCCTAGTCATACCACCAACAACTATCAACCCTACCACTATCAACCTACCTTATCAACCCCATCAAATCTAACCAATAACTATCAATGTACCATATTGAACCAACCAAACTTTTTAAACCATATAAAACTTACCCACCATATTAACCATGTCAAATATATCAAATACCTCAACTTTACCCAACCTATCAAATAAACCTACCTTATTTACCTTATCCAACCAACCAAACTTTTTGAACCCACTAATCTTATTAAACCAACCAACCTCAGCAAATCAAACCAATAACTATCGACTAAAATTTTCCAACCTACCAACCTTATCAAGCATACCCAACCCATCAA
Organism: Torreya grandis; assembly: GCA_037957365.1. Taxonomy (NCBI): domain Eukaryota; kingdom Viridiplantae; phylum Streptophyta; class Pinopsida; order Cupressales; family Taxaceae; genus Torreya; species Torreya grandis. The sequence goes on along the minus strand of JARHVA010003881.1, from coordinate 90,334 downwards.
ATTAGTCAAACTTGTCAAATTAGCCAAACTTATTCAACCAACCAACTTTACCAAACCAACCAATTAGCTCACAACCTCAAGAACCATTGGTGCACCCTCTTCCTAGGCAGTATACCCCACTAGGGGAATCATATGCTTTGATCTTTGACAAAAATTTAAGGGCTTCTATAATTAGACTCCCTCAAATCAAACCCATCAATTCTTCTCTTCTAAAACCCATTTGGTTCATAGAGAATGAGTTTTGTATGTATCATTGTACAAATAGATATATGGTAAATATATGCAAGTCTTTTAAGATGGTCATCTAAAATCTTATCATTCAAAATGAGGTTCCAAACAATACTCTCTATGTTACCCCCAACATATCCTTGAATGTCTTCAAGAAATCAATCATTAAACCTCTTTTTGCACCCATTATTGTGCAGGCCCATGACTAAAACCCTCAACAAAATAAGGTCCCTTCATTAGATTTGGTCCTTAGTACATCTATAACTAGGGAAAACATAATCAAAACCCTAACCGATCCATTTTTTAACCAAGTGCACCCTTTTCAACTTATTTTCAAAATCATCACTAAGAAAGAATCAACTTTGAATAACCTGCTTATTGACCAAGAATATCCTTCTCAAATTTCCTTTAATACCATCATTAAGGAAATCAACCCACCTCTTTCACTTACCATTTTTATGGAGCCAACCAAAGCTCAAAACACCTCACCTATAACTAAATCCAACCCAATCTCAATTAAAATCAAACCTATTCAATTCCTCTATAATCTTCTAGTTTTCATCTACCTAATGACATTGTCTTTAGTTCTAATCCCTTTTAAATAGGCTCAAATCTTTGTCACGTTACCTTACCAAACACACCAAACAAACACGTAACCCCAACCAATGAGCTAGATCAATCACCCATCTTACCTCCCTCAACTAATCAAACCAAACTCTAAACCAAATCCTTCAACTATGATCAACCCAACCTTTAATCTAACCATAAGAAATTTATCTATCAACGCAAATCAACATTAACCCTCCACTCAATATTTCTTGAATCTTGGCCAGCTTTTATCTAAGCTACCCACACCTCACCTAAGATCCCTCATTGGGACAATTTGACACTCTTTTCCACCCCACCTCTATTTTAGGATGATGTTCCTAACATCATTTTTGGACCTTAAACCTATCCAAATTCAACCCAATAATGTTTTCCTTGCCATAGCACCATAACAATGATCCCCCTTGAACCACCACCAATAACTTGAACTCCAAACTAAAAAATAATAAATAACACGCCCTTTTGGAAGGTGGATGAAGTCATCTTCACCCATCTTAAACCTTATTATTAAATAACACCTCACCTTGGGCTCATTTTCCCTTATTTGACTATCCATAGAAAGGGAAAACTAGGGGAACTTTCCCTCCATATGGATTTAACCATTTATCAACCCAACCCATACCTTCAAAATTAACCAAACTAACCCTTGTAATTTTTTCCTCAACCTATCAACCAACCAACCCTAAACTATTAGAGATTACCTTTCTCCTTCACCCAACCAAACCTATTTGGGAGTCACCTTCTCCCCAACCTATTGGGGAGTACCTTCTCCATCAACCTAACCTGAACCAAGTGGAATACCAAATTAGGGAAAACTATTTGGACACCACCCAACCTATTTAGGATTCAACTTCTCCCCAAGCTATTGGAGATTACCTTTCTCCATCAACCCAACCTAAGCCAAGTGGTATATCAAATTGGGGCAACCCATTTGGACACCACCCAACCGATTTGGGAGTCACCTCCCCAACCTATTGGAGATTACCTTTTTCTATCAACCCAACCTAAACCAAGTGGTATACCAAATATGGGAAACCTATTTGGACACCCCTTGACCTATTTGGGAGTCACATTCTCCCTAACATATTATAGGTTACCTTTCTTCATCAACTCAACCTAAGCCAAGTGGTATACCAAATTGGGGAAACATATTTAGACACCACCCAACCTATTTGGGAGTCACCTTCTCCCTAACCTATTAAGGAGTACCTTCCCCATCAACCCAACTTGAACTAAGTATTATACCAAATTGGGGAAACACATTTGGACACCACCCAACCTATTTCAGAGTTACCTTCTACCCCAACCATTGGAGATTACCCTTCTCCACCACCCAAAAAACTACTAGAGATTACCTTTCTCCACCAAAATATCACCTAACCAACCTAACCTTTTTTGTCAACCCAAATTCTTTCCACATCTCATAAAGTGTTGGAAAGGAACTGGGGAACATCTACTCTCTTGATTGACATCAACCATGTATGCAAGCATGGATTTGGGGCATATTAAAACTTAAACCCCTAAATTCTTTGTGTTGTGTTATTAAACCAAGTTCTTGGTCACATTGTGTCTAACATGAGATCGTCCCCTACAACCAGATTAATTTCCCTCTTCTTAGGGGTAACCAAATGCAACTAAATCATGTGATTATCCATCACAGTCATAACCTAATCTTGAATGATGGGTATCACAAATCTACCCATGGCATGATTTTCATGATACTTGCCATCCCTCTTTAGGATAGATTCACATGGTCATTATAACCTAAACCTATTTTCACCTATTAAACCTTCTTGTGCTCTTAGTTTTGCCTTCATAAAGGTAACCCCTTAAGCATGTTTAAGCAATTTTATGTCAAACAATATCAAAGTTAAAAACAAATCATGGGTCATTATTAGCATTCATAGACTATTCCCTTGAAGGACAAATGTTGAAAACTTATTTAAAATTACACAATGTAAGGTGGATTGATCCCTTGAAGGATAACTATCAAAATCATTTGAACTAAATACATGAACTTAGACCACTCTCTTGAAGGATGGTTGAGTAAATCATTTGTCAAAGCTAGTAATTTCTTGGAAGCTTCTCACATCAATCAAATTCCCCAAACCTCCAAGAAAAATAAAAATAAGCAAAATACCCACAAGTAAAAACAAAATAATTTTGAAATCCACAATTGGATCTCATAATTAGACTTCTCACATCGATCAATAGACACCTTATATGACATAGACTTATTTATACTAACTCTTTGGTAACCTACAAAAGAGGCATGCTAGTCTCACAAGAAGATTCCATTTTTGCCCATCTCCCTCTTTATCCTCTATTAACCAAGGGATTTTGAGCTTTATTGACATAATGTGATCATGTTACCTTATTTTAACCATCAAACTAATAATAAATTAAAGCATGAAGGGTTTATGTCTATAAGCCCACCCATTTTGCCATTATGGTATTTGCCAATTAGAGCATTTAGCCTCCTCTTTCTAATTTCATAGCCACTTGTCAAAATGTATGTCTTCTCATCTTGAGCCATTAATTCCCCCAACTACTCATTTTTGACTATTTCACTAGGAAATGGGGCACATTTTTACCAAACTAATTGGTACCCCAAATTAGGCAACCAACTTGAATACCACCAGCTAGGAGATTACCTTTCTCTACCAACCTTGACCCATTTTAAGAACTAAATTTGGCCTAAAGTTTATTTATGGATATTTCATCCATGGAACTATGTAGTCAATGTCCACTTTCCTAGTACATCTAGAGTCAGCTTGGCCATTCCCAACCAACCTTTTACCCACCCTTCCAAATCAACCATCTGGTACTCAATTTGTGATAAGTTTTGTTTGGTACTTTGACTATAGTGACAACATTTCCATGTTTCCTCATTTAAATTTTGTGCCACCTCACACATACCGGATTCACTTATGCCTTTTTGGGAGAACTTCCTACCTCAGATACCCATGACACTTGACCTATTTGTGTTTTCCCTAGGAACACTTCTTGACTTAGATACCCATCAAAAAATATATAAATCACTTAGGAGACTTGTATTTATAAGTGTTCCTAATCACCAAACCTATTATTGGTCATGGATTTCACTTATCACTTATCCCTCTTAGCATAGACTGTTATTTTTACCAATGTTGGCAACCTAGTCTATGCACAATCTTGGCTATCACACCTTGTTATCGTACTTTGTGTGCATGTTTGCTTCTCAAGTGCCCAACCTATCATTCACTCATTAACAACTACCATTTATCAAACCTTGAATCAATTTTAGTTTCAACTCATCAACTCTCAGTTTTAGGGGGAACACCTCCTCCTACTCTTAGGGAAATCAGACCTTAAACCATAGTCCATTTTTTTGGGTAGCTCATTCACATAAGCCACAAGTTAAAAATGGGTAAAATGTAAAAATTGAAAATTTGCACACCTACATTTTTGAATATCAAAAATCCCCTTGGACCTACCTAGGACCCCATTGGGACCAATCTACACCACTTAGGCCTAACCAAACCCATCCAAACTTAATTTCACCAAACTAACTCAATTTGGCCTTTAGGACCCTTTTCCTCTGAAACTTGATCATCAATGGTCTGGATGGCCGTTGATGGTTAGACCTAGAGACACTCAACCATCAATGGTCAGGATCTACCTCTTAATTAGAAGCATGTAATCATCCACTGACCTTTTCTAAATATAACTCATCTAAATCTTGTTACAAGCCTTTACATGGACAAATTATATTTAGATAACCTAGTTACACCTTGAATTCCACCTCTTTCCTCCTATAAAAAGAGAAGATTATAAGGTGAAATGGGGGGGGGGGGAAATAGTTAGGATAATTATTAGAAATTCTTATGTAGATACTCTTATTACTTTGGGCAAGCCCAATAAAGCTTTATAGGCAAATCAAAAGCTTCTCAACTTCAAGACTTTTCTAAGATATCAATTATCAACCACAATTTAAGTATATTTTTCTTATTTTAATTTATAATTATTTAATATTAATAGTTATGTAACTCCAAACACCTTATCTCTACCAAGCATCCCTTAACCACTCTCAACCACTTGAGTACCAGACCTTTACCCTTGATACCTTTGAGGCTCTCTCTAGCCCTCATAGCCTTTAACCAACCTCCAATACCCTACATAACCTTTTTTATAACCAACCCATAACTTATTCTATCTAGAATAATTAAGTTGTGAAAAACCCATAGTAACCATTGATGGTCATCCTAACCACCGATAGTCACCTTCACCTTCAATCCTGACTATCAACAGTCACCCTGACCATCAATGATCACTATGTAGAATCAGACACCTAAAATTAGTAAGGAGAAACCAATTCTCAACCTCAACCAAAACCCTATTTTCTTGACTTTTAACCACACATAAACCATATTTTTATAGTTTAGCATTCACCTTAATGTCATCTTGTTAAAATAAGCATTTCTTTTGAAAAGTATTTATTTCATTTCTTTGAGTACTATCATTTATGTTATGAAACCTTATTTTATCAACAATATTAACTTATTTTAAAAGGTGGATTGACAATCTCCAAAAAAGTCATGTACTTCTTAAATCTAGCTTGCTAGCCAACCCACCTTCCTACCTAACTAACACAACCTTTCTTTAGTCTCTTTCTTATGCAAGTCATCCTCTCAAGCCAAAGAAGAGTTCTTCACAGTCGTCTAATCAATGTGGGCACAAATAAATAGGTTTTAAACCACACCCATACTTAGTTTCTTCTTTCTTCTTCCCCAATTACAAGCAAGAAATTCATTGAAACACATGAGGTAAGGTTAAATTTTCAAAGGTCCTATGAAGGAACTCATAAGTGCAAAGTGGCATTATCTCAATAGCTTAGAACAAATATCAAAGTTTTACATTAAACCTAACCATAGTAAGTGGATTATAATAAAAAATGCATGTTTATCCATGCAAAGCAGATTTAATAGTGTGTAATAAAGTCAATAAGTCAAACATCCTGCAGGAAGCAAAAAAACTAATCACGTTCAACCTCCTAGATTGAGATCAATGGTATACATTGAAGCATATAGAAAAGATCTAACAATGTGAGATGAATCTAAATTTTCAAATATTACATAATAAATGTAGTAACAACATGTGTCATAATCATAATGAACCAAACAAAAATTGACCAATGGTGTTTCATCTCTTAGATCATAATCCAACAATAAGTGAGGCATGGAATTTTCACTGAGCCTAGACCCAATGAGAGTATTTTTCATGGTACAAAGGTGTTAAGTGGTTGTATGTGTTCACAAGATACTCAAAAATCATGTAGAGTTACCAAGTGGCATGATCTCATATGCCCATACCAAAGATAAATAGTCTACGATAAGTCAAAGTTAAAGGACTTGGTAGAATATCAATAGAGAATATTCAATTAATCTCCAATATTATATGAGGTGTTGACATGTGTCCCAAAAAAAAATGGTCACATTTAAAAATTAATGAATATAATGACATAATGGAGCCACATAAGCAAGGAATATTAGTTCAAAAGATTTAGTGGACTCACAAACATGAAAGGTATAAATGAGAGATCCAATAAAAATCTAAGGCATGAAACTCATAAGTTTAAATTCAATTATCTCCATTGAAGCTCTACAAAAACCTTCAAGAAAGACCTAAGTATATGTAAGCCCTATTTTCCCCCTATTTTCATTATATTCAAGCTAAGGAGAATTGAATCATCACTTACATAGAAGGAATTCAATTAAGAGTTGAAATATAGTCCACTAGTGAATAATTTGATAAAACTCACAACAATTGTGGCTTGAAAGAGTGTTTCAAAAGAAGACATCAAAATATACTTGAAAATAGATGTTGAAGGTCATGTTTTCAAAGACACCTAATTCAATGCTTCTACCTTGAACACAGTATACAACAAATGGTCAAAATTATTTTGGATGATATAAAAACAACTGACCATCACCTGAGAAGAGGAGAAAATTCTCTCAGCCAAGAGACTATATGATGATATAGTTGTAATTCAGATGATCAACCTTCATTATGCAATAAAAAATCTTAAGGTACTCCACTGTATTAACATTCTTGCTCTTATTTTCAAAAAAACCAAGATAGATAAGGGCGTGATAGTTAATGAGCTCAATTAAAGGAAATTTTCTTATCTTTTTGCTAATTACAAACTACCTAAACCCCATATAGACTTTCCTTAATCAATTCCTAGGCTAAGGAGCATGATTTGAAGGACACCTTAGCCATGTGGTTGTATTTTGGAAACCAAGTCTTTTAAAAATTCAATAAAAACATTCCTATTAGCCAACTCAAACCTAAGATTAGGAAGATAATGACTATGTCAAAAAAATTATATGGGGATACAACCACAACTTATACCAATAAAATCTAGGTGCCAATAGTTTATTTCATGGTTGAAAAGGTGACTATCCCCCCTCTAGGTGTAATAATTAGCATCTTTTTAATTAGGTAGATTTTTGCAATTAGGAACAAGAAAAAAACCTAGTTTTTCATAATGTCATACCTCTTATATGCTCTTTATACAACAACTAATATCCAAAACTAGATGGAATGGTCACCCATTGGAACCCAAAATATTTAAAAATATTACTCTAAACTTCACATATACAAAGACAGAGATCACATTCAATTTATATGTGACTGTATCTACCCTACCTTAAGTGAAGCCATAATCAGCACTCCAATGTCAAGAGTTGGCCCACTGGTTAAGAAATCCATTGAAGTTATGGGGGATATCTAATTATATCTATGTTGTATGATCATAAAAATTGAAGGGACATAAAATTCTCCCCTTAGGATACTTGTTCATGTCCTTGACACACTACTAGAGAAAGAGGTGGCATACTTGTTGTTTCATGGTGTAGATGGTTTTTACAAGACCAAAAGAAAGGGACTACTTCACAATTTCCCCATAAAAATTGGAAAGACCATGTTCAATTAGTGGGATGATATTGAAGTTTCATTAAAACACATGATGTATTTTAATATGCAAATTGACGAGTTCAAACAATGGGATCCTTATGGGAAAGTTAAGGAACATTTAAAAAATAAAGGAATGCTGAATGTAGCCTATGATCATGAGCCTAGTGTCTTTGACCCCATTTATACCAAGGCATCATATTATTTTGAAGTGACCAAGAGATTAAAGGAACATAACCTAAATCCCAAGTCAAGATTAAAAATAAATCAAAAAATGGATGAAATATGGCAATTAGGACCTAAACAATATCATCTTATCAATGGTGAATCCTCTAGACCCCCATCAATTGATACAGAAATAAGAGTTGAAGTGGAGCATAGGCCTAAAGAGAGGCCAAATTCAAGTGATATATCCTTTAGATCATTAGTTCATGAAGTCCCTAAGGCAACATAATTGGAAACAAATCAAGAAGAGATCCATATGATAGCCAAAAACCCTAAAGAGTCCATTGAGGATGTTTTATATGATATACATAGAATCAGATGAGGAAACTAAGACAATTGTTGAGGAAGATAAAGATTAAAAATGTAAATATTTAGATTTAGTAGATATTGACACCCTAAAGAGGAAATCAAAGATTGAGCTGGCCATTATTACCACAACAAAAAGATCCAAAGTGACTTTCACTACTCCTCTAAGTAAAGTCAATCTATTTAGTGAGGAGAATTTTTTATTTGGACCACCAATCCTACAATGGTTGTTGTATGAACCTATATTGGAAATTCTATCTATAATGCATCATCCATGGGCCTTGGTCAAGGACACTAATATTCCTATACAACCAAAAATGAATCCATGGATAGTTACATTGCATGAAAAAGATGAAAAATGATTGGCTACTTCAGGTCAATTAAGTCAAGCACAAATAGAAGTCCCTATCCCAAAGGTGACTCAATCCAAAGTTAGTGTTAAATTTGACCAAAAGACTATTCGCTTGTTGAGAGTAACTAAGAAAAAGATCATGGTAGGTGGTAAGGAGATCACATACCAAAAGGTAAATCCATTGACAAGTTTGACAAAAACTAAACCACATAGGCTTGAAGAAGATCCCATATTTGAAGAGGATCCCTTGGAATTAGCCTACACATAGATAAAATAAATATAAACAATTATTAATGGCATGGAACAAAAAAATAAAAACTTGGAAGAACAATCTATCTTATCTATTCTAAAAGCTGTGATCAACATGTTTGAAGCCACTATATATGACATGTTTAATTATTTAAAATCAATAAGGTCTAGATAAGGTGTATTGAACTAGTGGAGTATAGTGGGCATAAATTTAGTTCATCAATGATAGAATTCAGCTAATAAGGTAAAGGGTTTGAAAAATATTTTAATAGAAGATTAAATCCCTAGTTTCAAAATAGTTATCTTTGCTCATCTAAATATGGCCATGGTAGTATTGGTAGACAAGGTTAAAAGCATGAGAAAATGGTCCAAGATCCTAAAAGACCTTTTTTAGGATGACAATAAGTTGTAAAATAGGATGGAACATATATTAAGGAGCATAAATAATAATCCCACTACACTTATCCCAATTGGTTTAATAACTAATGATGATTTTAAGCATATAGCCATCCAAGTCATGCATGAAGTGAAAAATCAAAGCCAAAGAAAGATATGATCTAATAACATGAAGATATTGGACATGATAGTCACTATATAAGAGAATATTTTAAAGGCCAGGAGTATCAAATAAGCTTTATAAAGGGCTGATAAAGATCTCAAGAGCATGGTAGATCAAGAGGATGAACTATTCATGGAGCCCATTTTCAACATTAAACTAATTGATGATCAGGATTACAAAGCAATAAATATTTTACAACAAAAATAGGGGACTATAATAGTAAAAGGATCTCAAAGTTAAATTCATTGACTTGAGCATATTATTTTTGTAATTAAATTTTATATAATTTTGAAAAGAGAATATTCTATTGTAAAACCATATGAATCTTTGCAAATCACATTGCTTATAGGTCAATCCATTTATAAAAATTCATAGTTGTAGAAGGTTTTAAAAGGACATTTTTCCTTAACACTTGTACAACTATCATTTGACAATACTAACCGACATACCTCCTTAGTTTTCTATATAAGGGGTAATGTCAATTGTAAAAGAAGGGATAGAGTTTTTTAGTAATTAATGAAATAAGAGAATTATGTAAAGATTATCTCAATTATTTGTGTGAATTTTTATTAAGGTTCCTCTCCCATTTGTTTAGTTTAAATTTCAGATTTGAATGGTTCTTATGAATTCTGGATGTGCACTTTTAAATACAAAGATATCAATTTGTACTAATGCTATATGATTTAAGGTTTTTAGGTATACTTTGTTTTCTTTTCTCTTCTTTTGGATGTGCTAATGATATTTTCTTGTAGGGGTAAACATTTAAAGTAAATCTAGTTCTTATTTTCATTATTTTCACTTCCTTAGAAGTTTGTCTAATGTGTGGTAGGATTTGATCTTATGATTTTTCATGATATACATTGGTTTTACGTGCATGTTTGGATGATATTTGAACTTTTTTATTATGTCTAGAATGAATATCAACAACATCAATATATTCCTTTTCTACCCTACCCTTGCCTCTGCCTATTTTTTGATCAATTCACCTTAGATTAGATTTCATTGTAAATATTCATATTAGCTTATATTTTAGACTAAGTTATTTAACCATAATTCACTTAAATTAGTCATGATTACTTTTATTTTCATATATTAGCTATTAGGCCATGTTTCTCCCAACAACCAAACATTATAAATTTTGTGAAATAGTTCATTTATTCTACCATTATTCCAACAAAGATAGCAAGAATATCACAACTTGTAACTCATCCAATAGGTTCTTTAAATTTATAAATGAGTAGTGTTTCTTAAACACTCAGAACCACCTATGATACACATTAAGGAATAAACATGAGGTCCCATAAAATGCTTTAACTAATCTAGTCGAAGGATGTAAATCATGATTTTTATAACCAAAATACATGAGTAATGTCATGGTATAAATTTTTTCACATACACCATTATAAAACATAATAGTGTATAAGATAGTGATCAATGTATTCTTGAATGAAGATCTAATTCATCACCCTAATCTCACTATCATCAAAAGTAATAGAGGGTCTCTAAACCATAGGAGGTATATGCCATGTAAAAGTACCAATAATCCCATCTAATGGGTGTTCATAATGAGATGGAAGATGGAGTGAATTATAATTCATTTACACTTTTAGATCCTTATTTGAATGATATTCCAAAGGATTGTTAAATATTTTCTATTTGCGGTGGTCACCAGGTTGTGAATTTGATTCCTTTATAGGATCATCGAATGTAATATTTTGGTCATCAATGAGGTCTTATATCTTATGCTTGAAGGTAAAAACATTATTTGTAGAATGCCAAGGGCCTTGGTGTTAGTCATAATAAGAATTCACATTACACCCTTTGGGTATAGGTCTACTTATATCAACCTTTATACGATGAGGTAGAGATATAAGATGACACTCTCCAAGCTACATGAGTAATGAAGTGAGAGTCTTAAGTGAGAGTTTAAATTATATCGATGGTGTATTGGATAATACAAGCCAATTAGGTTATTATAACACTAAATTAAACATGTCAATTGTTTCTTTATTTAGATTAGGAGGTTTGACCTTATAACTTGGTTTGATAGTAAACATGGTATTCGATATAGATCTAATTTGTGTATTTTCTACATATATTAAGTTTGTTCAATGAGATAATTTTCATTTCATGATCCTAAAAAATATGACATAAGTCATCAAAATTTTTGATTTCTTTATAAAATAATAGACTCATGTAATGAAGAAAGCAAAATTTGTTTGAAACTATATTAAAGGTTTTTTATCTACCATATTATTGGTCACTTTATCCAAAATTATATTGTATCTCAAGACATATTCATTGATAGGTTCATTGGTTCCTTTTTTTATTTTTGTAATTTGAGATATGAAACTTTTTTGGTAGTGTTAATAAAAAAGTGTGAAAAATATTATCCAAAAAGGGTTTACTAATTGAGTTGGTAGATCATAGAATCACCTCAAAGCATAATTCTTGAGGGTCACTAAAAATAATTTGGTAAAATATTTATCATTAGATGCATAATCAAGGCATAACACATAAAAATATTGAATATTTTATTCAAGATAAACATTTTGATAATAAAATGTGAACTTAGGTTCAACAAAAACTAGTTGGCAAGGGGCCAAAATATATCTTTGGTGTAAGAATATTATGCAAAACCTCTTGTGAATCAATAATATAAGGTGATTTCATAGAATTTTTTTCCATATTTATAACCTTAGTTTGGAAAAAAAATTATAGTTTGGATAATATATTTCACCTCTTGGTATTATAGGTTGGATATTTGAGAAGTAAACAAAGAAGGTGTACCTATATGTTGGGTAGATATGGGCATTGAAACCAATATTTTAATTTATTAATTTAGGATTCACCTATAAGATAAGGCAACAATGGTTATAGGGAACAAAGGTTTAAAACCATATCCCATTCCCCCACTATAAGTATGAAGTGGTAATGTGCTCAAGGGGAGGGGTGTTCATATATAGGGATGACCCATATCTCTAATAGTATGATCAATAGATGGACCTATTTCTGAATCTATTACTTTTGATTTTTTAGTTTATAATATGGTTCTTAGTATTACAAAAACATATTTAGGTTTTTGATGAATATACTCATGAAAAAATGAAATTGATTTCATTTATTCATGATTTATTTTCTCATGCTCATAAGTTTCATTAGACTCATAGTTTTCATTATCATAATATTCTTCTATGATAACCTCATCAATAGGGTTTTAAATCTAAACATTGGAATCATCATGATCCATAGGATTATATTCTCATTGGTTTTACACATCTTAGGTGGTATGAGGGGAATCTTAATGTGTTTAATATGCACACCTACCAATATTAGGCTACACTTAGATTGTATGCAAAATAATATAGGAAGCAAATGAAAAAGTACAATAATATGAAACCTTATATGACTAAAAACCATAAGAATCAAAATATTTTGCATTCATTCATTCAGGGTCACAAAATGTTTAACCCTAAAATCTAGACTGGGGGGATCAAGGGTTAGAGGTGGAAGATATAGCCTAGGGCATAAGGATGGTAAACTATCTATAAAGTAGGAAATTTTTTTGGGAAACTTAGATAGAAATTATATTGAATTTATTATACTAGGATGCTAAAGATATAAAGTAAAACTCTATTACATATTAAAAAAAAAATGAAAAAAAGATATTTGATTTTGATGATAATACCGATATGTATTTGGAATAGGTAGAAAGTGGAATAGATCTTGATTCTATAAAAATCACCTAATTATGTAAATTATGCCGCTGTAGTCATGAATTCTTGCATCAGCATGGGATGGTTATATTAACATTATTATTTGAATTGGATGTAGGTGTCTAGTATGGAATACTTATTGAAATTGGATGTGACCACCTAGATGATTCTAGGTTATATGTAACTTTCACTTTGGTGCGTTTAGATATGGGTCAAGGATTGCCACTCATTGTAAAATTAAAAAACCCTAGTTCTTCATATTAATATTGGTTATGAGAAAAATGGGATAGTGGGCACATGGTGTAAAGCTATTTTCAAGACCACTCTACCTATGAGCACTATCTATATAGCCAATACTCTAAATAGGTCATCATGCTTGTGTATTTCTCCCATAAGTGTTGTATTTTGTGTGAATCATGCAATATGTGATAAGCATGTACAATAACGACCTAGATTGTAACTTATAAAATATATATATTGGGATATTCCTTCAGTACATCATACCTATAAATGTGTTGTACCTATGACTAATAAATAAATAGGATAAAATAGTGAATCCTTTCTCACTTGAGTGTTTGATTTAATGCTTTGATAGGGTACCTTATGAGTAGGTAATAAGTTTCTAGGTATCTTTTAGGTGAAGAATTAATGATGGTTGATATTATATTTATGTCATTCCATTTGTATCATTAAATAGCTTATTTATACCTTAGGAGTACATTTCATTTTCAAATTAGATCACTTTATGGCACTGAATACTTGCATCAACACCAATATTTGACTAAGATGCAAGTGTCTGAGTAGTTGAAAAATAGGTGCATGTTCAAAACTGTAGAGATGGAATATAAGTAAGTTTTAACATTCTAGGAAAGATAACATGAATGAATCATCATAATAACACTAGTTTAACTAAAAGATAAGAAATTAGGAATAAAGAGATAGTGTATACAAGCCTTTTGGTAGAGAGAAAGGTCTAGAAGATAAAGGTACATCCATGATCTGTATTTTCTAACTATACAAGTATGAGCTATTATATAATTCATAAATAGTGTCTACAAGAAGTTTGATTTCAATTTTTTTAAAATCTATTATTCATTATCCTCGTATCTTAAGATAAATTATTTTTAAATTTATTAGTCAATAAATATCTCAAGTGCATGGTAGATCAAGAGGATGAACTCTTCATGGATCCCATTTTCAACATTAAACTAATTGATGATCAGGATGACAAAGCAATAGAGATCTTACAACAAAAATAGGGGAATACAATAGTAAAAGGATTTCAAATTTAAATTCATTGACTTGAGCATATTATTTTTGTAACTAAAATTGTATATAATTTTGAAAAGAGAATATTATTTTGTAAAAGCATATGCATCTTTGTAAATCACATTACTTATAGGTCAGTCCATTTATGAAAATTCATATTTCTATAAGGTTTTAAAAGGACATTTTTCCTTAACACTTGTACAACTATCATTTGACAACACTAACCGACATACCTCCTTAGTTTTATATATAAGGGGTAATGTCAATTGTGAAATAAGGGAGGGAGTTTTGTAGTAATTAATGAAATTAGAGAATTATGTAAAGATTGTCTCATTTATTTGTGTGAATTCTAGATGTGCACTTTTCAATGCAAAGATATCAATTTGTGCTAATGCTATATTGATTTAAGGTTCTTAGGTGTACTTTTTTTTTTCTTTTCTCTTCTTTTATATGTGCTAATGCTATTTTCTTGTAGGGGTAAACATTTAAAGTAAATCTGGTTCTTATTTGCATTATTTTTACTTCCTTTGAAGTTTGTCTATTGTGTGGTAGGATTTTATCTTATGTTATTTCATTATATACATTGGTTTTAAGTGCATATTTGGATGATATTTGAACTTTTTTTATTATGTCTAGAATGAATATCAATAACAACAATATATTCCTTTTCTACCCTACCCTTCCCTTTACCTATTTTATGATCAATTCACCTTAGATTAGTTTTCATTGTAAATATTCATATTAGCTTATATTTTAGATTGAGTTATTTAATCATAATTAACTTAACTTAGTCAAGATTACTTTCGTTTTCATATATTAGCCATTAGGCCATGGTTTCTCCCAACAACCAAACATTATAAATTTTGTGAAATAGTTAATTTATTCTACTGTTATTCCTCTAAGGATATCAAAAACATCACAACTTGTAAGTCATTCATTAGGTTCTCTAAATTTACAAATGAGTAGTGTTTCTTAAACACTAAGAACCATCTATGATACAAATTAAGGAATAAACATGAGGTCCCATAAAATGCTTTAACTAATCTAGTTGAAGGATGTAAATCATGATTTTTATAACCCAAATACATGAGTAATGTCATGGTATAAATGTTTTCACATACACCATTATAAAACATAACAGTGTATAAGATAGTGATCAATGTATTCTTGATTGAAGATCTAATCCATCAACCCTAATCTCGCTATCATCAAAAGTAATAGATGGTCTCTAAACCATAGGAGGTATATGCCACGTATAAGTACCAATAATCCCATCTAATGGGTGTTCATAATGAGATGGAAGATGGAGTGAATTATATTTCATTTACACTTTTAGATCCTTATTTGAATGATATTCTAAAGGATTGTTAAATATTTTCTATTTATGGTGGTCACCAGGTTGTGAATTTGATTCCTTTATAGGATCATCAAATGTAATATTTTGGTCATCAATGAGGTCTTATATCTTATGCTTGAAGGTAAAAACATTATTTGTAGAATGCCAAGGGCCTTAGTGTTAGTCATAATAATAATTCACATTATATCCTTTGGGTATAAGTCTACTTATATCAACATTTACACGATGAGGTAGAGATATAAGACGACACTCTAAAAGCTACAGAAGTAATGAAGTGAGAGTCTTAAGTGAGATTTTAAATTATCTCGATGGTGTATTGGATAAGACAAGTCAATTAGGTTATTATGACACTAAATTAATCATGTTAGTTATTTCTTATTCAAGATTAGGAGGTTTGACCTTATAACTTGGTTTGATAGTAAACATGGTATTCGATGTAGATATAGTTTGTGTATTCTCTACATATATTAAGTTTGTTTAATGAGATAATTTTCATTTCATGATCCTAAAAAGTATGACTTATGTCATCCAAAGTTTTGAATTTTTTTTAAAATAATAGACGCATGTAATGAACAAATCAAAATTTGTTTGAAACTATACTAAAGTTTTTTATCTACCATATGATTGGTCACTTTATCTAGAATTATCTTGTACCTCAAGATATATTTATTTATAGGCTCATTGGTTCCTTTTTTTATTTTTGTAATTTGAGCTTATGAAACTTTTTTGGTAATGTTAATAGAATAATGTGAAAAAAATTATCCAAAAAGGGTTTACTGATTTAGTTGGTAGATCATAGAACCACCTCAAAGCATAATCCTTGAGGGTCACTAAAAATAATTTGGTCAAATGTTTATCATTAGATGCATAATCAAGGCATAACACATAATAATATTAAATATTCTACTCAAGATAAACCTTTCCATAATAAAATGTGAACTTAGGTGCAACAAAACTAGTTGGCAAGGGGCCAAAATATATCTTTGGTGTAAGAATATTATGCAACACCTCTTGTGAATCAATAATATAAGGTGATTTCATAGAATTTTGTTCCATATATGTAACCTTAGTTCAAAAAAAATTTTATAGTTTGGACAATATATTTCACCTCTTGGTATGTTAGGCTGGATATTTTAGAATTAAACAAAGGAGGTGTACCTATAGGTTGGGTAGATATGGGCATTGAAACCAATATTTGAATTGATTAATTGAGGCTTCAACTATAAGATAAGGCAACAAAGGTTGAAACACATATCCCATTCCCCCACTATAAGTATGAACTGGTAATGTGCTCAAGGGGAGGGTTGTTCATATATAGGGATGACCCATATCTCTAATAGTATGATCAATAGATGGACCTATTTGTGAATATATTACTTTTGATTTTTTAGTTTATAATATGGTTCTTAGTACTAAAAAAACATATTTAGGTTTTTGATGAATATACTCATGAAAAAATGAAATTGATTTCATTTATTCATGATTTATTTTCTCATGCTCATAAGTTTCATTAGACTCATGGTTTTCATTATCATAATCTTCTTATATGATAACCTCATCAATAGGGTTTTAAATCTAAACATTGGAATCATCATGATCCATAGGATTATATTCTCATTGGTTTTACACATCTTAGGTGGTATGAGGGGAATATTAATGTGTTTAATATGCACACCTACCAATATTGGGCTACACTTAGATTGTATGCATAATAATATAGGAAGGAAATGAAAAAGAACAATAATATGAAACCTTATATGACTAAAAACCATAAGAATCAAAATATTTTGCCTTCATTCATTCAAGGTCACAAAATGTTTAACCCTAAAATCTAGACTTGGGGGATCGAGGATTAAATGTGGAAGATATAGCCTAGGGCATAAGGATGGTAAACTATCTCTAAAGTAGGACAACTTTTTGGGAAACTTAGATAGAAATTATATTGAATTTATTATACTAGGATGCTAAAGATATAAATTAAAACTATATTACATATTAAAATAAAAATGAAAAAAAGATAGTTGATTTTGATGATAATACCAATATGTATTTGGAATAGGTAGAAAGTGGACTAGATATTGATTCTAGAAAAATCACCTAATTATGTAAATTATGCCCCTATAGTCATGAATACTTGCATCAGCATGGGATGGTTATATTAACATTATTACTTGAATTAGATGTAGGTGTCTAGTATGGAATACTTATTGAAATTGGATGTGACCACCTAGATGCTTCTAGGTTATATGTAACTTTCACTTTGGTGCATTTAGATATGGGTCAAGGACTGTCACTCATTGTAAAATAAAAAAACCCTAGTTCTTCATCTTAATATTGGCTATGAGAAAAATGGGATAGTGGGAACATGTTGTAAAGCTATTTTAAAGACCACTCTACCTATGAGCACTATCTATATAGCCAATAATCTGAATAGGTCATCATGCTTGTGTATTTCTCCTATAAGTGTTTTATTTTGTGTGAATCATGCAATATGTGATAAGCATGTACAATAACAACCTAGCTGGTAACTTATAAAATATATATCCTTGGATACTCCTTCAATACATCATACCTATAAGTGTGTTGTACCTATGACTAATAAATAAATAGGATAAAATAGTGAATCCTTTCTCACTTGAGTGTTTGATTTAATGCTTTGATAGGGTACCTTATGAGTAGGTAATAAGTTTCTAGGTAATTTTTAGGTGAAGAATTAATGATGGTTGATATTATACTTATGTCAATCCATTTGTATCATTAAATATATTATTTATACCATAGGAATACATTTCATTTTCAAATTAGATCACTTTATGGCACTGAATACTTGCATCAACACAAACATCTGACTAAGATGCAAGTGTCTGAGTAGTTGAAAAATAGGTGCATGTTCAAGACTGTAGAGATGGAATATAAGTAAGTTTTAACATTCTAGGAAATATAACATGTATGAATCATCATAGTAACACTAGTTTAACTAAAAGACAAGAAATTAGGAATAAGGAGATAGTGTATACAAGCCTTTCAGTAGAGAGAAAGGTTTAGAAGATGAAGTTACATCCATGATATGTATTTTCCAACTGTACAAGTATGAGCTATTATATAATTCATAAATAGTGTCTAAAAGAAGTGTGATTTTGAATTTTTTTAAAATCTATTATTCATTATCCTCGTATCTTAAGATAAATTATTTTTAAATTTGTTAGTCAATAAATATCTCAAGTGCATGGTAGATCAAGAGGATGAAATCTTCATGGATCCCATTTTCAACATTAAACTAATTGATGATCAGGATGACAAAGCAATAAAGATCTTAAAACAAAAATAGGGGAATAAAATAGTAAAATTATTTCTAATTTAAATTCATTGACTTGAGCATATTATTTTTGTAACTAAAATTGTATATAATTTTGAAAAGAGAATATTATTTTGTAAAATCATATGCATCTTTGTAAATCACATTACATATAGGTCAATCCATTTATGAAAATTCATATTTCTATAAGGTTTTAAAAGGACATTTTTCCTTAACACTTGTACAACTATCATTTGAAAACACTAACCGACATACCTCCTTAGTTTTATATATAAGGGGTAATGTGAATTGTAAAAGAAGGGAGGGAGTTTTGTAGTAATTAATGAAATTAGAGAAATATGTAAAGATTGTCTCATTTATTTGTGTGAATTCTAGATGTGCACTTTTAAATGCAAAGATATCAATTTGTGATAATGATATATTTATTTAAGGTTCTTAGGTGTACTTTGTTTTATTTTCTCTTCTTTTATATGTGTTAATGCTATTTTCCTATAGGGGTAAACATTTAAAGTAAATCTGGTTCTTATTTGCATTATTTTTACTTCCTTTGAAGTTTGTCTATTGTGTTGTAGGATTTTATCTTATGTTATTTCATGATATACATTGGTTTTAAGTGCATATTTGGATGATATTTGAACTTTTTTATTATGTATAGAATGAATATTAACAACATCAATATATTCCTTTTCTACCCTACCCTTCCCTTTGCCTATTTTTTGATCAATTCACCTTAGATTAGTTTTTATTGTAAATATTCATATTAGCTTATATTTTAGACTAAGTTATTTAATCATAATTCAATTAAATTAGTCAAGATTACTTTCATTTTCATATATTAGCTATTAGGCCATGGTTTCTCCCAACAACCAAACATTATAAATTTTGTGAAATAGTTAATTTATTCTACTGTTATTCCTCTAAGAATATCAAAAACATCACAACTTGTAAGTCATGCATTAGGTTCTCTAAATTTACAAATGAGTAGTGTTTCTTAAACACTAAGAACCACCTATGATACAAATTAAGGAATAAACATGAGGTCCCATAAAATGCTTTAACTAATCTAGTCAAAGGATGTAAATCATGATTTTTATAACCCAAATACATGAGTAATGTCATGGTATAAATGTTTTCACGTACACCATTATATAACATAAAAGTGTATAAGATAGTGATCAATGTATTCTTGAATGAAGATCTAATCCATCACCCTTAATCTGACTATCATCAAAAGTAATAGATGGTCTCTAAACCATAGGAGGTATATGCCATGTATAAGTACCAATAATCCCATCTAATGGGTGTTCATAATGAGATGGAAGATGGAGTGAATTATATTTCATTTACACTTTTAGATCCTTATTTGAATGATATTCTAAAGGATTGTTAAATATTTTCTATTTATGGTGGTTACCAAGTTGTGAATTTGATTCCTTTATAGGATCATCAAATGTAATATTTTGGTCATCAATGAGGTCTTATATCTTATGCTTGAAGGTAAAAACATTATTTTTGGAATGCCAAGGGCCTTGGTGTTAGTAATAATAAGAATTCACATTATATGCTTTGGGTATAAGTCTACTTATATCAACATTTACACGATGAGGTAGAGATATAAGATGACACTCTACAAGCTACAGGAGTAATGAAGTGAGAGTCTTAAGTGAGATTTTAAATTATCTCGATGGTGTATTGGATAAGACAAGCCAATTAGATTATTATGACACTAAATTAATCATGTCAGTTATTTTTTATTCAAGATTAGGAGGTTTGACCTTATAACTTGGTTTGATAGTAAACATGGTATTTGATGTAGATATAGTTTGTGTATTTTCTACATATATTAAGTTTGTTCAATGCGATAATTTTCATTTCATGATCCTAAAAAATATGACTTAAGTCATCCAAAGTTTTGATTTTTTTTAAAAATAATAGACGCATGTAATGAAGAAATCAAAATTTGTTTGAAACTATACTAAAGTTTTTTATCTACCATATGATTGGTCACTTTATCCAGAATTATCTTGTATCTCAAGACATATTTATTTATAGGCTCATTGGTTCCTTTTTTTATTTTTGTAATTTGAGCATATGAAACTTTTTTGGTAATGTTAATAGAATAGTGTGAAAAAAATTATCCAAAAAGGGTTTACTGATTGAGTTGGTAGATCATAAAACCACCTCAAAGCATAATCCTTGAGGGTCACTAAAAATAATTTGGTCAAATGTTTATCATTATATGCATAATCAAGGCATAACACATAAAAATATTAAATATTCTATTCAAGATAAACCTTTCCATAATAAAATGTGAACTTAGGTGCAACAAAACTAGTTGGCAAGGGGCCAAAATATATCTTTGGTGTAAGAATATTATGCAACACCTCTTGTGAATCAATAATATAAGGTGATTTCATAGAATTTTGTTACATATTTGTAACCTTAGTTCAATTTTTTTTTATAGTTTGGACAATATATTTCACCTCTTGGTATTTTAGGCTGGATATTTTAGAATTAAACAAAGGAGGTGTACCTATAGGTTGGGTAGATATGGGCATTGAAACCAATATTTGAATTGATTAATTGAGGCTTCACCTATAAGATAAGGCAACAAAGGTTGAAACACATATGCCATTCCCCCACTATAAGTATGAATTGGTAATGTGCTCAAGGGGAGGGTTGTTCATATATAGGGATGACTGATAGCTCTAATAGCATGATCAATAGTTGGACCTATTTGTGAATCTATTACTTTTGATTTTTTAGTTTCTAATATGGTTCTTAGTATTACATCAACATATTTAGGTTTTTGATGAATATGCTCATGAAATAATGAAATTGATTTCATTTATTCATGATTTAATTTCTCATGCTCATAAGTTTCATTAGACTCGTGGTTTTCATTATCATAATATTCTTCTCTGAAAACCTCATCAATAGGGTTTTAACTCTAAACATTGGAATCATCATGATCCATAGGATTATATTCTCACTGGTTTTAGACATCTTAGGTGTTATGAGGGGAATCTCAATGTGTTTAATATGCACACCTACCAATATTGGGCTACACTTAGATTATATACAAAATAATATGGGAAGGAAATGAAAAAGTACAATAATATGAAACCTTATATGACTAAAAACCATAAGAATCAAAATATTTTGCATTCATTCATTCAGGGTCACAAAATGTTTAACCCTAAAATCTAGACTGGGGGAATCGAGGGTTAAAGGTGGAAGATATAGCCTAGGGCATAAGGATGGTAAACTATCTCTAGAGTAGGCCAATTTTTTTGGGAACTTAGATATAACATATATTGAATTTGTTATACTAGGATGATAAAGATATAAAGTAAAACTATGTTACATATTAAAATAAAAATGAAAAAAAGATAGTTGATTTTGATGATAATACCAATATGGATTTGGAATAGGTAGAAAGTGGACTAGATCTTGATTATAGAAAAATCAACTAATTATGTAAATTATGCCCCTGTAGTCATGAATACTTGCATCAACATGGGAACGTTATATTAACATTATTATTTGAATTGGATGTAGGTGTCTAGTATGGAATACTTATTGAAATTGGATGTAACCACCTAGATGATTTTAGGTTCTATTTAACTTTCACTTTGGTGCATTTAGATATGGATCAAGGATTGTCACTCATTGTCATATTAAAAAACCCTAGTTCTTCATCTTAATATTGGCTATGACAAAAATGGGATGGTGGGCACATGGTTTTAAGATATTTTGAAGACCACTCTACCTATTAGAACTATCTACATAGCCAATACTCTGAATAGGTCATCATGCTTGTGTATTTCTCCCCTAAGTGTTGTATTTTGTGTGAATCATGTCATATGTGATAAGCATGCACAATAATGATCTAGCTTGTAACTTGGAAAATATATATTTTGGGATACTCCTTCATTACATCATACCTATAAATGTGTTGTACCTATGACTAATAAATATATAGAATAAAATAGGGAAACCTTTCTCACTTGAGTGTTTGATTTAATGCTTTGATAGGGTACCTTATGAGTAGGCAAAACATTTATAGGTAGTTTTTAGGTGAAAAGTGAATGAGGATTGATATTATATTTATGCCAATCCATTTGGATCATTAACTAGCTTAATTCTAACATAGGAATACATTTCATTTTCAAATTAGATCACTTTATGGCACTAAACACTTGCATCAACACAAACATTTGACTAAGATGCAAGTGTCTGAGTAGTTGAAAAATAGGTGCATGTTCAAAACTGTAGAGATGGAATATAAGTAAGTTTTAATATTATATTAAAGAGAACATGTATGAATCATCATAATAACACTAGTTTAACTAAAAGATAAGCAATTAGGAATAAAGAGATAGTGTATACAAGCCTTTTGGTAGTGGGAAAGGTCTAGAAGATGAAGGTACATCCATGATATGTATTTTTCAAGTGTATAATTATGATGTGTTATATAATTCATAAATAGTGTCTACAAGAAGTGTGATTTTGAAAATTTTCAAATCTATTATTCATTATCCTCATATCTTAAGATAAATTGTTTTTAAATTTGTTAGTCCATAATGTAACCCATGAATAATATATATTTCAATTTGACATTTAAATCAAGTAAAATAAATTGTATCATATATCAGTTGATGATCATATAAATTTTTTAAAGTAGAATCATATTTTTAAACAATTCAATTATTCAAATATCACAAATAAATATTATAGTGTGTATCATTTCTTAAGACGTGTGTAATTTAATTTCACGATGGATGTCTATATATGTAAATTTATTTATTAAATATACCAAATTAGGTGATGAATATGGAGTGTGATCTCTAATTTATGCCTAGATGTTTGTCAATCTCTTGCTTCTCATATAATTGGCTCTTTGTTCCCTTCTTGTTCATCATATCTTGACTAAAAATGGAAAAATTGTTTAATAAAGAATTGGAGATGGCTATTAAAGAGCCTCTCCTTTTAATTAAATCATCCACTATTGAAATGGCCTTCTGGGGTGAAGTGATTGAGTGTAGGTTAAAGTTCATCTTATAGATACCTTCTAGTTTGGTCCTCAATGCCATCAAAGATATTTTAGGTGAAACCTTCCTGTTGACATTTTGGCCTCACAGGCCAAATGTCAATCTCTACCATCAAAAACTTACATGATACCCCCTCTAATTTTATCTATAGTGCCTAAACTTGTCATGTCTTATGAATGCTTCTTGAAATCATTTAACATTGTTGAAAGTGTCATTGAGTATACTTGTAAGCTCACTATGTCATGGCAATTTAGAGGTCTATTGGTGATATGTTAGTCCTCATGATGGTCCTAGAGTGAGAGAGGAAGTGTCAAATAGTCTTGTAATGTCTAAATAATGTTCTTAACCTTATTTGATAAGATTAAGGTCATTTAGCAAATATTAAGGTAATTTGGAGAAAACAAGGTTTCTAATGCTCATGGTTTTAGTCCTGTCTAAGCCATTTCAAAAAGAGAGATCTTTTACAATGGGATGTAAGGGTGTATAAACATTATTTTAAGTCTTGATACAAGGTAAAATAATATGTTTAAGGTCATTATTCGTGATATACTCATCCAAGCCCAATTTACACCTCAAATGCCATCAAATGCCTCATATGAGTCTATATGCCTTATAAATTCTTTAGAGAAGGTAATATTTCAAGTGTTTTATATCTTGAGAAAGGTCTTAAATGGTTCCATCCACATCTTATATCCACCACTAGGCATTTCACATCATAAAAGTCCTTTTTAAGACCCATTTCTAATCCCCACTAGCTAAATGGGTCCCATACGTGGTAAAAATATGTCTCTCTAGCTCCTCCTAGTGTACCATTTAGTTTGAAATATAATTTAACTCATTTTTTACCTCTCTTCATCCTCAAATAGTGGTTTTAGTTAAAAATTCTAGAAGAAATGTAGAAAATAGGGTTTTTAGGTGTTTTATGCAGTTTATTTGGACTTGTATGGTCAATTCATATAGAGGGGGATCAAAGGTTGCAGGTAAGTTCACTCCAAATGTCTAGGAGAAGTTTGTTGGTCAAATAATGTTGAAAAGGACAAAATCTATCCTCATCTCCCTGCTAAGCTCTTTGATAGCCCAAGAAATCTTTTAAGTTTATAGATAGTATGGGCATGAGAGAGAAGATTAGGAGTTGGTCTCTTAGGCAGAGGAAGATACCCCATTGACCTTGTTATCCATGTCATTTGCCTATAGTTTCATGTCTTGATCTTTATGAACAAATGTTAACAAATTGGTAACCCCAATGGGCTTATTCCTCTGTGCAAGGAGTCAAAATGGCATTATTTTTGGTGCATGTTTGAATTTTTTGAGAACCAATGCTTGATGAGTGACCTATAGGTCATCATAAACAATATCCATCATTATCCAACCATTTTTCACACATGTGGGGTGTGAAGGCAAGCATATCTTCAGGTTCTCCCTATTTATAGACTATAGTCAATTTTCTCATGTTATAGGGTAATTGGTACATATTTGAGGAGTTTTATGATGTTTTGGTCTTGATGTTGAAAACATTGAATCTATTTAAGTCTCCTCTACATTACATACTCAGCCATGTCATGCCATCAAACAAAAAGAGCCCCTTTAAGTCATGATCTAAAATGATTGTCATAAGTACATTATGTGATCTCCTGACAAACATAAGCATGTGTCACTATAGTGGTTTTAAAGGGTATCAATTCAAGTAAAAATAGGCATTAAATCTTTTATTCTATCCTTGTTCCTTGTTGTTTTACCCTCAAATCCACTAATTATCCTATGATCTAGCATAGTCTCAGTCTCAAGCCTTCAAAGTAAACCTTTATTTATGTACCTATAGGATTTAGGAACAATATATGATAACTAACTATTGGAATGAGTTATTAAAGACATAGAGAGACCTAATTAAGTCATAATAACATATGGTTTGGTATGTTAGGTAAGATAAACATGCCATTGATATATAAGTGTATCCACCTAAATCTGCTCACCCTGATAATTCTACTAATTTTGTTAATTTAACCTATAAATATGTTTCCTAGTTAATTAACTAATATCATATTCCCTATTTCCTACATCCCATAAACATTAATCTACCCCTCCAACCAATTCATCACCCTTATTAGTATACTAACTAAATCTACTTACCTAATAACATACCCATTAAACCACTTACCAATTTAAAAATACAATTTATTTACCTACCCATCTACCACCCTACTAACTAGATATTCCTACACCCATAACCCATAATAGATTTGTATAGAATTATAGAATTTTAGAAAACTCATCTAATTTATCCATTTTCCTCTGTAATTCTCTATTCTATATATTTCTAAGGAGTTAAAAATTCCTTAGAAACATCCTAGCCATTGATCCTTTCCTCCATTTCCTATATAACCAAGATAATCCTTTTATGAAAACTAACTTGGAAACCAAAAATCCATCTTGCTAACTTGCAACCATAATCATCCTTATTGTAGTCACATAACCCTATCAAATACATCATCCAATAAAGAATCCATTGAAGCCATTAATAAGCATAGTCAAGCAATCTAACATCCAACATATTTTACATCTAAAATCTATTTGGAAATCTTGGAGGGGAGTTAAAAGAGGTAAAATGATGGTGATAACTCTCATTATGGCAAAACTATTATCTCTTAAAACCTCTCTATTTGATGTTGTTTATGTTTTTGGTTTATATTACTAAAAATAGTAATATAGAGAGAAACCAAAATTTAGGTTACATTTTGGAGACCCTAATCCCATGGATATGAAAAATTTCAAATCGCTAACTCATGATATTAAAAAAATGTAATTCGGTACTTGAGGTATTACAATACCAAAAATATAAAGTTGTGGTATTGCAATACCACAACTTATGACATAATACTACAAGTCATGAGTGTAATAGCATGATTGAGGGTACTACCCTTAGTCATAGTATTGCTCTCAGGAGATCCAGTCCAATGGTTTTAGCTCAAAGGAGTTTTTCACCAAGGTTAAAAATTAAAATGAATCTCTTTTCACTCTTTTTTCCTATTTGATCCCCCATTTTACCCTACCCCATCGCCCCCTTAACCCAAAATCAACCATTTTGTCTTATCCTATCACATCCAAATCTCATCAAATACTTCAATTAATCATTAACTATCATTTGCAAGCTTCTTGGGGCATGGATTTTACATTTCCACATTAAGCAACCTAATAAAAAACTATAAATACATCATCATGAGGTCTCTTAAGACTATGTAGGTAACATATAGCCACATATTTATGCCCAGGGATAGCTCAACCACTATTAACCCCTCATCCCATCCCATCACCAAATTAATCACTTGATAATCATACATAATTTTAAGTTATGCATCCCACATAAAGTGGATAATTGTCATTAATCAACCCCTTTTATCTCCCTTATCAATTTTTAAGCCCTCCTTGGCATATGTCCTTTCTACAAGAATTATCACTATCATGTATCCATCTCATGTTTTTATTCCTTGGACAATATCTCAAGAGTATAGTCTTATCAATAAAACTCCTTTCTAGACATTGGTCATTTATCTAAAACCCATATCTCATAATTAATCCAATTCTACCCCTTATATCTAAACTTGGGGCATCCCAATCCCATTTTATCATCCTAGTCTCATCTCACACCCAACACTTCTATTCAAGTGACCATCTAGGTCAGTTCTCCCCACATGATCCCTCGAGGGGGAATCATACCTATTAACACCATCTAACATTAATTCCACACATAATTATGGTTTTTATTTGAAATATATTTAATCCTTCTATCATGTCTACTCATAATGACCTTTCAAAGTGGGGAAAAATGTATGCACCTAAATATCCTCACCCTAATAATTCTTCTAATTCTAGTAATTTAACCTATAATTGTATTTATTTGATAATTAACTAATATCCTATTCCCTATTTCCTACATCCCATAAACCTTATTATACCCTTCCAACCAATTTATCACCCTTATTAGTCTACTAACCAAACCTAATTACCTACTAACCTACCCATTAAGCAACTTGCCAATTTAAAAATACAATTTATTTACCTACCCATCTACCACCCTACTAATAGCTATTTCCACACCCTTAACCCCTAATAGAGATTTTTAGAATTATAGAATTCTATAAATCTCCTCTAATTTATCCCCTTTTCCTCATGAATTATCTATTATAGATATTGTTAAGGAATCAAAAATTCTTTGGAAATATCCTAGCCATTGATCCTTCTTTCCATTTCCTATATAACCAAGCTAATCCTTCCATGAAAACTAACTTGGAAACTATAAATTCATCTTGCTAACTTGCAACCATAATCATCCTTATTGAAATCACATAGCCTTATCAAATCCATCTTCCACTCAAAAATCCTTTTAATCCATTAACAAGCATAGTCAAGCAATCCGATATCCAACTATTTTACATTTAAAATCAGTTTGGAAATCTTGGAGGGGAGCTACAAGAGGTAAAATGATGGTGAGAACTCTCATTATGGAAATATAATTATCTCTTAAATCCTATCTATTTTATGTTGTTTATTTTTTGGGTTTTTATTAATAAAATAGTAATATAGAGAGAATCCAAAATTTAGGAAACAATAAGCACTCTCCCAGTCAATGGATGCCTTTAAGGGAAGACTAAGCAAATAAGTATAGTCATAGTTGGTTTGAGAAATAGAAGGTGTGAAAGAACCTTATGAATTCATAAGAGCATATGAGAAGATGTGAAGAGAAAGTGAGTAGTGGACAACAATTATCGACACTCCAAATCACCATAAGATGCCAACTTAACCATCTCTCTCAAGAGGAGCACATACAGTCTAGTGACCTAGAAATGTAACCTAAAAGTTGATTGTAAGTGAAGAAAGATGTTAGAAATGAACCCTAATTTAAGGGTAAATAAGGTAATGAAGGGGATAAAAAAAACAATGAAATCACTCAAAAATTAATGGAGGGTCAATAAAGGAGATGAGAAAGTGAAAAATAAGGAAGGATTACAGATTACAACCAAATAATCAATCACATCTATAGGCAAGGTTATGAACAAGAAAGGTCAAGTTTGAAACCCTACAAAAGAATGAAAAATGTGACTAAGGAAATAATTTACATGGTGTATTCTTAATGACCTAAATTTTTTCCCATTTGAATGTTTTAAATATTTAAGTAAAAGATCCTAAATGGCCCTTACATTCTTGTTAGGCCTAGGTAAACCTAGAATTGTATTATGCATATGAACTAAGGATAGTGGTGCATTCAAAAGGATAATAGAAATCTAATAAAATATAAAGGTGATTATTGATATAAATTATAAACATATGGATTTCACTTATTTTATGATACTCTCAGTATTCACATGGAACTAGGCTAACCAAAAAGATAGTGAAAATGTGATGATATGTATATGCTTGTTATGCCTAAATCAACCTAAACATGCCTATGTATGCCAATTAAAGGTTCATGAAAAAATTGGGGTTATATAAGAATAGAAACATATAATTAGGAGGTAATTAATAAGGGTAACTTAATTAGTGTAAAAATTGATAACAAGTCTCAAACTCAGCTACACAAGGTTAATGACCTAAGTAGGCCTAATTAGGGCCAAAATTGATGACAATATGCCTGTGCCTAAGCTAAGATATATTTATTTCTTGAGGATTGATTAATAATTGAGGTCACATAAGTATAAATTTTATATGGTATGAAAAAATTACCCAAGTTATATAAGACTTAGAACAATAAGGAGAGCTTAATGGCCTATTAGGCCATTAGGCTGAATATTGGTATGGATAAGTTTATGCCTAAATTGAGGTCACTTACACATTTTGGTGGTTGATTGAAGTTGAAACTCCCATGGAAGATAGTATGAAATCCATCACATTACTAATAAAGGATTAATAGTCTCATATGAGTATCTATATCACTAAACTCAAGCCCAAAGGTTACACAGGCCTGACTATGTATAAACCCTAAGTCAAAAAATGAAAATGTAGAGGACTAAGGTGATGGATAAACATGAAAATAAAGAATTTTTTAGAACATTAGGTAATGTTACATGTTATTTTAAATATATACCACTATTATTTAAAGGTGGAAGATAATGCTCATGTCCCAAACACTTAAACTAACATATTAGTAGTGAGACCTACAGGGAATCTCATAGAAAGTGAAGGTAGAGGTGATGGACTAGATAGATAAAAAAAAGTGGAAAGGTTTAGAGTAGGTGATTAATATTGTATTATCTTTATTTTAAAACCATAAATCACTTACAAGTCACTTAGACCCCCAAAACTCAGTCAAGGCCAATTAGGCCTAAAATCTTGTCTTAGGCCTACAAGGCCCACACCGCCATAAAAGTATACTCAGACCCTCCAAAGAAAATAAAAGAATATAAAAAGATATAAGAGGTGGTTTTAGGTTGTATTAAGGTGGTTTAAAGTAGATAAAAGCAATGCAATGCTATATTTGGTCTTAGAACCCAACTTGAGTTACTCAGTCTTTCATAGTCACCTTAAACTACATTTGTAGGTGCTCATATATTTTATCACAAAAGTACTAAAGGAAAATTATATTAGGGGAATTTTGGAAACCATATTCACTAAAAATGCATGGAAGAGTTAGCTATATTGAGGAGACTAGGTTTATAAATCATTGTTAAGACTATATATAGGTCCAGAAGGTTGGCAAATAGCTTGAAGTCCACCATCTTTTGCTTGTATCTCCATAAACAAGATTCATGTGAACCAAAAATTTTAAAGAGTTTTATGGGGGTATATGTAATAAACATACATGACCACAAGTTTGGGATTGGAGGTCTCATACTTGTGAACCATAATTAAGATGGTAAACCTCCAAAACCCTCTTTAAACCCTACTATAGACTTGACTTGGAGAATGTGAAAATTTTGGAAACAAAATACTCCTATATGAATTTATAAACACCTAAAACATCTAGTGAACTTAGAGGGGACCCCATATTGATGGTACCACATTATACGAACATTATATAGATCTATAAAAAATAATACTTTTTTAGGGTTTTATAAAATTTATAGGGTATAAACCTATTTATAAAGTTGAAAATTATTGGATTTGAAGTTTTGGAACTTATTTATATCCTAAATTCATTAAATGTCCAAAAATATGCTTAGAAATTCCTATGTAAGCCTCCTTCAAATAGCCAGTCTATAGATGTGAAAGAGAAGGTGATCCAATCACCTAGTTTGGTAAGTTTGTAAGTGTGAGATACTCAAAAAGGCTTATGACATGATGTATTATGTTTATTTAGACATAATACTCATGTATTCATTGGTTCCTAGGGTTTTATGTTGGTTTCATGGCCAATTAATCAGCCAATAGTCTAATAACTAGGTCTAGTGGCCTATTTGACATACTTAGTCAACAAAGAAGTTGGAGAATGGTGTAAAGAGTCTTTTGAAAGAGTTATTATATAGATATTATGATTTTTAATTGATTAATTGAAGGATTTAAGTGTAATTTACATGATCATAATAGATAAGGAGGTGATTTCAAGCGTGACCAACATACACAAGGACTAGTAGGTTACTCAATGCTTCATGAAGGCTAATTTCACCTCATTACACTTTTTAAATACCATAAAAGGAAGTAACTTACCCCTTATTGGGTGTGATAATTATTTTAAATGAATAAAACAAGTCACTTACATCCCCCATTCACCCCGTCACAATGACTAAGGGGTCATTGAAGAGACCAATACATGGAAAATGATTGATGAAGACTGTCATGTTGATGTAATTATAGAGGGAGTTGATTATGGTCATTTATGACCTCTCATATATAAATCCATGTAATTATCCTTCTCCTTTATTTCACTTTATGCTATAAATTCATGCATCATGGCCTTGATTTGCATCCCTCACCTGAGTATGAGGAAACTCTACCTAGGTTTGTACTTGACAGACCTATTAAACTATTAGTGGGATATTATATCTTATCCATGATTGTTTTATAGTGATTAAATACTTTTTATGATGTTCATAAGTGGTATAAATATCCCCTTTGTATGTCCTTGCCATATCTATGTGCTAATAGGTTGTCTTATGCAATATATAAAAAGTGTCAAATGTTGGTGATCAAATTTTAAGTGTAGCCTAGTTGAAAGTGTCTCAAGGCAGGCCTATCACCCATCACCTCCAAGTTGAAATCATTAACCATGAACTTCCATTAAAAAATTGTTGCATAATAACTTTAGAGGTAGTGTTTTATCCCATGATTAGTTCATTAGCATTGTTAAAAGTTCAATTTTAGTGGATAAACAATATTGGTGCATCACTACCCTTTAGAGTAGGTTTATTTTCTACATTGTCTACCCCTTTTTACCCCAAAGAAATATGTCTTAGTAAACTAATCCAAATGGATGAACTAGGGGAGCTATCCTTAGAATATATAGGTCTAGCCTAATTACAAGGTCACCCTAGCCTTTAGGCCATTCCCATATTAGTCCAAATTTGAAGTAAAATTGAACTATCTCCTTCAAATGGTGCAAATTGGGTTACTAAAAATTATGACATGTCTAGTAGGACCATATTCAAGCATTAGATCCTTCATAGTAACATATTGGCTATCTCAGGCATCTTCAAGGACTCACATGCCAAGTTATAGTAAAAAATTCATGATGAGGGTTATTATGAGGTCATCATATTATAGTAAAAAATATTTTTATTAATGGTTTCATTGATTTTTATGTATCTCATGATGAGTGATGGTGACATATGGAGTAGAATCCTATAACAAACCTCTTTATCATTAACCATATGACTCATATCAATATTATTATGAAATCTACCAGCCTTATATTTACCCTTATCAATAATATAATAGTCCTTATCATCCCTATGATCCTCCTCAATATGAAATACACCACTATAACCCTCCTTATGACCCTCATTCACCTCCTTGGAAACATACTTATCAACCTAATCAGTCATAAAAACATCATGACATTCTTGGTTAGCCCAACCATGTCCTAAACCAATCCTTATCAAGCCTCAAATATAAATTTTTGATCTATGAAAGACACATGGTGAGCATTGACACCTTGAGAGGGTATGGCTAGGAAATCCCTAGGCATGTGATTTGAGATAATGAGGAATTCATTGCAATAGGCCAAGGAAGAGTGGACATTTTTTATGAGAGGTCTTTCAAGGATCAATAGTGACATGTTAAATATAGAGGGTATTGTTGGGTGAATATTTTGTCATCAACTAACTAATAGAAAAATGGGTATATCTACCACATCATGATGAGATAAATCTCTCCTCTCAGTAAGGGGAGGCTCCCTATAAACTATAATATACTAATATAAATTGAAAATAGACTCAGGGGTGAAATCATACCATCCATCTCTCTTTTTTTAGTGATGTTCGCAAAGTAAAGGATAATTCTTATGTAATTACTGAAGGCATTTCTCTTCTTAAGAAATGATGTTTAGTAAATAATAGGAAGACTTCCCGAGTAGTAACTAGATCCACAAGAAATCCATGAAAGCATAAAGTCTTTCATTTCTTCTTCTACTGATTTAGGACAAAGGACATAGTAGAATGAAGTGCATCCCAGAGTCTCCACCTAAAAATATAATAGAGTAAAAGATTACGAAGGATAAGGGGAGCTCAAAGTCTTTCCAATATCCTTTACACTGAAACACAAAACACATGGACTAAAGACAATATGGCAACACAAAGTCTCCCACAGTCAAATTTAGGACATCTTCTAGATTATTTCCACTTATCTTTCTTATTTTATTAAATGGACAAGACTGTATTTAGGAAAAAGACATAAGAACAATTTCCTAGATAACATAAGCTAGTTTAACACAAAGTCTGAAAGGTCACTTACTTTCTCATTCACTTGATAAAATATGATTAACAATCTGAGCTTAAAGTCTTAGGAATGCCTTTCAATTTGGGTAGAGTTTTACTTCTGATAATTGAGAGATCCCCTTCATACAAACTGAGAGATTACAATATATAGTGTCTGAAGAAACACTTTAGTGCTTGCTTTCATGAAATGGCCCATGCTGCATTGAATGCATTAGAGATTCTATGAAGGGGCCATGCTAGAGCAAGTTATCAGCCTTAACTTTGGAATTTTAAATCATTTCAAATGTCTCCTACAAAGCATGGGCCACTTGGTCCTCTTTAAGATACTTACACAGTTTTCCATTCACCTTTACTCAATAAAGAAAAATAGGCTACACCATTGAATGCTTGTGCTCTCTAATATCCACCTGGTGGATTACTCCACCTACTAGAATAACTCTTCTATAGATATTTATGGATTTTTTGTATCATTCCCTCTTTCCTTGCTACACTTTGTCCCTTCCTGGTGATCTAGGCTCTTAGGGCTATCTTCTCACTTTTTGCTGGTTCCTTTGGCTCCTTCCTTAGTAGATTGTTGAGTTTGTTCTCAGGTCTACCCCATTTAAAAATCAATGGTTATTTCATTACCCTAAATTTGACATCCACAGGGATGTCACCGATCACTTGAACCACATTGAACCTTAAACCTTTGAAGCTTTTAGATTTGACCGATTTAATGGTTCAATGGTTCAAAGTTCATCGAATCGACAATTTGGCAATTCAAAGATTTACAAAGAGTCGCATTCACTTAGTCTTCTTTAAGATTTCAATGTGTCATTAAACCATTCACTTGAACCTTTTGCTCAAACCTTCCACTCAAACCTTCCACTCAAACTTTGAACCTTTGAACGTGTTGAAGCTTTGAACCCTTTGAACCCTTTAAACTCTTTGAAGTGGAGTTCAATGGTTCATTCTTTATCTTTAAACCCCACCATTAAACCTTCTTTATTGAACCTCAACATTGAACCATCCTTATAATTTTTAGGAAATGCCTTAAGTATTTTAAACTTTTCCTTGCAAAAGCCCACCTTTTGAACCTACAATTTCCTTAGCTAAAAAGGCTTGAGTAATTGAAAAACTTGACTACTCAAAACATTCAGATGAAAAAGGAAGAGATCATTTTTAACCTATAGGACCAAAATGGTCGACATGTTGTCCACAAAAATAAGTAATGAATTTTGGGAATAACAACTGACTCCAGTTGGGGAACTTCTATTGATTGTAAAAAAAATGAACAGAGGGAGTAGAATCCAGACTCTAACTGCCTTCATCTATGCCATTGGGCTACAGAGTCATGCCACCCAAAAAAGAGAAAGAGACCAAAAAATGAAACAAACAACACAAAATAAACAAAGACTATACATATGTACAACTGATCTTATCTAATACTTCAAGGATTGAAGTGCTTCAAATGCTACCCACTGTGAGGTAGTGAAAATGGCATGCCATCTTGATATTTCAACAAGAAACTATTTTCACCATTGAATTGATGAATGGAAAATGGAACTCTCCACAAAGAATCCAATTTCCCATGCATTCATTTTGGTTCTCTCCTCTTGTCCCACAACAGGACTTGATCTCTAATCTAAAAATCATGAATCCTTGATTTTTAGTCAAAGAATTTCTTTACTAGACTTTGATGTGCAGCAATATGGTCCACTACCATAGTTCGCTACTGTTCTAGTTTAGTTAAGCACATGATCCTCTTATAAATGGAATTTTCAAATGTTTGATCTTTGAATACCTTCACCAACTTCAGTGCTGGTAGTTCCAGGGTGATTGGTATCTCTACATTCAAACCATATAGAAGTTGAAATGGTGACATACCTATTGCCCTCTTGGGTGTAATCATGTCTACCCATAGAGCATAAAATAATGCTTTATGCCAGGTTCTCTGATTGTCATCTACCAGCTTCCTGATAATGGTCACCAAGTACTTGTTGCTTGATTTTGTTTGACCATTTCCTTGTGAATAATAGTCAAAGGAGTGGGAGAGGGTAATCCCATAATAGTAGTAGAAATGGGTAACCTCATGAGAAGAGAAACAAGCATCATTGTCTATTACAATCTTGGTTGGGACTCCAAACTGGAAAATAATATTTTCTTTGAGAAAATTACATATCACTTCTGAAGTGGCATGCTTGACTAGAATGGCTTCCACCCACTTAGTAAAGTAGTCTATGGTTGTGAGAACATAGTCATGTCTAGCACTTGAGGATAGGTTCATAGTGCCAATGAATCAATACCCCATTATTTAAATGGCTCTTTTATCACCACTAGCTTGAGAGGTGATGCAGCCAACTTGGGTTTCCCAATGAACTGTTGACATAGGTCACATCTACGTACCCAAGTGTATGCATCTTGAAATAGAGTAGGCCAATAATACCTGACTCATAGAATATTATGAGCAGTCATAGGTGTAGAAAAATTTCCTCCACAAGCCAAATTATGGAAAGACTCCAAAAGTTTACTCTGTTTCACTTTATCAATGCAATAAATAAATACCCCATCAAAGCTCCTCTTATACAAACCATTTTCCCATAGGAAATAGTTAATAGCTTTCAATTTAATAGTTCTCTTTTCTTTAAGAGATAGGTGGGTGGGATACTCACCATAGGTAATGAAATGAATGATATTAGAATACCACTCATCTGTAGTAGCGACAAAAAAAACTGTAGGCATGTCTTCAACCTCTATTTGTTCATGTCCTATTTCCTCTGGTATGTTATCAGTAATTAATTGGTAGAGGCTTCTTCCCTGCACAAGATTCATAGGTTGAATAATAAGATAAAACTCTTAAATTTTGGCTATACAATTACCTCTTCTGATACCAAACTCCTATTGAGTTAAAATGGACTTTACCATTGTATCAGGCACCAGAGCAATAGTGTGTGAGTTTAGGATGTAGAAATGGAAGTGTTTTACCACCTTGAACATAGCATAAGCATGCTTCTCCATGTTTGAATATTTTAGTTCATGAGATTTGAGAATACAACTCATAAATGAGATAGGAGATTCCACACTTTCTTTGTTTTGCTAAACTAAAATGGTTGAAAGTGTGTGTTCAAAAGTAGAGCTGTATACCATGAAGTATTTGGTATAATCTAGATAAACCAAGATTGGGGCATGGGTGATAACCTCCTTGATATCTTTAAATGATGACTTGCCTTCTTTAGTATAGAATAAAGTATCTTTACCCTTCATCATGTCAACAATGTGGTGAGTCTTCTCTATGAATTTAAGAATGAACCTTCATATAAAATTCACCTTTCCAAAGAAAGAATGAACTGTAGTCTTACTAGTAGGAAGAGTAAGCTCTTGGATAGATTTGACTCTTTCTAATTTGATCTTTATGCCTTCTTGAGATACAGTGTGACCAAGAAATTTCCCTTTAGTAACCCCAAAAATTGATTTCTTAGGATTAAGGGAAATGCCATTCTATCAACATCATTCTATCACTTGTTGTAAATGATGCACATGATCGAAATGATGTTTGGAAAATATAGTCAAGTTATCAAGATATACCATAATGAACTTCCCCATTTCATTTCTGAAGGCAAGATCCATTGCTCGTTGTAATGTGGAACTGGCATTTATTAAACCAAAATGCATTCTATGGTATGCAAAGGTGTCCCAAGGTGTAGTGAAAGTGGTCTTTTGTTGGTCTACTTCACTGACTTCCACTTGATTATACCCCAAAAAAACATCTAACATTGATAACATCTCTGAGCCAGTCACTGTCTATAGTACTTAAACCATGATGGGCAGAGGGTAGTTGTCCTTTAGAAAGGATTGATTTAAGTTTCTGAAATCAACATAGAGGCAAATTTCCTCATTCTTTTTTCTCATAGGGACTATGTTCACAATCTAGGTGGAATGATGGATTGGAAAAATTATCCTTGTATTTAACATTTTTTGGATCTCAAAAAGAATAGTACCTAATATCTTGGGGTTGTACTACCTTTATTTCTACTTGTGAGGCAATGACCCAACCTTGAGAGGAATTTTGTGCTAAATTTCTTCAAGCCTGAGAGATTTTAGATCACCATAAGAATATGCCAAAACATCAATGTAATGGTGAGGCAGATTAACAAATTTGAGCTTTTCATTAGGAGTGCAACAATTCCAAATGTTGACCATTTTGGGACTATCTTCTGTACTCAAATTTATTTGATCAAACTCCTTGGAGGAACTTGAATCTATTGGTCACTGCTTGACAGACCTGTCATGCTTATCAAATAACTTCTCCAGAGAAACCAAACCTTCTGAGATTTTATTCCCTTTGAGTTGGAGGAACTCTTCACTAGTTTTTGAATTTGTTTCAAGAGCTAATTCCCATGGTGGAGATTCACTGCCTTCAAAATAAAGCTCCTTAAAGCTATCCATATATTCTAGAAAAGCAATGATTTGGTTGTCACCATTAAATACTTGCCAATAGTTGGCATTATTAGGTATACTTGGTCAAAAGACCAGTTTGATAGTGTACTTGTTCTATTTTAAATATTAATGAGGAACCATAAGGGTCGTATACATGGCCAAAGAATCTACTCAATCATTGAATTCTTTAGGCATCATAAAAATACTCAAAGCATCAAAACATTCAATACAGTCCCATACTAGATTATGATAATTTTAAAATATTTCATTCTTGGTTTGATATAGGTTCCTTACCTAACAAACCACCAGTTCAACATCTCCTTGGATGTGAATAAACTTGACACCTTTATCATGAGTAGCTTTCAATCTGAGTAACAAAGATTCATACTCAATGGTGTTATTAGTATTTTTGAACTGCAACTTATATGAATAGGGGAAAATATCTCTTTGTGGAGATATCAAAACAATTCTGGCTCCAGAACTGATAGAAGAATTACTTCCATCAAATTCTAGAATCCAGACATCATTAGAATCTGATCTCCTTTCATATTTTTCTTCGTTAGGGAGGGAAGATTCTTTTTCACCTAAACTATGCTCTACCAATTCTTCTAGTTTTCTGTCTAAATTTATTTAATTGTCACCTATAGAAGTTTCATCTGATGAAATAGGAACATCTTTAGTAGATAAAAAATAATTACCCACTCCTGAGGATTCAAACAAAGTTTGAGTCTCAAGATCTGATGTCTGAGTAACAATGTATTTTACCTCCTTCTCAGGAAGCAGCATTTACATGATGCCCTTAATAGGTATCCTTGCTTTAGATAGGTCCATGTTCAATTCTCCACCAAC
Source organism: Torreya grandis (assembly GCA_037957365.1). NCBI lineage: Eukaryota > Viridiplantae > Streptophyta > Pinopsida > Cupressales > Taxaceae > Torreya > Torreya grandis. Next base: position 51,018 of record JARHVA010003881.1, on the reverse strand, counting down.
ATCTTTGCAAAAATTTCATCCAATCAGAATGCCATAAGAAGCTAGAACGTTAGCCACGAAGACTATCATCTTAATCCTCTTATCTGGAAAAGCTACAAATGCAAATTGGACATCTTTGATTTAACCCAAAACTGTACTTGTTTGTTTTCCATGGAGAAATATCTCCCAAAATTTTTAGTTAGAGTGAGATTGAGAGAGTCTACTACCTTGTGTTAAGGTGTGGAGCCTAAAAGCTTCACATATGAGCGCATTACATAGTTGCAGGTCTACACAGTCACCAGCATCGATCAAGAGCGACCGACATCGGTCAGGAGCAGTAGAAGGAATGCCGGCGTTGGCAGAGGATCAGCCGACGATGGTCACAGGCAAATAGGCAGGAACCGGCGTCAGTTACCTGCGCATCCAGAATGCTATTTTTGAGGACAGAAGCGAGTGTTTGCATGATGAGTTTAAGTCTTAGTCTTAAGTTCACGTTTCTATTATTAGAAAGATTGTTTTTAGAGCCCTTGTTCAAGAGGCTTAACTGTTGGTTGTAAGTGCATGCTCAAGTTTCCTAATTCTATATATAGGAAAGATCTTCTTAGCTTAGTGAGTTGAATTGTATGAGTAGAACATTGTGAATGTTTGAAGGATAGTACAGAGTTGTATCAATCCAAGTTGTTGGAATTGATTGTACTTGAGAGAGAGAGATCTCTTGAGGAATAAAGATCTAGAGAGAGATCTTGTGCATCTAAGAGAGATGTGGAAGAAAGAAGTTTCTTCAATTGTATTCCTTTTGTAAAGAGTTTTAATACAAGTTTTTAGGGTGGTTTCTTGTATCTCTTGTTCTGTGCTATTTATCATTCTAGTTACTTATCTATCTGATTTAATTCTGCATTTATTGCTTTCACAAGTGTAATCATTGTTGGTTGATCCCCAACAACTGGTATCAGAGCTCAGGTTCACTAATAGGTGGTTCAGATCTGTGTAGTGTGTATTGGTTACAGGTTGCTCACAGGGGTTTCTGCAGGGATTTCTGTTTGAGTGGGAGAAGCAATGGCAGAAGAAAGTAAGTTGAGAATGGAAAAGTTTAATGGCAAGAACTATCAACATTGGAGAATGCAGATAGAGTACTATCTGTATTAGAAAGATCTTTACTTACCGTTAGGTGGGATTGCAAAAAAGCCCAAGGACATGGAGGATGAAGAATGGGAAGTTCTTGACAGAAAGGCTCTGGGGTCTATAAGACTGAGTCTAGCATCCACTGTGATATCTAATTTATCACAGGCAAAAACAATGATAGAGTTAATGACTATGTTATCAAATTTGTATGAAAAACCCTCAGCTTCTAATAAGGTATATCTTATGAAGCAGTTATTTAATTTGCATATGCAAGAAGGTGGATCTGTATCTAATCACCTGAATGATTTCCATGGAATTGTTAATCAATTAAGTTCGATCAATATTGTATTTGATGATGAAATAAAAGCTCTTTTAATATTATGTTCTTTGCCTGAAAGCTGGCATGGCTTGGTAATGGCAGTCTCCAATACTGCATCTGCTTTGAATATTTTAAAAGTAGAGGATGTTGTTAGTGTTATCTTGAATGAGGAAATTTGTAGGAAAAGCACAGAGGAAACATCAGGGAATGCTTTAAATCTCGAGAGCAGGGAAAGGCAAAAAGAGAAGAGCAAGAGGAGATCAAGATCTAAGTCTAAGGTGAGAGGTAGATCCAAATCCAAAAATGGCAGGAGGCCACAATGCTGGAATTGTGGAAAGATGGGGCACATAAGCAGAGATTGCTGGTCAAAGCCTAAGGAGGACAATCATCACGAAGGAAAGGAAGAGGCAAAGGTTGTAGGTATTGCACAAGATGCTCTAATTTTCTCTTTGCATAATAATATAAAATCTTGGGTATTATATTCTAGTGCATCTTTCCATGCTACCCCAAAAAGAGAATATTTCAGTGACTATATCCATGGAGATTTTGGAATAGTGTACTTAGGGGATGATGAGCCTTGTAAGATTATTGGCAAAGGTAAAGTGCAGCTAAAGATGCAGAATGGAAACACATGGGTGTTGAGAGATGTGATGCATGTTCCTAGCTTGAAGAGAAATTTGCTTTTTGTAGGAAAGTTAGGGGATGAGGGTTGTACAGTAACTCTCACAGTAGAATCTTGGAAGGTGACCAAGGGTGCATTTGTTATGGCCAGAGGTAAGAGAGTAGGTACTCTCTATTTATATAATTATGTTACTGATATCTCTCCTTCTGTATTATCTACTTTAGATGTGGATGCTAAATTGTGGCACTCAAGGCTTGGCCACATGAGTGAGAAGGGGATGTCAATTCTTAAGTCTAAAGGTAAGCTTTCAGATTTGAAAAGTATGGATCTAGAATTTTGTGAGCATTGTGTATTTGGAAAATAGAAAAGGGTTAGTTTTCTCAAGACTGGGTCTACTAAGAAAAGGCATAAGTTGTAGCTTGTTCACACAGACGTGTGGGGACCGGCTCAGGTAGCTTCTATTGGAGGATCACAGTACTATGTTACGTTCATAGATGATGCTACAAGAAAGGTATGGATCTACTATATTAAAAAGAAATCTGATGTATTTGAGACTTTTAAGATTTGGAAAGCTATGGTTGAGAATGAAACAAGAAGAAGATTGAAGTGCTTGAGATCTGATAATGGCAGTGAGTTTTGCAGTCTTAAGTTCAACTGGTATTGTTATACACATGGAATCCATAGGCAAAGGACGGTTCCAAGGACACCTCAGCAGAATGGAATTGCTGAAAGGATGAACAAAACAATCATGGAGCATGCAAGATGTATGAGATTGCATGTTGGGTTGCATTTAGAGTTTTGGGCAGAAGCTATTGATACCGTAGTGTACCTGATTAATAGAGGACCCTCTATAGCTCTGGATGGTAAACATGTAGATCTCTCATATCTCAAAGTTTTTGGTTGTGAAGCCTTTGTGCACATAGATAAGGAAAATAGAAAGAAGCTTGATGCTAAGTCTATGAGGTGCACGTTTATTGGCTATGGCTCAGATGATTTTGGTTTCAAATTTTGGAATCTAGGAACAAACAAGGTAATTAGGAGCCGTGATGTTGTTTTCAATGAAAAAGTGATGTATAGTGATCAGCTGAGGAAGCTGAATCAATCTGGGTAGAGCAATGAAGAATTAGACAAGGTGACGGTCCAAAATGAGCTCGTGGGAAAAAGAAATAATCACTTGTAGGAAAACACAGAGACTGACGTCAGCAAGTTAGGAACTAACGTCGACAGTACAAAAACTGATGTCTGTCATACAGAGACTGACGTCGGTAGGATAGGCACCGGCGTCGGCCAGGAAGAACCGGCGTCGGCCAATAACAGGTCTACAGGTGGCCGAGGTCGGTCACTGTCAGAGAATTTGGGTGGATAGCGTGTTGAAAACGAGTCTAAGACACCCATCAGGAGGTCAAAAAGGGTAAGTAAGCCTCCAATTAGATATTCTCCTTCTTTATACTATTTATTGCTAACTGATGGTGGAGAACTAGAGAGTTTTGAAGAAGCATTATAGGTGGAGTCCAAGAGTCAGTGGGAGTGTGGCATGGTTGAGGAGATGGAGTCCTTGAGAGAGAACCAAACATGGGATTTGGTTGAGTTACCAGTCGGTAAGAGGACACTGAAGAACAGATGGACTTACAAGTTGAAAGAAGGTGAGGATGGACAGATGAGATATAAGGCCAGATTGGTAGTGAAAGGATTTGCACAAAAGCTAGGTATTGATTTTGGTGAGATTTTTTCTTCTATTGTTAAAATGACTTCTATACGGGTTGTATTGTCTTTGGTTGCTTTTGAGGATTTGCATCTTGAGCAGCTAGATGTTAAGATAGCATTTCTTCATGGAGATTTGGATGAGGAAATATACATGGAATAGCCGAAAGGATTTGAGGTCAAGGGTAAGGAGAAGTTGGTGTGCAGATTGAAGAAAAGCTTGTATGGCCTCAAGCAAGCTCCTAGACAGTGGTATTTAAAATTTGACAGGTTTATGACTGAGCATGGCTACAGTAGATGTCAATCTGACCATTGTGTATATTTCAAGAGATTTGATAATGATAGATACATTATTCTATTGTTGTATGTAGATGATATGCTGGTTGCAGGATCATACATGCAGGATATCTCTGAGCTTAAGGTGAAATTAGCTCAAACGTTTGCTATGAAGGATTTGGGAGTAGCTAAGAAAATCCTTGGCATGAGCATTAAGAGAGATAGGAAAAATCACAGGTTGATATTGTCTCAAGAGGATTATGTGGACAAGGTGTTGAAACGGTTCAATATGCAGGATGCTAAACCGGTAAGCACACCTTTGGCTGGACATTTTAAGTTGAGTAAAGAACAATGTCCTAATTCACATGATGAGGTAGAGTACATGAGTAAGGTTCCATATTCTTCCGCAGTAGGAAGTTTGATGTATGCAATGGTGTGTACTAGACCGGATATTGCCCAAGCAGTGGGAGTAGTAAGTAAGTATATGGCCAATCCAGGAAAGGAACACTGGAAAGCAGTTTAGTGGATCCTTAGATATCTGAGAGGAACCAGCTGTAGACACTTATGCTATGGAGGTTCAGATACTTCTCTACATGGTTATGTAGATTTAGATATGGCAGGTGATTTGGATGGTAGGAGGAGCACCACAAGTTATGTTTTCACTGTAGGTGGAACGGCAGTTAGCTGGATATCTAAGTTGCAGAAGGTTGTTGCCTTGTCAACTACAGAAGCAGAGTATATTGCAGCCACAGAAGCTAGCAAAGAGATGATATGGATGACACGGTTCATGGAAGAGCTTGGAAGGGAGCATGGGAGTTGTAGATTGTATAGTGACAGTCAGAGTGCAATCCATTTGGCTAAGAATTCAGCCTTTCATTCAAGAACCAAGCACATACAGCTAAGGTACCACTTCATACGGTAGGTATTGGAAGATGGTGAGTTGAAGTTGGAGAAGATCCATACAGATAGGAATCCTACTAATATGTTAACCAAGTCGATTACAAAGGAGAAGTTGAATCTTCATTCAACTTCTGTTGGTCTTCATGATTGAGTTGAAGATGGAGGAGCTAGAAGATGTTACTGTACAGGTACTGGTACAACTGTTTATCTCCAAGTGGGAGATTGTTAAGGTGTGGAGCCTAAAAGCTTCACATATGAGCACATTACATAGTTGTAGGTCTACACAGTCACCGGCATTGGTTAGGAGCGACCGACATCGGTCAGGAGCAGTAGAAGGAACGCTGGCGTTGGTAGAGGATCGGCAGATGACGGTCATAGGCAAACAGGCAGGAAGCGGCGTTGGTTACCTGCATGTCCAGAATGCTATTTCTGAGGACAGAAGCGAGTGTTTGCATGATGAGTTAAAGTCTTAGTCTTAAGTTCGCATTTCTATTATTAGCAAGATTGTTTTTAGAGCCCTTGTTCAAGAGGCTTAACTGTTGGTTGTAAGTGCATGCTCAAGTTTCCTAATTCTATATGTAGGAAAGATCTTCTTAGCTTAGTGAGTTGAATTATATGAGTAGAACATTGTGAATGTTTGAAGGACAGTACAGAGTTGTATCAATCCAGGTTGTTGGAATTGATTGTACTTGAGAGAGAGAGCTCTTGAGGAATAGAGATCTAGAGAGAGATCTTGTGCATCTGAGAGAGGTGTGGAAGAAAGAAGTTTCTTCAATTGTATTCCTTTTGTAAAGAGTTTTAATACAAGTTTTCAGGGTGGTTTCTTGTATCTCTTGTTCTGTGCTATTTATCATTCTAGTTACTTATATATCTAATTTAATTCTGCATTTATTGCTTTCACAAGTGTAATCATTGTTGGTTGATCCCCAACACCTTGGTGGGCATAATGTTGTCAAAGGCACTAGAGTCTATTATGCAGTTGCTTAGCTTATGACCATTTATCAATAGGGAAACATAGAAAGGTTCTATTTTTACAGGGGCAACAAGAGGAGTAATGAAAATATTGTTTTAGGTGGATGTGTTCTTTAGGGGATCATGAGTTACTTTTGAAACATTTAGTCTTGTAGGGATGATTTTGTTTTTTATAAATTTAGCCAACCTATCTAACTGCTCAGGGTTGGCTTGTAAATATTCAAGCTTAGTCATTTGGATCTTGGTCTTCCTGGTATGGTCAATTATGTCAAATGACTAAAAAGAACTAATAATAGAGGAAGGAAGTCCATCATCCTGGGTTTTATTGAGTGTGGTACTAGTCTAAGAATTTGAAGAATAAGGAATAAGATTATTTGAGGTACTTAATTTTTTTATTGATCATTGGGTCCTTTGATTAGAAGGGAAGAGAAGTCCCCTGTTTAACAATTGAAATTGTTGGTCGAGATTCTTCCCCTATTTTTACCTTATCATCTTGTTGAGTTGACTAGTTCTGGGACTTGGTAAATATAACATATGATCTATTAGACACTTCTCTCTTAATTCTAGCTTCATCTTGGTAATTTAGGAAACTAATGTTGGAGTCGCTAGTTAATCCTTCTTCCCATTATGTAAAGAGATGAGCATCATCTTCTTGGTCCAACTCAGGTTAGAAAGAGAAATCATGTTTAGCTTCAAGATAACCAAATGCTGAGTTAGTTGGTGCTACTTCAATGGCAAGCTTCCCCTATGAGGGAGGAAGACAATTAGGTTACCCTTGATTTTTGGCAGCATTGCCTTGATATGACTGGTTAGGAAATGTCCTCCTTGGTATATCCTAGTATGAAGGAGGAAAATATATTCCTCATGCCATTTGATTTTTTAGAGCTAGCAACTCATTTTCTAGATTTTACACCATAGGATCAGTGGTGCATATAGAAGAATTTTTAGTAGATGAAGAGAATTTATTTCTATTTGGATCTCTTCTTATCTTACCTACTAGGATAAGATCATATTTAACCTCAGTAGCCAAATCCTGAGCTATAACAAGGTCTATGTGGCCAGCTCACCTCAACAAAACACTCACTTACAGAAGTTGAGAGTTGATGAAGAGCATTTAAGATTTTTAGGTGTTGGCTAAGCAATTGTAGGAATCCTATTCCTCAACTTGTCAAATTTAGTAATGAAGTCTCACATAGTTTCATGAGGCTCCTTCTTCATTTGCATGAGCTGAGATAATAGGGCATGTGTATCTTTTGAGAATTTGAATCTAGCTTCAAACTTGGTCTTGAGAGTGTTCCAGTCAATTACAGTATGAGTTTGTAGATGATAGAACTAGTCTGCAACAACACCTTGTAAAGTTTCTACAAATAATTTGACTGCTATGTCTTCATATTCAATGCCTATCACACCATAGGCTATGCAAAAGGATATGATATGTTCATCAAGATGAACTCTCCCATCACCATAGAATTTGGGAAAATTCTTCCTTGAACTATGGGGTAGTTCATGTAAAGGTGGGGTTAGATTGAGAGGGCCAAAGGTATTACCCCAAGGGCTTTGAGCTGCCATGATATGACAGTTGAAAGGAGGGATAACAAATCTTTGTGGGGTATGTATAGATAAAGCTCTACTATTAGAGGAAAGAGAAGCTTTACCTGATATTGGAGACTTGATGTTGGTAGGAGGAAAACTCCTAGTTCACTGAAGGCAAGATGGTGGAGGAAATAGATCAAAACTACTTAGCTACACCAACTTGAATACAAGATCAACAATACCTTGAGTTCTCTGGCCTCATGTATACCATGAATCTACCAGAGTGTTGAATGGAAAAGAACTAAAAATGCTTCAATTTGAAGCTTGAGGCTTTAAATTGCACGTTCATCCCTAACAGAGTCACCAAAAACTATTGGGTGAATATTTTGTCATCAACTAACTGATAGAAAAATGGGTATATCTACCATTGCATGATAAGATAAATCTCTCCTCTCAGCAAGGGGAGGCTCCCTATAAACTAAAAATAGACTTAGGGGTGAAGTCATACCATCCATCTCTCTTTTTTCAGAGATGATGTTCACAAAGTAATGGATAATTCTTGTGTAATTAATGAAGGCATTTCTCTTCTTTCAGAAATGATGTTCAGTAAATAGCAGGAAGACTTTTTGGGTAGTAACTAGATCCACAAGAAACCCATGAAATCACAAAGTCTTTCATTGCTTCTTCTACTGATTTAGGACAAAGGACACAGTAGAATGGAGTGCAGCCCAAAGTCTCCACTAAAACTACAACAAAGTAAAAGATTACGAAGGATAAGGGGAGCTTAAAGTCTCTCTAATATCCTTTACATTAAAACACAAAACACATGGACTAAAGACAATTATGGCAGCACAAAGTCTCCCACAATCAACTTTAGGATATCTTCCAAATTATTTCCACTTGTTCTGCTTATTTGATTAAATGGACAAGACTGTATTTAATAAAAAGACATAAGAACATTTTCCTAGATAACACAAGCTATTTCAACACAAAGTCTGAAAGGTCACTTGATTTCTCATTCACTTGATAAAATATGATTAACAATCTGAGCTCAAATTCTCAAGAATGCCTTTCAATTTGGGTAGAGTTTTGCTTCTAATAACTAAGAGATCCCCCTAATACAAATTGAGAGATTACAATATATAGCATCCAAAGAAAGACTTTGGCACTTGATTTCACAAAATGGCCCATGCTACATTGAATGCATTGAATGTATTAGAGATTCTATGAAGGGGCCATGCTGAAGTAAGTTATCAACCTTAACTTTGGCATTTTAAATCATCTCAAATGTCTCTTCCAAAGCATGGGCTGCCTAGTCCTCTTTAAGATACTTACATAGTTGTCCATTCACCTTTACTCAATGAAGAAAAATAGGCCATGCCATTGAATGCTTGTGCTCTCTGATATCCACCTGGAGGACTACTTCACGTACTGGTGGATTACTCCACCTACTGGAATAACTCTTCTACAAATATTTATAGATTTTATATATCGTTCCCTCTTTCCTTACTACACTTTGTCCCTTCCTGGTGATCTGAGCTCTCAAGGATATCTTCTCACTTTCTACTGGTTCCTTCAGCTCCTTCCTTAGTAGATTACTGAGTTTGTTCTTGGGTCTATGCCATTTAAAAATCAATAGTTATTTCATTACCCTAAATTTGACATCTGTGGGGATGTCACTAGTTGCTTGAACTACTTTAAACCTTAAACCTTTGAACCTTCCAGAGTTTACCAATTTAATGGTTTAATGGTTCAAATTTTATTGGTTCAACAGTTTAGTGCTTCAAATCTTTGTAAAGAGCCACATTCACTTAATTTTCTTTAGGAGTTCAATGTGTCATTGAACCTTCCGCTCAAACCTTCCACTCAAACTTTCCACTCGAACCATCTGCTCAAACTGTGAACCTTTAAACACATTGAAGCTTTGAATCCTTTAAACCTTTGAACCCTTTGAACTCTTTAAAGTAGATTTTAATGGTTCAATAGTTCAATGGTTTATTCCTTATCTTTGAACCCCGTCATTGAACCTTCTTGATTGAACCTCGGCGTTGAACCATCCTTATAATTTTTATGAAATGCCTTAAGTATTTTGAACTTTTCCTTGTGAAAGCCCACCTTTGGAACCTGTGATTTCCTTAGCTTAAAATGTTTGAATAATTGAAAAAATTTACTGCTCAAAACATTTAGATGAAAAAGGAAGAGACCATTTTTTTTCCTATAGGACCAAAATGGTCGACATGTTGTCCACAAAAACAAGTGATGGATTTTGGGAACAATAGGTATAGTTTCCAAGACTGAGGTGAAGTTAGTAGTATATGAGGGGTAACAAGTTCATAATCATCAAAATTATGTCCCCTCCTCCATCCCATATCAGTCCTCCATTGAACTTAACATACCCCTTCAAGAGTCTTAATCAAATTTGTATCAAGGCCCTCAAAGTTCCTCCCAAGCCTTTCTAACTTTTCCTACTTGGAGGTCTATCCAAGAGAGAGTTCAAAATGAGGGAGAAGTATGTCTTGATAGGGTTGAGTTCCATGATCTACAACATTCCTTTCAAGGTCATTCACTTCCTGATGAACATGAAGAGACCTCCAATAAGATGGTGTTTGATTTTAAGGCTCACCTTGATAAACAAATTGAGGTTATAGAAAAACACCTATATCAATTAGTGGTAACTAAAAAAGTAATAGAATATCAGTTGAAGAAACCTCCATTCATGCCCTAAGATACAATACATATAATGCAAGAGGCTATTAAACCCAAGTTTCTAACTTATAAATAAATACAATAGTCAAGGGGAAGAGAAGAGTAGTCAAGCATAAGCCAAAGTGTCAAATTTGAAAGCAAGATTGAGATCATTCAATCCCCAACCTTCCCTCCTCAAGAGTCTAAGACATTTCCCTCATGGAAATCCATTGAAAGTAATGTGTTTAAGAAGGATGAAATGCTGGTTGTTAGGAGTAAGTAGTTGAATGAAGTCAATGAGACATACATGACTTCTCTCATGGAATCATTTCAAGGATTTACCTTTCCACTCCATGCAATAGAGCTTATTATTGAAGAGGTGAGAAAATAAATTAAAATTTAATTGGTAATTGATGATGATGGCTTGAGTGAGCTTTAATAGGAGCTTATCATTGGGACACCTCTTGGCAAGAAGGTGCATGACTTGGATTTCAAAGATGTAGAAGAAGATGGGATGCAAGAATAAGGTGAGTCAAAAGAACTTTCAGTAGTTGTATAAGACAAATGAAGACCAATTAATGAAGATGATGGACAAAAATTTGACTTGTATCCCCATGAGTAGGATCAAGAATGTGACATCTCAAACTATGATATACCTATTCATGCATCTACTACTATTCAACTTGAAGAGAGTCCTATCACACTTCATTTAGGTTAGGATCAATCAAGATATTTGGTTTTCATCATTGAGTCATGTTAAAAAATTCTTAAAAAATGTTGTGGTCAAGATAAAATTGAGGGGGATGGTCTCATCAAATAAAATAAAGATATCCATTTAACCATCCCTTCTCAAGGAACTATTTCATATGGAGATTACTTGTTTGAGATTTTCAAACAAGGTTATCAAATTCTCACCCCATTTGTAGATTCATTTTCACTCTTGGAGGGTATAACTAAACTCAAGTGGCATCAAGAGGTCATGAAACAAGATGAAAATCTCTTTGAACCCAACCTTGTAGACATAGCACAAGAGCCACTTTAATATGTCCAACATGATAAAGAACAACCCATGACTAAGGTAGAATTGATGTTGTTTATGAAAATAAGATAGGTATATAATGACTATGATTGGGTTTTTAACTCACTTATATATTATATACACCTGAGAGTGGAACAAGAAGGTCCAGATGCTCTCCTATGAGGCCATGAGAGTGATAGTGTCTTCATCTTCAAGTGGAAGTCTTCATTCAGTATATAATACCTAATTATACTTCAATAATCATGTGGCAATATAACCTCATTGAGCCAAGTTAATCAAGGGAGTTTCCATTTTGATCTTGGAGGAGAAATGAGGTGTGATTTAGTTATTTATTTCTAGTAGTTTGTTGTCATGTTTCAATAATTGTGTCATGTACAAGTCTATTATTAGTTGTCTGAGTTGTTTTGGTGTCTTTTTTATTTGTTCCTTAGGTGTTAGGTGAGTTTTTTAGGTTTAGGTGTTATTCCTTTGTTGTATTTTTTATGTATTGTGAGTCATTATAGTCCTAAAATGTGTCATAAAGTACTGATTGCCTGGCATTCTAAGAGGTTAGTAATTAGAGCTATGTTTTCATGTTTGAAGTCTATCATTGTCATGAAGAATGAGTGGGTTCTCTTGACTTGTAGATTGGTCACCCTTGAGAAACACCAAAAATGGTGACATGTTGGTGTCACAAGCCAAATGTCAACCCCTAAAATCAAAAACTTACATGAGACCCCCTATAATCTTGTATATAGTGCCTAAACTTGTCATGCATTATGAATGCTTCTTGAACTCATTTAACATTATTAAAGGTGTCATTGAGTATGCTTGTAAGCTCATTATGTCATTACTATTTAGAGGTATATTGGTGATGTGCTAGTCCTCATGATGGTCTTAGAGTGAGAGAGAAAGTTTCAATAATTCTTGTAAGTTCCAAATAATGGTCTTAACTCTATTTGATAATATTAACGTCATTTAGCAAATATTAAGGTAATTTGGAGAAAATGAGGTTTCTAATGCTCATGGTTTTAGGCCTACCTAAGCCATTTAAAGAAGAGATAACTTTGAAAATGGAGTTTAAGGGTGTATAAACATTATTAAGTCATTATATGAGTTATAACAGTGTGTTTAAGGCCATTATTCATGATATACTCATCCAAGCCTAATTTGCACCTCAATTACACTTAAAATATATCAAATGCCCCTCAAATGCCTCATATGAGTTTATATGCCTTATGAAATCTTTATAAAAGGTGATATTTCAAGTTTTTATAGATTTATAATGGTATTAAAGGGTTACATCTTTATCTTATAGCCACCACTAGGCGTTTCACATCATAAAAGTCCTTTTTAAGACCTATTTCTACTCCCCACTAGCCAAAGGGGTCCCACACATGGTAAAAATGTATCTATAGCTACACCTACCATACCATTTAGTTTTAAATATCATTTGACTCATGTTTTCCCTCTCTTAATCCTCAAATGGTGGCTCAAGATTAGAAACTACAAGAAATATTAAAAAAATAAGTTTTTAGATGTTTTCTCTAGTTTGTACAGACTTGTATAGTTAGTCCATACAAAGGGGGATTGGAGGTTTTAGGTGAGTTCACTCCAGATGTTTGGGATAATTTTCATGGTAAAATAATGTAAAATAGGCAAAAAATTGACCTTCTCTCCCCACTAAGCTCTTTGAAAACCTAGGAAAGCTTTCAAGTTATTGAATAGTATGGGCATGAGAGAGAAGATCAGGAGCTAGTATCTTGAACAAAGGAATTGGGTCCCTTAGAATTATTATCCATGTAATTTTTATACAATTTCATGGATTTATCTTTATTTACAAATGTTAACAACCTAACCACCCTAATGAGATTATTCATCTATGCAAGGAGTTGAAATGGCATCAGTTTTGGTGCATATTTAAAGTTTTTATAAGAACCAATGTTTGATGAGTGTTATATAGGTCATCATAAACCATATCCATTACCTTCTACCCTTGATTCACATGTGTATGGTGTGAAGGAAAGAAGATATTTACGTTCTCTCTATTTTTAGACTACATAATTTTTTCTCATGTTGTAGGGTCCTTGGTATATATTTGAGGTGTTTGATGATGTTTTGGTCTTGATGGTGACAACATTGAATCCATTTAAGTCTCATATGCATTACATACTCAGCCAAGTCATGTCATTAAACAAGAATAACCCCTTCATGTCATGCTCCAAGATGACTATCATAAGTACATTGTGTGATCTCTTGACAAGCATGAACATGTGTCACTATAGTGGCTATAAAAGGTTCATAGTTGATTCAAACTAGGCATCATATTCTTCATTTTTTCCTTATTAATTAATTTTTTACCCTTAAATCCCCTCACTATCCTATGATCTAGCATATTCTTAGTCTTGAGCCTTCAAAGTAAAATCTTATTTATGTACCTACAGGTTTTAGGCATAACAAATGATAACTAACTATTGGAATGAGTCCGTAAATACATAAAGAGACCTAATTGAGTTATAAAAAAATATGGTTTGGTATGGTAGGTGAGATAAAAATTACCTTGAGAGATAATTAATCTGACAGTGAATGGAGGCCATTAAGGGCAGACTGAGTAAACAAGTATAGTCATGGTTGGTTTGAGAAACATAAACTGTGAAATAGCCTTGTGAAGTCATGACAGCATGGGAGAATATATGAAGACAAAGTGAGTAGTGGAAAATATTAATCAACACTCCTAATCACCACAAGATTCCAACTCATCCATCTCTCTCAAGAGGAACACATACAATCTAAACCTAGAAATATAACCTATAGGCTAACTGTAAGTGAAGAAAAATGTGAGTAATAAACCCTCCTTCTAGTGTAAATAAGGTAATGAAGGGATCATAAACATAATGGAATCACTCAAATAGAAACAAAGGTTCAGTAAAGGAGATGATCAAGTGAGAAATAAGGGCTCATGATTGTAACTTATTGATCAATCACATCTACAAGCAAGGTTAATAAAAATTAAGCTCAAGTTTGAAACCCTACAAAATAATGAAAAATGAGGCTAAGGATAGAATCCATATGGTGGAATATTAATTACCTTAGTTTTTTTCCATTTATATGTTTCAACTCCTGAAGTAAAATAGACTAAATGGACCATATAGGTCTATTAGGCCTAGGCAAACCTAGAACCACACTATGCACATGAACTAAGGATAGTGGTGCATTCATAAGAATGGTAGAAATATAAGAACATATAAAGGTGATTTTTTGATACATTATAAAAAATCGTATTTTTATTATTTTATGATACTCTTATTATTCCCATGGAACTAGCTTAACCCTATAGATGGTGAAAATGTGATGATTTGAACATGCATGTTAGGCCTAAATAAGCCTATGTATACTAGTTAAAGGCTTATGAAAAGTTTTGGGTTATATAATTTTGTAAACATATGATTATGAGGTGAGTAATAATGGTGATTTAAATATGACCAAAATTGATAACAAGTCTCAAACTCAACTGCATATAGTTAATGACCTAACTAGGCCCAAAACTAATGACAATAGGTCTATACCTGAGCTAGGAAATGTTGCTTGATTGAGTATTGGTTAATAATATAGGCAAATTGAGAATAAATTTTAGATGGTATGAAAAAATTTCCCAAGTGAAAGGATAATTATAATAGTAAGGAGAGCCTAATGGCCTATTAAGCCATTAGGCCTAAAACTGTTATGGATAAGTTCATGCCTAAATTGAGATCACTTACATGTTTTGGTGCCCAATTAAAGTTAAAACACCCATGAAAGAAATTATGAGGACCATAAAATGATTTAAAAAGGATTAATAGTCTCATATGAGTATCTATAGCACTAAACTCAGGCCTAAGGGTTACACATGCCTAATTATGTATAAACCCTGGGCCAAAAAATGAGAATGGAGAGGACTAAGTTGATGGAAAAACATGAACTTAAGGACATTTTCAGGACATGAGGGCATGTCACATGTTTTTTTCCAAGATATACCACTATTTTTGAAAGAAGGAATATAGTACTTAGGTCCTAAACACTTAGACTAGAAGATTGGTAGGAAGACCTACAAGTAGTCTCATAGAAAGTGAAGGTAGAGGTGGTGGCCTAGATAAATGGAAAAAAGTGGGAAGGTTTATATAAGGTGAGGAAGATAGTATTATGTTGAGTATAAAACCCTAGATCACCTACAAGTCACTTGAACCCCTAAAACTTAGTTAAGGCCAATTAGGCCTAAAATCTTGTCTTAGGCCTAAAAGGCCCACACCACCATGGAAGTATACTCAGACCATCCCAAGCAAATAAAAGACCAAGGAAATATATAATAGGTGGTAAAATTTCATATTAAGGTGGTTTCAAGTATATAAAAGAAATGAAATTCCATATTTGGTCTTAGAACCCAACTCGAGTTACTCAATCTTAAATAGTCATCTCAAACTACACTTTCAGGTACTCATCTCTTTTGTCACAAAAGCACTTAAGAAAAATGATCCTAGGGGAATTTGGGCACCCTTATGTAATCAAAATCCATGGAAGAGTGAGTTGGATTGAGGATCCCAAGTTTATGAATCATTTTTAAGTCTACAAATATGTCCAAAAGGTTGGAAAAAAACTTGAATTCTACCATCTTTTGCTTATATCTCCACACACCCTAAACCCTCCTCAAACCCTACTACATGTTAATATGGTAGACCTCTAAAAACCTCCTTAAACCTTAATAAATACATAACTTTGGTAAAGTGAAAATTTTGGCATCCAAACACTCCTAAATTACCTAATAAACAATTGAAAATCTAGTACACTTAGAGGGGACCCTACCCATGGTACCATGTTGTACGAACATTGTACAAATCTATTAGAAAATAATACTTTTCAAGGTTTTATGAAATTTGAAGGGTGAAAATATATTTTTACATTTTAAATTCATTATATGTGAATGTTTTCAACTTTTTTTATATCCTCAAGTCATTATATGTCCAAAACTATGCTTGAAAATCCCTCTATAAGGCTCCTTCAAATAGCCAATCTATAAATGTGAAAGAGAAGGTGACCCAATCACCTAGTTTGGAAAGTTTACAAGTGTGAGATAATAAATAAGGCTTATAAAATGATTTATTATGTTTATTTTGACCTAATAATAAATTATTCATAGTTTCTTAAGGTCTCATGTAGGTTTCATGGGCACTCAATCAACCAATAGTTTGATAACTAGGCCTAGTGGACTATTTGGCATACTTGGTCAACAAAGAAGATATAAAATGGCATAGAGAGACTTTTAGAGGATTTATTTTATATATATATATATAATGACTAGTAACTAATGGATTTAAGGAGGCAAGTTTATTTTCCATGATCATAATGGAGAAGGAGGTAGTTTCAAGCTTGACTAACATGCATAAAAACTAGTGGGATGTTCAATGCCTCATGGAGGCTAATTGCACCTCATTACACTTTTTAAATATAATAAAAGGGATTAAATAACCCCTTATTATGAATGGTAATGCTTTTAAATTATTTAAACAAGTTGGTTAAAACCCCCATTTACCCTACCTCAATGCCTAAGGGGTCATTGAAGAGACCAATACATGGAGAAGGACCGATTAAGATTATAATGTTAATGTAACAATAAAGGGAGTTGATTGTGATCATGTATAACCTCTCATATATAAATTCATGCCATTATCCCTCTCCTTTTTTTTCCATTATACTATATATTCAGGCCTTATGGCCTTGATTTGTATCTCTCACCTAGGTATGAGGAAACTCTTCTTGGTTTTGTACATGATAGACCTCTTAAACTATTATTGGATTATTGAATATTTTATGTGATTGGTTTATAGTGTGTAAATTATTATTATTATTATTATGTTCATAAGTGGTATAAATATCCCCTTGGCATGCTATTACCACTCTTATGTGTTGATAAGTTGTCTTATGCAAGTTGTACAAAGTTTCAAAGGTTAGAGATCATATTTGAAGTGTAGCCTAGTTGGAAGTGTCTCAAGGTAGGCATCTCACCCATCACTTCCAAGTTGAAATCATTAAGCATGACCTTCATGTAAAACATTGTTGCATATGATATTTGGACGTAGTGTTTTAGTCCATGATTATTTCATTAGTGTTTTTAAGAGTTTAATTTGAGTGGATGAGCAATATTGGTGCATCACCACCACTTAGAGTAGGGTTCCTTTTTGAATTATCTACACTTTTTCACCTTAAGGCAATAGGTTTTAGTAAAATAAGATAAAAAAAATGCACCATGGAAGATAGCCCCATGATATAGAGTTCTATCTTAATTACAAGGTCACCCACAACCTTTAGCCATTCCCATGTTAGTCCAAGTTTGAATTAGAATTGAACAATCTCCTTCAAAGGGTGAAACTTGGGTGGATAACACTTATTTAATTCTCTAGCTCAATGAAAGGTAAATTCAAGGGTGATTTCTATTTTCATAATAAATTTACTTTAGTTTATCGATGATAAGGAGGTTACATGCTTAGTGGTAGTCAAATTTATGCACCTTGAATTTCAACATGATATGGTATAAGCATTGGAAGGTTTTGTGTTGGATTCTCCCTCTCATTTATTGTTTTATTAAAAAGACCAATGAGGAATCATTACCCTTTATGTTTTTGGATTTGGAGAGCCAACTCATGAAGTTGGTTAATTTTTTTGGCCACTTGGGATAATAGGATTTTATTACGATAATATCATTCCTTATTTCAACCTAGATGATCTTAGATCTCCTTTGACTCTATTTTAAAATGTAATCAACTCATTCACTTTGGAAATGATAATGAAGGCTATGAATTTATTTATTACAAAGTGTGGGGTTTCCTTTAAGATCCATTCTCCTCAATAGGTTACTGGTCTAGCAGGTGTACATTCATTTTTATCACTCTCAAGGGTTCATTGGATTTGATATCATATGTGTCTAACCTCTCAAGGGTGAGACTTAAGGTGGATCATTATAATATCACTAGTCTTGGAGGTTACTTCCCTCATCAAAAATGATGTCCCTATGAGATTTGCTAGTTGGTATCAGATTCTGAACTACTTAAGCATAGATAAATTTCTAGTGTTTCAATCTTAATCCTCATGTTTAGTTTTTCTACTGATGATTTTTCTGGTGGTGATGATGTGAGGGTTGGTGGTATCAACCTTTATAATGGATTAAATGGTTCTATATATTTGTAATAAGATATTATGGTTGAATATGGATTTTATTTATTTGAAAATGCTCCTCCTTCTTTATATGCAAACATTTCTAGTATGGATTTTAGTTGGTTGCACTTGTAAATGTTGATGCCATCGAGGTATTTTCTGTACTAATTTTTGGTTTTCTTAAAATTTGTTTTTATAATTAACTTAGCATTTATGTGTGTAGTTATCAAATTTTCGTCTTATTTTAGTTTTGCACTTCATTGTGAAATCTTGGTGTTGTATTATTTTTTGCCTCTCAAAGTTTGTTCCCCAATTTTGGGTCCATCTTTGGTTAATTCTGAGACTAAAGAGATGGATTTGTTGTGGATATCTCATTCTCCATAATACCCTTTATTTTTTTAATATATCTACATTTCATATGGGAAAGTCACCCTCAACCCTTTATTATCAATATATATATATATATATATATATATATAATTTTCCCAAATTGATTCACTAATGAAATGAAATGGTTTTAATTATGCCCATGAGACTAAATAGTCTATTAAACCACTAATTACATTGATTGCATAAATTAATTAGAGACTCCAAAGATTACACCACTTCAAGATACCCTTATTCAAGCTAAAAATGGGGTTTTGTTAATTTATTTTAGATGAGAAACCTATAATTTTGGTTTTATAGATGCTTATATGCATGATAATAAACATAAAAGATAACATTACATTTCAATGTTCATCCTGACTTACAAGCATAATGAAAAAATGTATATAGAGGTTGAAATCAATTTTAGATAAATGATCCTCATTTCTCAATTAATAATTAGTTCTAATATAATTTGGTGTAAGATAGGTAAATGGATAAATCATAAAGAGTAATGGGGCAAGATGATTTATGTTATTTGAAACATAGACGTGATCAAAATAGATGATAACTTCATCCTTGAATGCCTTTATTATAAGGACATAAATGCTAAATATTTAGAAAATTTAAGAGTTGAATATATGGTAGATATATTTGATGAGAAATATTAATTTTTTTTGCATAGATGCTAATCCAGTTCAATAAGAGTTGAAGCAATGTTCTAAAATATGCCTTGTGTCTCAATAATATTTGAATAGTTGGAGCAATCAGTGTAATTAGTGGTCCCATATATGGATCAGTCTCGAAGACATAATTAAAACCATTAGAATTTTAATTTCATATATCCTTACTTTAGTAAATAATAACTCTAGAAGGTGGATACAGTCTCTTAACTCTTTGATTGTCTCTACCATTATAAACACATGGTGTAATTAGTTATTTTTTGGTTTAAAAAATTAAGGGGTGCCTTGTGTCAAACACTGATTTGATAAAATAATGGTGCTTGTAACTCATAGGTTCAAGATAAACTCAATTTATTGATAAAATAAATGAATGGTTTGAGGACCTCATTGGTTCTTGGTGGTATGCAATTCACCAATCAGAGATTTCAAGAAGTGATAAAAACTAAGTCACTTCCTGATCAACACCATTTCATCAAATTATTCAATGGGATGTTGATAAGAACTAAATTATTTATGGCATTTCCAATTTTTAACACTTCACAAGTTATGACATTTATAAGATTTAACACTTCATAGTTATTAATATTTCCTAGTATTCCTAGTTTTATGAATATTTTTCTTTTCAATATTTTGTGAGTTGGATCCATTTGGTCATCATAGTGTGAATTTGTGATGTCACCACAGTTTGAGTTTATGTTTCCTTTACAATTGGTTAAGGTTTCATAATTTTTTAATCCCCTTAACAAGGTGTCCATGGAAAACTAATTGGCTACATATGACTATGAAATAATGATATCATAACACATGGAAAACATCAAGGGATTCATAGTTAGGGTGGATATTTATGTTTGGAATATACATTTATGTGGTGTAATTATAGTGGATTAGAAAAAAATTGAGATGTGGCACAAAGTTGGCAAATATCATTAATTGATTCATTCCTAAAAGGTTCACATTAACTCTAAGGAAATGAAAATGGATGGCCCACATTTAAGATGACAAATATTTTAATTAAAAAATAGTGTAAGGGACATAAATAAATATTTAAAGCCACCAAAATCTAAATTACATGAGCAAATATATTGGAAGACATCATTTGTAATGAAATTACTTAGAGGTTTGCATAGAATGATATTATATTACACATAATAAGCAAATATGAGAGATTTGTTAGGTTGTGGAGCTAAAAGCTTCACCAGGATGCAAACAGGAGAAGTTACGGAGGATACAAAGTTACAGAGAGTTGCAAAACTAGATGTAGGGCAACCGGCGTCGGTCTGATTAACCGACGTCAGTCAGATGGCAGTGAGGAAGCAACTGGCATCGGTTACCAGTCGGCTGACATCGGTCTTGGAGGTGCCGGCGTCGGCAACCTATGTGAGAATAGGTAGTTTGCATGTTGATCCCAGAGATTCTATTTTTGGACTGTTTGTTTGCATGTCAAAGGCTAGTCTTAGTCTTGAGTTGCGTGTCTAATTATTGTAATTATGATAGTCTAATTATTGTAAGCATGAGATCTATATATGGACTCATGGGCTGTATTGTAAAAGTGTGCTAAAAAGCCATAGAGCTTTTAGGGAGAGCTAGATTAGCTCCTCCTAGTTCCACAAGGGTGCCGAGAGTGTATGATCAGGGAGAGTTGCAAGGTCTACAAGGTCTAGGAGCTGATCCACTGGGGTACTGGTTGAGGAATCATAAGGACTTGGTGAGGTAAGGATAAGGGTTCTTTAGGGGTGTAGAGATATCTACATTGGTGAGTAAGGTCTAGTGATTTTCAGGTAGCAATAGAGAGTAGGATATCTACTTAGAGTATGGTTGTGTACTTGGTGAACTGGCAGCGCGTTACTAACTGGTTGGAGAGGTGAACATCAATTCTGTATTGGAGTTGATTGTTGTGATCGAGAGAGAGAGGGAAGAAGGTCTTGAGGTGTGGCGAACCTTTGAGGTGGAAGAAGAAGTGGCATCTTCTTTATTATATATTCTTCTGAGTGATTATTAATACAATTGTGTATTGTCTCTCAATTCTTGTGTTGTTTCATATTTCTAGTTACTTATTGATTCTAGTTAAATTCTGTGTTTAGTTGCTAATACAAGAAGTAATCATATGTGCTCTATTGGTAGAGCAAGATCTTGACTCAGTAGGCATCAGAGCATGTTTATTGTTCTAGGTTCCTGACAAGTGGTATCAGAGCTTTTGGTTGGGTTACTAATAGGTGGTTTCAGATCTGGTAGTGTTTGTTGATTACAGGTTACTCACAGAGGTTTTTGATTGAGTGGGAGTATAGCAATGGCAGAAGAAAGTAAGCTACGAATGGAGAAATTGAATAGCACAAATGGTCTGATTGATAGAAAGAAAGAGTAGGTAAATAAAGATTGTTGGTTGGTAGCAGATCAGCAGGGAGGAGTAGATGTTGTAGGAGATGTTACACAGGATGTTCTAGATAAAGTGGAATCTTGGTTCACAGATTCTTTTACCTCTTTCCATGCAGTTTGAAATAGAGCATCTTTTCATGGGTATGTCTTTAGAGACTTTGGAGAGTTTTATTTAGGAGCTGGAGAGCCTTGTTAGATGATTGACAAAGGGGAAGTGAAGCTGAAATTGCAGACGGACGACACACAGTGGTTGAAGGAAGTCATGCAGGTACCAGTGTTAGAGATGAGTCTAATTTTTTCAATAAATTTGGGTGATGAGAGATGCACTGTAACTCTCACAGTGGATACACTTGAATTAGATGGTGGTAAGAAATTAGGTATCCTTTATCTATCTACTTATATTACTGATTCACCTTCTGTTATAGAGATGTGGCTTCGTAGGCTTGGTCACATATGTAGAAGGAGAATACAGGTTTTGAAGCGGAAGTCAGATGTCTTTGACAAGCTAAAGAACTGGAAAGCCTTGGTGTTCATGGAGGAGATGACGGACAAAGATCAGGTGAGGGAACTGAATTATTCTAAGCAGGGCTATGTTGATTTGAATAGGGTTTTGATCCATGGAGAGCTCGTGGGTAAAAAGTTATCACTCACAGAGGAACATAGGTACCGGCATCAGTCAGATAGTAATCGACGTTGATAGAAGGAAGACTGATGTCGGTCATGAAGGAACTGATGTTGGCAGAAAGGATACCGGTGTCAGCAAGAGAAATGACGTCGGCAGTTAGGGTCAGTGCAGGAAACTGACATCGGTCGGGAGCAGACTGGGAGATGGCCGAGATTGGTCACTGGAATAGATATTGGACAGACAACAAGCTATCAAAAAGTCTCAAACACTCATGTCAAGGTCAAAAAGGGTAAGTGAACCTCATATTCATTGTTTACCTTCTTTCTATTGCTTATTGATGGTCAAGAACCAAGAAGATGCGAAGAGGTAATGCAGGTAGAATCCAGATACAGTGGGAGCTTGGCATGGATGAGGAGTGTGAGTCCTTGGAGAAGAACCAAACAAGTATTTGTTGGTAAAGTTGTTAACTAGAAGAAAGCACTGGATAGAGAGATGGATTCCCATTTTAAAGAAGAGAGTGGATGGATACGTGAAATGGAAGGCCAAGGTATAGGTCTTGAGGAAGTTGTAGGACAATGGTACAGGTTTGACAGGTAGATGACTAAGCATTGCTTCAGTCAATGTCAGTGTAACTATTGTGTTTATCTTACCAGGTGGATAATGATTGCAACATTATTTTATTACTGTATGTGAATGGTATACTAGTTATAGGTTCAGAGATACAAGGTTTTGCTGAGCTAAAGGTAAGGTTAGTTCAGAGGTGTGTCATGAAGAATTTGGAGCAGCAAAATTCTTTGGCATAAGAGACATGGAGATTTTATCTCTAGTGGGAGCTAATGTGAAGACGGTGTTGGCGGGGTTCATGATGTAGGATGTAGAATCAGAAAGCACACCAAGGGCTGGACAGTTCAAGCTTAGCTTGAAACAGGTTTGAAATCACATGAGGTCTAGTGTAGACCTGTATTTTCCCAAGCAGTGGGGGTTGTCAGAAAGTATGGAGCCAATTCGGGGAAGGAGTACTGGAGGGTAGTTCAGTGGGATCAGTAGGAGGGATTCTTGTTATGCAGGGTCAAGGTCTTCACTACATAGATGTGTAGGTTCGGATGTGGCAGGTTACTTGAATGATAGGTATAGCATCACAGGTTGTGTGGTGGTTAGTCTTCAGGATTGATCTTGAAGAGGGATACAAGCCAAGGAATAATTTAGACGGTGTATAGGTACAGGTATAGGTGCAGCTATTTATCTCCAAGTGGGAGATTGTTAGGTTGTGGAGCTAAAAACTTCACCAAGATGCAAACAGGAGAAGTTATGGAGGATGTAGAGTTGCAGAACTAGTTGCAGGGCAACTGGCATCGGTCTGATCAACCGAAATCGGTTAGATGGCAGTGAGGAAGCAACTAGCATCGATTACCAGTCGGCCGACATTGGTCTTAGAGGTGCTGGCGTCAGCAGCTTATGTGAGAACAAGTAATTTGCATGTTGATCCCAGAGAGTCTATTTTTGGACTGTTTGTTTACATGTCAAAGGCTAGTCTTAGTCTTGAGTTGCGTGTCTAATTATTGTAATTATGATAGTCTAATTATTGTAAGCATGAGATCTATATATGGACTCATGGGCTGTATTGTAAAAGTGTGCTAGAAAGCCATAGAGCTTTTAGAGAGAGCTAGATTAGCTCCTCCTAGTTCCATAAGGGTGCTGAGAGTGTATGATCAGGGAGAGTTGCAAGGTCTGTAAGGTCTAGGAGCTGATCCACCGGGGTACTAGTTGAAGAATCATAAGGACTTGGTGAGGCAAGGGCAAGGGTTCTTCAGGGGTGTAGAGATATCTACATTGGTGAGTAAGGTCTAGTGATTTGCAGGTAGTAGTAGAGAGGAGGAGATCTACTTAGAGTATGGTTGTGTACTTGGTGAACTGGCAGTGCGTTACTGACTGGTTGGAGAGGTGAACATTAATTCTATATTGGAGTTGATTTTTGTGACCGAGAGAGAGAGGGAAGAAGGTCTTGTGGTGTGGTGAACCTTTGAGGTGGAAGAAGTGGCATCTTCTTTATTGTATATTCTTCTGAGTGATTATTAATACAATTGTGTATTGTCTCTCAATTCCCATGTTGTTTCATATTTCTAGTTACTTATTGATTCTGGTTAAATTCCGTGTTTAGTTGCTAATACAAGAAGTAATCATATGTGCTCTATTGGTAGAGCAAGATCCTGACTCAGTAGGCATCGGAGCATGTTTATTGTTCTAGGTTCCTGACAAGATTACAAATCAATAATTGATAACAAAATAGAGTAATATATAATATAACAAAGCCACTTCGAGGGGGAAACCTCCACAATAATGCATTAATATCAGAATACTTAACATAATGAATAAAGACTAACCACTACATCCTATATATAGTTTTCTTATCCAAGGTTATTCCATAGGCCGACCTATCTAAGAACATAGATAAATGGAAAAAGTAAATAAAAGAGGTATGTAAGCCACAAGTTGGCCACACATGTCCCTAGACACACTAATTGTTAAGGGTATAACAATCCCCTCCCCTTTAAAACAATGTTATCCTCAACATTATGGCAACTCTGGATGTTTCTGCATAAATTCTTCATCCTCTGAAGTGGAATATTCACATGGAAAATTATTCCATTTGATCAATTACTCTATAATTGCTCAAGAATGCAGTGGCTTGGTACACCTATGAAGGATCACCATATGATCAAGAACAACTCTACCTTCCTCATCTAATTTTGGTAATTCTATTTAAATGGAAACTCTGTATCCAATGAATTAATTCAAGAATGACACATGAAATAATGGATGTATGCAAGTGGATGAAGGAAACTCTAACTTGTAGGCCACATTGCCAATTTTTTACAAGATCTGATAAGGCCCATAATAATTAGGGGACAACTTGTTATCCTTTTTTTGTTGCTTTAATGATATCTATTTGTATGGCTAAAAGTGAAAAAAGACCCAAACACCAATGTCAAAATTTCTCTCACTTCTGTGTTGATTTGCCTATTGGTTCATGCAATTTTGGTCCATAGCGAAATTTTCATGCAAACTTGTAAGGACCTCCTATTGATCGTGAATATGTTATTCAACTGCATGAACCTTAGGATGGACCTTCAAGGTTGAAGTGATGGATGGAGGGTGGTATCCATACAATACTATAAAAGGAGACATTTTGAAAGAACTATGAATATAAGTATTATACTACCATTCATTAAGTGGTAGCCAATGAACCCATTTATCCTATTTATCAAAAACAAAACAATAGAGATATCTTTCTATACATTTATGACTACCTCAATTTTTCCATCAAATTGAGGATGATAAGATGAACTATGAGCCAACTGGGTACTCAAACATGTAAATAACTCAATCCAAAAATTACTAGTAAAAATGGGATCTCTATCACTAGCAATGATCTTAGGGGTCCCATGTAGTTTTTGAATTATATTGAGAAAAGCAATAAATATTATACTAACAACATTTGGCTGGGATAAAGAACAAAAATGAGCATAATTACTGACATGATCTATAGCAACCATCATAAAACCATCAAATCTTGGTAACCCTATAATAAAATCCATAGATACCTCTTCCCAACATTGGCTAGCGATGGATAAAGGCTATAAAATACATAGGGTTTTGATGGTTCACTTTTGTTTTGTTGATAGATCATACATTCAACCACATATTTCTAGACATCCCCCTTGAGACCTTCCCAAAAAAATCTTGCTTGATTCTGTGATAGGCTTTCAAAAATATTGATTGACCCCCAATTGGAGTTGCATGAAGTTCTTGAAGGATTTTTTTGTTTAATTAGAGAACTCTTACATAGTTAAAATATGTCTTTATACCATAATGCATTACCCTTCCATGACAATTTTTCAAATCCACCTAAACCTTGCTAAATATTTTGAATCAAATCATGGGTAACACTATCATGTTTCCATTTTTATCGTGCTTCAGCTAGCCAATCTACCTATAAAATGGTTATGGCATATAGCAATGCCTCAATTGATTCATCTTTTCTAGATAGTGCATCTGCAACCACATTATCCTTGCCTTTTTGGTATACTATTTAAAAATCATAGCCTAACATATTAGTTACCCATTTCTATTATTCTTCAAATGAAAATCCTTATTATAAAAAATATTTGAGAATATCATGATCAATCTTTACCTGAAAGTGACGACCCATCAAATAAGGTGTCCATTATTTGACTGGATGTAAAATGGCCATCATTTCCTTCTCATAGATGGGCTTGTGCTTATTTTTACCCTTTAGTTGATGACTTTAAAATGCAAGTGGTCTACCTTATCTCATGAGTACAACACCCATATCATACCTAGATGTATCACATTCAACCACAAAAGTCTTAGAAAAATTAGGAGTGGCCAATGCTGGAGTAGTGCACATATCCAATTTCAATTATTCAAATCCCTGGGTAGCTACACCAATCCACTAAAAGGAGTCTTTATTTAACAAAGAGGTGAGTGGGGTGGAAATACTACCATAATTTTTTACAAACCTATGATAGTAACTAATAAACCCCAAAAATTTGCAAAGTTGCTTGAGTGTCTTAGGAATTGGCCAGTCCACCATCGCTTGGATATTTTTAGGATCCAGTTTCACTCCTTCATAAGACACTACATGAGCCAAATATTCAACCTCATAAGCCCCAAAAGTATATTTAGAAGGTTTGGCATATAATTGATTTTGTTTTAAAATGGAGAGTACCTGTTTCACATCTTAAAAATGGTCTTCCCAATTTTTACTATAAATGAGGATATCATCAAAGAATACCAGAACAAATTTCCTCAAAAATGGCTTAAAAGTAGTATTCATTAAACTCTAAAAAGTATATGGTGCATTTTTTAGACCAAAAGGAATAAATAGAAACTCATAATGGCCCTCATGAGTCTTGAAAGTGGTTTTGGGTATGTCTTCATCATAGATCTAGATTTGATGATACCCAGAATGTAGATCTAACTTGGTAAAATAAAGAGAACCATTCAATTCATCTAGCAAATCATCAATGCTAGGAATAAAAAATTTATCTTTGATAGTGTACTTGTTGATTACTCTATAGCCAGGGCACATCCTCTAGGTGTCATCTTTATTTCTCACCATGACAACTGGTGAATAATATTTGCTTCAACTATTGTGAATGATTCCTGCATCCAACATCTCCTATACCATCTTTTCAATTTCATTTTTCTAGGCATAGGGATACATGTATGGCTTGATGTTGGGTGGTTTACTATTAGGAATAGTGTGATATCATGATCATGCATGTGGCTAGGTGGAATTCCTTTTCGCATGTTTCCAAAAAAATAGAATGGGCATCAATCACTTGTAGATTAAGAGGTGGAGATAGCTAAGTTGATTGTACTTCTATGGAAAACAAGTGAGCTACAAATCCCTTAGTACCCTTATAGAGAATCTTTATTATTTTATGGGAGATAAAAAGTTATGAATATTTAGCAGTTAATCCCCTAAACTCAAATGTCCTATCTTCAGAATGAAAATACATGAATAAGTCTTAGAAATTCATCTTAATAGTTCCCAAAGTGGTGATCCACTAGACTCCCAAAACAATATCAGCTCCACCTATGGGAATGGAAAACATAGGAGAATCCAATAAGTAGTCTCCTATGTCTAACTTAATACTATGACATTTACTTGAACAACTAATAATACCACCATCTACAATCATAACCTAAAATTTTGAAGCTAGATAAATGAAACAATTCAAATGAGCATCCAAATTATTGTGGATGAAGTTTTGTGTGCTCCCAAAATCAATCAAGACAATGAACTTTTATTTATTAAGGAAACCCATCACCTTAAGAGTTTGGGGAGTAATAATACCTAAAAGGGCATGACAAGAAATAGTAGGCTGAGAGTCTTCAGATTCCTCCTCAGGAACTTCTACATCCTCATCATGTACTTCATCATCATTGCCACCTTCAATGTAAAAAATCTTCTTTTCAGCACAATGATGGTCTTTTCTCCATTTTCTATCATAACCATAACACAACCCTTTGGCTTGATTCTCGTCAATTTATTGTTGTGTTAATCTAGTGGGCTATGGAAATGATGGTGCTAGAAAGTTGTGATCATGACCAGTAGTGAAAGTTTTCCAGTTGACCATCTCTTTTTCTTCTATCATACGTGCCCAAGGGATAACCTCTCATATAAATGTTTGGTTAAACATTAAAACCTCAAATTGGATGCTATCTTTAAGGCCACCCAAAAATAAATCAATCAAATTTTCCTTAGTGAAATATTCCACTCATAAATAGAGATTCTAAAACTAATGAATATAATCCTTCACAATTCTTGTTTTCCATAGCTTGTCTAATTGGTTGAAATAATTCTTAGAGACATTATTGTGATAATGATCCAACAAATCCTTAGTGAAAATAGACCATGTAATAGGAGCACCATTATTTTTCTTTTGAGTACAAAACTAGTGATACCAAATGAATTGCTTAGGTTCTAGATATAAGGACACCACTATCACCTTTTGAGAACTAAGGGTTTGATGTAGCTCAAATAAATTCTCAATTTAGGTAATACAAGTGAGAGGATCCTTACCATTGAACTTATGCATGTCCACTTTAGGCAACATTAGTTTCATACTAGCATGGGATTTGTTGAGAGGAGGATTTGAATGCTAAAGTGGAGGGTTATTAGGCTAACACTAATATGTAAAGGAAGCTAATTACGTAGTGATATGCTAAAATTCATTGTGAAACCCATTAATCTCTTCACACATCCTTGAAACATCATCTTGGACTCCAAAAAAATCATCATGCCTCTCCAAGTTATTTATGTCTGTTTGAAGCTAAGAAATCACCAAATCTAAAGTTCTAGATTCCATGTCATTGACAGGAGTCTTAGGAATTTCTTTCCCCCTTTTTCTTCCTTGAGTACCTAGACCTACCATATAGAAACCCTAGGAGGGTTTTTACCATGAAAAAATTGTACCATGAAATGATACCATTGTGATCACCTTGTCAAGATGAATCTAATAATTACCTTTACACACCAAGGTAAAAATTTTGGTACCAAAAAGTGTACCAACAAAATATACCATTACGATCATCTTACTGAGATGAATCTAACAACTGCAATTATGCAAAGGAATTTTTTTCCTAGACTTTTTTTTAAATATTTAAAAAAAACATTTCAAGCAATACTACACTAATGAAAAAAAATAATTCTTCTCAGATTGTAAGTTATGTTTTTTCTCTTCTAGAAGCCATGCCTCACCAGATCCAAAAAAAACATCATAGGAAACTTGCCCAAATCAAAGCTCTAATACCACTTGTAATGAAATTAATTACATGTTCACACATAATGATATTATATTGCACATAATAAGCAAATATGAGAGACCACACAACAATAATTGATATTATAACAAAATGTTGGATAATATAGCAAAGCCACTTTAAGGGGGCAACCTCCACAATAATGAACTAATAGTAGAATACTTAACATAATAAATAAAAACTAACCACTACCTCCTATATATAGTCTACTTAGCCAAGGTTATTTTAAAGGTTGACCTATCTAAGAACATAGATAAATGTAAAAAGTAAATAAAAGAGGTATGTAATCCACAAGTTGACCACACATATCCCTAGACACACCAATGGTTAAGGGCATAACATCATTAACAAATTTTATGAGCTTCATAATGATCAAGATAAGTCATTTTGAACTAATTTTCAAACATAAAATGCTGAAAAACTACCAAAAATTCTCAATGATCAACTCATAAGCAATGGTATTTCCCATTTTAATATGAACACAAAAGCTTATGCAGACTACAAGTTTAAAAAATAGAGTTAAGAACAAGATGGTAACTTTGATCTAATTTCTCTTCACCTATGACACTTCCCAAATATTTACATGTTCTATTTTGTACTTTGAGTCATTGGATCACATGTTTACTCTCTATTCAATTATGTACAAGAGAAATAATAAAGATAATCTATCAAAGGATAGATAAATCTATCATTCTAAAAATAGTATGTTTCTAGATGATTTTTTGGATATGCAAAACATTGTTTTGCATCTTTTAGTAGAAAAATATTAGGTATTTAAATGTCTCAACCATTTTTAAATATATTCAGTTATTCATGTAGATAAAATGGTTTTATTCTATCAAATAAACAAGGAAATTACATAGCTTTCACATCTAGAACAACCTTTCAAGCCTACTATATGCCTCCTGAGCATAATGTCATGCATAATATAGACATGGACCTAGACTAGTTTGAAACAAAACATATAAGATAAGTATTGAAGGACTGATTTAAGAACCTTGACCATTGGACCAACTAAGAGGACATCAAAAAGCACCTATAAAATTATTTAGACCTAATGTAAGATTGGGTATAGCTTTGATGAATTGATTATTTTGTAATATAATGAAAACTCATATGGACAAGGCCTTTGTGCCTTTGATTTTTATAATTATTAATGATAGGTAGTTCCACACACTTTTAGAGTTATATATTTCAGTCTAATTTAGATACTCATTAATGAAAAAAATAGGGATGAAATTTTCATCATGTTCTACCGAGTAGATGATACATGTGCCACAATTGATTTTACTTATTTCTCCAAATGGAGTCTTGATTCACCACAAATAGTTGATATTATCTCCTCCAAGTTTCACATTCATAATTTCTTGAAGTATATGGAAGAGATTTGTTAATAATTTTACCCACATATCTATCAAGTCATCAATGAGAAGCCTATACCTCACATTTTATAAAAAATAATCAAGAAAATTTTAAGAATTAAAGCTTATTAGTTCTACCCACTTACATATTAATTAGATTAGAGGGTTTATTGAAATCCGTATTTTAGCTCCCTAATTTTATTCTAGACAAACTTGTTGAGTAATAAATTACTTATCAGATAGTCCACAATATGGGGGAAATATGAAAGAGAATAAATAGGTCCCTTGCTCTCATCCCACTCTCAGGATTGGTATGAAAGAGTATAAGTAATTTCTTAATTTACATCAGGCTTACTAACATTAAAACTCTCACAATTTGGTAGATCATGATGTGAAGAAATGGGATCATCAGGGAAGAGTAGCTACTTATTTTAATGACTTAATAGGGTCCCTATTTCGTATCATCATCCTCCACATATAGATTATTGGGTTTTATTTAATGCCATTGAAAAAATGATAGTAGTAGATAACATGGAAATATCATGTGTCATACCACCACCAAAGGCACTATTGTAGAGACAATAAAAAAATTTAGAGGAAAAGATAGATGCCTTTACCTCAAAGGAAGAAAAATAATGGATTAGTGATGTCATTACAATCTAAGTTCCATGATATTTTTCTAAGTATCATGGGCCAAAAGAAATGCCTCTTCCTCTTGAAAAATTATAATATTATCTTGTTATTGAAATTAGTCATAAATCTTGTGCCATGCCTACTATTAATGTTGAAAATAGTGCATATAGGGTTTGGAAATTCTCGTTAGTGCTCTTGGAGTTAATCTGGACACTATTAATGAGCCCATAAAATGAATTAATTTAGTTCCTATTAGGATAAAAATTAATGTATTTGAAGTTATAATATCCATTCTAATTTGCCCTATCACCTAAGTAATAGAAAAAATGTTAAATAATGTTCCTATTTCTTATCTTATTTATATTGTAGCTAATTTTACTATGATTATTGATTTGGTAGATTATAGTTTTCATGTGAAGAATATCCCTACAATTACCAATGTTTTTACTAGTCTTAATACATCCAAAACTAGTACTCTTATATATGGTCTATGTTTAATTTAACTTGGTTAACCACCTAAAGGGACAAAAAAACATTCCTATATTTCCATGTCTACCATTTATGATATGGTTATGGCTACCTCGACACCATTTTCATCAACAATCATTCCTTATTTGTTACTAGAATATTTATAAATATAATTTTTCTCATTAATAGTTTCTATTGATGAAATGATAGTTATACCTAACTCATCAACAGGCAAATAAAGCTTTTTGAATTCCTAGATGAAAAATAGAAAGGAAAGAAATTTTTTATGGACTCATACACACTTGCATCCATTTATGTCACTTCATCCTCACCCCTTCCAATATTAAATTAAATTTACCTTAGGTACACCATTCCCCTTCCCTTCACCATGTCCACCATTCAATCTACCATTTTCTCTTCATCTACTTCATCTGTAGTTGTTCTAACTTCATAAAGAAAAGTTTGGATTGGGAAGTGAAAGTTGTACATGCATAAAGGCAAGATTTGGTGAATATTGATGAACCCCAGATGAAGATTTAATTTTACAAGGTCATCAACACCATGAAGAGGGTAACTGAAAGAAAGGAAACCATGTAAGGCCAAACTCATGTTTGGCATGAATTATAAGAGATTTTTTTCTTTGAGTAAGAAGATAAAGGCTAGAGGTGAATAACTTGTTGAATAAATAGAAAATCCTTCTTAATTTATCTTGGATTTCATTAAATTAGCAATAAATATGGTGAACTGGATGGCTTAGGAACTTAAAAAACTTGGAACTCAGACCAAGGCATCATTACCACATATAATTACTCAGTAGGTAGAAGAATCCCTTAGATCATTTTATGGTTTATTTATATAAATATTGGAATAAATAAGATAAGGTGATCCATAGATTCAAAATATTAAAGCATATTTGAGAACAATCATTCAAATAATATTTAGGATGATGACTTTGAGAAAGGTAATTGAGGGAGATTATTTTCTAGATATGAATATTATGAATAATGAAGATTTTGGATTGGCTGAGAGTTTTTGTACTATAATAGGATAGAGAGATGTCTATTGTAAGATCACATAGGATAGTGGTAGATTACATGGTTTTATAATTGATCTAGAGGATAGAATTGAAAACTTATTTTGAAAGATAAACACAATATTGTTACATAGTAGATATTTGATGCTAAGATAGTTTCATGAGGAAGTTTAGGGATAGAGTTGAGGAAGCTAAGGATAGTGGTAGTGATAAGGTATATTAACTAATATCTAATTCCAAGGAGAATATTGAAAGGGTATATTCACTAAAAAATGATAGGAGATCTATTACAAACATATGCAATATTGATAAGGCATATACAGATGTTATTTAGAGTGTCCATTATGTCACTAGATAATATCAAGAACTTTAATGCATGAAAAATTAGGTTTGAAATACCTCATCTAAAAGCATATAGTTATCAACTGTAACCTAGACCACATGTTACTAGATTTATAGATGAAGTGACTTAAAATTGGTACTAGTTGAAGCCTATTAGTTCTATGTATTTTCAAAAGTCTTGTTTTTGAGAGGTTTACATAAATGAAATGTATGGGAATTTTTATGAAAATTTTCATGGAGTTATTATTGATGTGGCTATGGCTGCTTTGTAATTTATTTATACTCTTATGGAGAGGGTGTAGACCCATCATTTATATTGGGTGGGTGTTAAGAACTTAATATCTACATTACATAAAATACACATAAATACTGAATATATTAATATAATATTCATTTTTAGTGAGAGTGAATAAATCTAAAATCTCTTGACACTTTGAGGGGGCTACCTCCTTATCAGAGTATTTAACTCTAATTAATACATTTTTCTTGGATGTATTACAATGGCCTATGACCCTCTATTTATACTATTCTAATCTATCACATTCTTCTATTTTATGCATGTGGGATTATTATTACTATTCATTCTATTAATTCTACTATTATTCTAACCCTAATACACAGTATATACCCCTATATAGGTATATTACATTCCACCCCCTTAAATATGTTTTGTCTTTAAAACATGGTAAGAAATATGAGGAGGACCAAATGAAGGCTAGACCATACATATCAAAAATATGTAGAAGACCAGATAGAGGCACATCCATGTGTCTATTTGAATTCTAATTTTTTTTATTATGCTTGAATAGGAACATGTACAATAATAATGGAAGATGAATCACTAGAGTATGAGGTAGATGTTCACATAGATAAATGAATGGAATAACCTCAACTGAAAACATGTCAGTCTGTAGGTTATAGTCAAGTAATGAAATTTAAAGATGCATAATCATCACCTCAAAAGTAGAACAAGGATTCTCAAAATAGAATGCTTGGTGAGACAATGGAGGATACATGCCATCCCCCTTAGAATTTTTCTTTACACATATTTTTTTTATAGTGGCTAATCCCACCAAGGAGTACATCAAATTGTTGTAATTATTTTAGGGTAGAGGAAAATAACTTTTTGCTATGTGGAGGTATGATTTGGGGAATAGAAGATCAACTGAATTAATCTCTCTAGAATGATCAACATACCATACTCTGTCAGTGTCCTCCAATTACATCCATGTAGTTATTTATGATTCATATTCTTCAATTATAATAAATAAATCCACATACCATTCACTATAGTTATGATCCCAATCTAACCATACATTAATTTCCTTATCATATTATGTGGTTATATGGAAGTGAATCTCAATTCTATCTAAAATAACATGCATATTATTTAATTAATGCATTGCTATAGATAAAATGGAAGGCTCCATGACCATTTTTTTAAAACAAATTAATAGTCATTAAAATTGAAATAAATTTTACAATACTAAATAAAATTAAAAAATTTAAACTTTTCTGGAAATCTAGAATAGAGGCACACCAAACCTAGAAATTGTTTAATGTAATTCATTATAGTCTAAGAGCAATATGTAGAAGAATAATTGAATATGCCTTTTTATTATTTTAACAAATAGTTGTTAGTAAAATGATGATAACTTCTAAAATAATTAATGAAATTTAAAACTTGAAAATGGTCTATAAAAGTGGAATAAAATCTCACTAAAATCAAAAAATTGTTTGGCTCAATTCATTATTGTGTGAGTGTAGTTTAAAGAAGAAAAATTGGGTGTTTTGGAGGACAAAACACAAAAAATTGCACTTCTTAGACTTTCTCCATCAATCTCCCAAATGTGTTTGTATTAAAAACATTCACCACAATACCTTTATAAGTTAAACAATTTCTAATTCAAAAATAAACTTCCTAAAAAATATTCTCTCTAACTAAATTTTAGATTACTCTCACACACAAACCCTAACCATAAAATTAAACTAAATCTCCTCACAATTTTTATCCACTTTCTGATTACTAGGATCCCATTAAGTCAAGGTGAGAACATATGGTGAATAAAACTACAAACTTCTATTTGAACAACCTACTACTAAACTAAAAAAATAGATGGAAATGGACCTAAAAAGAGCTCTAATACCAGATGTTAAGAACCAAAATGTTAAGAAGATCTAAACTCATAAACATAATAAATTGCATATATTATAACATAAATTACAACTAAAAGAGATATGATACCAAATTTTAATAACCTCTATACTTATATAACTCAAATACTAATTATATTGACATATAAATACAATATTCTTTTTTGGCAAGAAGAAATAACTCCATAATTTATTACCACTTCAAGGGTTCTACCTCCTTATTATATTAATGTTATAATTGATTTATATTTTATTTGAATGTATTAAATAGTGTATGCCCCTCTATTTATACTATTTTAATCTATCTCACTCTTCCATTCTATGCAAGTGGAATTATTATTGTTATTATTTACTATTCACTACTATTCATTCTAGTACTATTCTACCCCCAATATATTTACTACACACTTCTATTTGAACAACCTACTACTAAACTAAAAATTTTTGATGAAAATGGACCTAGAAAGAGCTCTAATACCAGATGTTAAGAACCAAAATGTTAAGAAGCTCTAAACTCATTAACACAATAAATTGCATATATTACAACATAAATTACAACTAAAAGATCTATGATACCAAATTTTAAGAACCTCTACACTCATATAACTCAAATACTAATTATATTGACATATAAATACAATATTCTTTTTTGGCAAGAAGAAATAACTCTACAATCTCTTACCACTTCAAAGGGGATACCTCCTTATTATATTAATGTTCTAATTGATTTATATTTTGTTTGGATGTATTAAAATAGTGTATTCCCCTCTATTTATACTATTCTAATCTATCTCACTCTTCCATTCTATGCAAGTGGAATTATTATTACTATTATTTACTATTCACTAATATTCATTATAGTACTATTCTACCACCAATATATATATATATAAAACATTCCATCTCCTTTGACATATTTTTTCTTTGAAACATACAAAAAATTACATATAAAAAATATTTACAAGAATAGATGGAGGCACATCCATGCATCCTTTTCTAATTATACTTTTTTTTGCCTTTGATGGAATATCATCATAATCACTAAAACATGAATTTGAAGTGCAAAGGTAGTGATAAAGGTAATAACCTCAACTAGAAACATGTCAGGTTGGATGTGATAGTCTATCACTAAAATTTGAAGCTTGACGATCAAGTTCTTGAAGCTAGAATAAGGTAGCACAAAATAATTTGCCTGATAAGACAATGGAGGATACATTCCATCACCCTTATCATTTTTCTTTCCATATATTGTGTTTGAAGTACTAACCCCACCAAAGAATGCACTAAATTATTGGATTTTTTTTAGGACAAAAAATAAGTGTTTGTCATAGGTGTGGAAGAGTCAGTGAATATAAAAATAAATAAATCATCCTCATCCAAGTGAAATAAATCTTCATGCCATGATCTAAATGTATCTTCTCAATCCACTCTTGGAGTGATTTTAACTTCATATTCTTCAACTATAGGACATAAATCCTTATAATATTTGCTAGAGTTATGCTTCCAATCTAACCATGCAATTATTTTTTCATCATATTATGTGGTTATATGGAATTGAAGCTACATTATATCTAAAATAGCATGTATATTATTTAATGAATGAATTTCTATAGATAAAATAGAAGGCTCCATAATATTTTTTTTTACAAAGTAGAAGTCACTAAAACTATAATGACTTTCACAATATTGAACTAAATTCAAAAATTTAAAATGTTATAGAAATTTGGGAATAAGGTGAACCAAACTTAAAAACTATTTGGCTCAATTCACTACCATGTGAGAGCTATTTTAAGAAGAATAGTTATATTTTTGGAGGACAAAAAATGGAAATTTTCACTTCTTAGACTTTCTCCATGAAACTCCCAAATGTGCCTACACTAAAAGCACTCACTACAATACCTCTATAATTCCAACAAATTCTACTTCCAAAACCATCTTCCTAAAAAATATTCTCTCCAACTCAATTTTATATTATTCTCATACACAAACCCAAACCATAAAATGAAACTAAATCTCTCCTCAAAAATAAATAAACACAATTTTTATCCACTTTCTGATCACTAGGATCCCATTCAGGTAAGGTGAGAGAATACAATTTTTATCCACTTTTTGATCACCAGGATCCTGTTAAGGCAAGGTGAGATCATATGATGAACAAAATACAAACTCATAATTTCATAACATCCCACTAAAATAGAAAAAATATACATAGAAATGGCCCTAAAATAAATTTGATACCAAAATTTAATAACCTAATATCTCACATACACAAAATACACATAAAAATTGAATATATTAATATAATATTCCTTTTTGGTAGGAATGAATAACTCCACAATCACTTTCCACTTTGAGCCAAATACCTCTTTATCAGAGTATTTATCTCTAATTCATATATTTTACTTGGATGTATTACAATGGCTTATGCCCCTTTATTTATACTATTCTAATCTATCCCACTCTTCTATTCTATGCATGTGGGATTATTATTATTATTCCTTTCTATTCACTACTATTGATTCTACTACTATTCTACCCCCAAAATATAATATATACCCCTATATAGGTATATTATAGTGGGTTTAATCCACATCGATATAATGCTTATGATATCTATCTTAACATGAAACCATTGATACATATTTTATCAATATAATATTACCTTGAAAATAATACTCTATTTTTTTATATTAATGCAAGGAAAAAGATAAAAAATTTAGAGGTTATGGATAGATTAAGTTTCACTAGATAAGATAAGTAAATTTATGTAAATAACTTGACGAGAAATATATGTTCATATTTGATCCTTTATCTTTATATTTAGGCTAGAACTATGTGAAATTATAGGACCTGAATGGTCTTAAGTCAAAGAGATGATGAGACTATAAAATAATGGGTCTTAGAACTCATCGGTTCCTAATGAAACTCAATTTTTTGATCGAATAAATAAATGGTAAGAGGAACTCTTTAGTTCTAGATGCCATGCAATTTTATGATCAAATATTTGAAGAATTTTTAAGAGTTAAGTCAATATCTAACCAACACAAATTCATCAAATCATATAATGGGATGTGTTAGGAATGGTAAAAAACATTCCAAAAAGACAAGATATGAAGAGTTATAAATAAGAACATCACACAAGATTCAATAAAATGATATGCAAAACAAATAAAGTTAAATGATTTTTTAGAATAAGATGATATTACAATAAGAATCCCTTGCATTAGTATAAAAGGCAAAACAAAGAAGTAGCCTAACTAAGTAATGTGGGATAAATCCTCACATACGTTAAACTAGTAAAAGGATGAAATAACTAGCTAATATACTAGCAAACATGAGAAATACATACTCTAACACCCCTTGTCAAGTTAAACTAGGAGCTAACAATAGCCAAAAAATAAATAGTGGAATATCCACAATATGAGTCCTAATAACTAGGCTTGATAAGGTACTCATGTACAATATGTATCCATGAAATGAAGAATGAAGATATACTCATGAACACCCCCAAGGAAAACTTATGAAACTCCAAGCATTCCATGTAACTCTAGGAAATGAAGTGATGGAAAAGGATTCATGAAAATGTTTGCAACTTACTGGTAAGTTGGAATGTACTCAAACCTAAGAACTCCATTTTGAATGTGCTAATGAATGAAGCGTATATGTACCTCAATGTGCTTGTTCTAATGGTGCTCAAATAGGTCATGAGATATGTGAATGATAGTCTAGTTATAACATCAAAGTATAGTAGGTGAATCATATGTGAATCCATAATCTGTTAATAACTGATAAATCCAAAGAACATGCTAACTTACTATAAGTATTGCTTTGTACTCAGCCTTTGTATATGAAAGTGTAATAGCCTACTAGTTCTTACACAACTAAGTAATAGGTGAATAACCAATACAAATTATGTATCTAGAAGTGGAATGCCTATCATTAAGAGAACCTACCTAATCTGAATCACTATATTAAACCAACTGAGTAGAACTCATGGTGTAGTATAATCTAAAATGATTAGTGCCTCATAGATATTATAAAATCCTCTTGGTATCCTATCAATGACTTTCATGCGGGTCATGTGAAAACCTATATACAAGACCAACTACAAACAAAATGTTAGGGTGAGTATGGATCAAATACATAAGACTCCAAACTATTTTCCTATATAATTTAGGATCACAAAGTGGAGTAGTATAAGTGGTAGTGAGAGTCACTCTAGACTAAAAAGGAGGACTTGGATTGAAATCAATCACTCCAAAATGATAAAGAAGATCAAGGTTGTACTTATTTTGACTCAAATAAATCCTTGTATTTGATTATGAATTCTATAAACCAATGAAGAAGTGTAAAAGACCAAGACATGTCATATCAAACTATTATTAAATTACCTAATGAATAGCCTAAATCTAAGAAGATGATATACTTGTGAGAAGTAGATCATCAACATATAAGACCAATATAACAATGTCCTCTCCAAATTCTGAATATAATCAAAGTGGTAATGAACAAAGCTAGTGGAGATAAAAAAATGAATCCATATTCTCATACTAAGATTAAGGGGCCTATTTAAGACCATAAAGAGACCTCATAAGTCAACAAACAAGAGAATAATCATGAACAAACCCAACAAGTTGATCCATATAGATTTCCTCATGTAAGTATCTATGAAAGAAGACACTCTTAGCATTCATCTAATACATTGGATAAACCTATGATGTAGCAAGATAAAGTACAAGGTGAACATAATCATCATAAAAATGGGTATAAAAGTATCAAAGTAGTCAATAACTTTGACCTATGAGAATCCCTTTATAATAATATGTGCCTTATACTTATCAATGGATCCATCAACTGCATACTTGGTGTTATAATCCACTTGCACCTAACCAACCTTCTTATCTTAAGAAAAGTGACCAAATCCCAAGTTTGATTATTAATCAATGAGGAATATTCATCTATCATCTCATCATCCCACTCTTGTATCCCATGAGCCTGTGAAAAACATTGTGGATTCCTAGAGAATGTCTAACTCAAAATTTTGATACCTGTAGAATGTGTTGATAATATTGAAAGGGTATAAGATCCTATATGAAAGGTGATACCTTAGGAACTATAACATGATCACACCTAGGCATAGTAGAAAAATTAGTGTGAATAGGATCCCCATCCTCTATAACCTCCTTAGTAATATTTTGAACTAGCTCCTCAAAGAATGAATCCTCAAGACAAGGTGATGAATCACTAAAATAAGAAGAATAAAACATGGAAGAAGATGAGGAATCATGAGATGTGAAGTGCTTATCAAATTGTACATGTGTTCTAAAATTAACATCATGAGTATCAGGATCTAAAAGATGATATGTGCTCATGTCCTTGTAATACCCTAAAAAATCAAAGGTTTTCTCTTATTATCCAATGATTTATTTTTATTCTTTGGTAAAAATTCCCAAGAAAGGATCCTAAAGACTCATAAAAATGAGACATCAGGATTGGCTCCAGACCAAGACTCCTTCAGAGTAGAATACTCAAGTGCTCTATGTGGTGTGTGGTTTGGAATGTAGTTCACATAATTAACTACCTTTGACCAATATACAGGAGGTAAATCCCATGAATGCATCATGTAGTTAGACATCTCCTTGAAATTTTGGTTCTTCTATTATACTAAGTCATTCTACTATGGAATATGTGTAATAGAATGGTGGTGAAAAATACCATGAGATACCAAAAAATTAGAGAACTCTCGACTAAAGTATTTTCCCCATCATCTATATGAAGCTTCTTAATATAACTAGATTATTGTTTCTTAACCAAATACTCAAAGAATTTAAAGTGAGAAAAGACATCACTCTTATACATGAGAAAATAAAACCAAGTACACTTCAATAAATTGTGAATGAAAGTAAGTGCATACTTAACTCCATTAAAAGGAGTAGGAAATACCATCAAATCACTTTACACAATCTCAAGTGGTGAAGAAGTTCTTGTGGACATACCCTTAGGAAATGGATCTTGGTGTTGTTTCCCTAATGCACAACCAAGGAAAACTCCATCAAGACATGAAACTCTAGGAAGACTCTCTACAATACTGTGAGTGCTCATCTCCTTCAAATATATGTAATTGAGGTGCCCAAATATCTCATGCCAAAGCCCACTCTCAAAATCTTCATGAGAAACCAAACACATCCATAGAGGATGAGTATCATAAAAACACTCAAAATAATACAGTTGATAACTATGATCAACAATACCCTATGTAATAAGTGTGTATGGCTCTAAAAAAGATCAAACTTTAGCACCCTGTGGTGTGAAATTCACTATCTTTCCTTGACCAAAATGGCAAATAGGATAAACCAAATTATATTGGTGGTGATGTCTATCATTGATGTGATTACCATCTAGTTGTATGTAACCCTTTCCCTTAAAAAAAATAAAGGAAGAATCTCCAACCTCAATGTTGGAAGTAAAACTTAAACCAAGAGATAAAAAGGACTCCTTAGAAGGAGTCATTATGGTGTGAAGCACTAGAATATAAAACCCACCTATTTAAAATATGTGACTATGATCTCCTAACAACATTAAGTGTTTTCCCATTCTTGTGAGATAGAAAATGAGTGGAAATATAAATATTATGTTTCCTAAAAACATCCTCTAGGGCTTGCATTCTATTGAAACACCTAGAATATTCATGACCAGTCCCTCTATAATAGGAGCATGATATATTAGACTTATTCTTATATTTGGAAGATGATTTGGGTTTAGATGTGTTAGTGTTGGTGTTAGGCTTAGGTGAATTTTGATATGGAGGATGTGTATTCTTCTTCTTACTCTGTGTTTTTAAATTATTCTTAGGATGTGATGCTACTAATACTTTTTAAGAGGTGGAACACTCAAGGTGAGACAATTTGGATTCCTCCCTAGTAAGTCTCTCATAAAAACAACTCTAAATATGGCATCTTGAATGCATCACCTAAGGCATCCATGCTATATAAAAAGGTAAAATCAAAGATTTGTAATGGACCACTTAAATTGGACAAAATCAAGTACACACACTCTTCATATTTATTATCTCATGCACTCCCCTTTGTAGACATCTAATTCCTAACACTATTTGTGTTGAAATTGTCAATCTTACTAAAATTGCACCCAAATGCACAATTTAGGCCAAAATCACTAAAAACACACTAAATGGTTCAATATTTTTTTGTACAAGTTCTTATTTAAGATAATATATCCCTAAATGGGGTAATGCATTTTATGTGATGCCTAACTTATCTTAAATCATTTCGAGTCAAAACGATGATTTCACCTTTTTGTGCTCTAGATCACTCTTTTCTTCTAATTCATTAATAGATGTCTCATACCTTTGTTATTTTGTGTTAGCAACATCCTAAATGGGGTAACGGTCCCAATGCGTCTAACATCACCTTCCATTTCTTTATGAGTCAAATCACAACCTAATAATATGACTTTCTAACCATTTTGATTAATTGTGCACCAATTTCCAAAGAATTGCACTAAAATTGATTAGTTTTGTTTAAATCTAATTAATTCAAATCAAGAGCTTAAGTGAATTTTCCATGAAAGTTATTTATTATTTCATTATTAGAAATTGATTCTCAATATCTACATCACCTAGTGACATGATCTATGGGGTGGAATCCATAAACCATAAATGCAACAAATATAAGGTTTATGGGTACCCATGCCTAATTAATGCCCATTATTCCTAAATCATTATGAAGATATTTATGAATTTAATTACAAATATTAGATGAATTCATGGCCACATAACTCAATATTGAGATGGATGGTCATGGTTGATCTTAGCTCATTTATACAATCTATAAATAGAAGGGCATAGAACATTATTTTTAAACTAAATTATTTTAAACTTATAATGCAAAATTGTCTCCACAACCTTTTGTGTTGATCATTCTATTTTATTTTCAAGCTTAATTTGATAGGCATAGATTAAATATTTCTTATCTTGAGCCTAGGTTATGCATAGTGATCTTGAGGCAATGGAGGACCTTGAAATCCGTTATTGAAAAAGACAAGAATACTAGATCAAGGGGAAAAACATGCTTGGAGCCGCTCTTGGATAGTGGAATCATATGAGAAGGTAAATTTTGTTTGATTTATTTCATTTGTATTTAATTATCACTTTAAAATCCTATCAGAAGATTGTCTTAGTTTGTTAAGTTTTTAATACATTTTCATGGATTTATTAACTAATGTTTGAGTAACCAACTTTGTAATCTAATCCTACATCTTGACATGCTTGGTGGGACTCATGGAGTCCATTAAAGCAAGGAAGATATCATGGAAATTTCAAATTTTTATTTTAGTCTTTAAAAAGTCCTTAAACGATAAATTTTTATGCTTGTTTTTTTGTGTTTCTAATTTTTTTGTGCACTCACAAGTTACATAGTGACCGTCGATAGTTATTACTAACTATCGATGATTAGGACCAAATAACTACAGTTGGTTGAAGGGAAAATACAGATTGAAATTTTGAATTTTGAGTTTTTATTCAAGTTTATTTCTAATGATTTGAATTTTATAAGTCTCTAGGTTGAACATAGTTTTGATCTAAAAGTTTAACTTCTAGAGATTTTATCCTAACAACTATTTTGAAGCATAACATTGTTTCCTTTAGGTT
The DNA here is from genome assembly GCA_037957365.1 of Torreya grandis. Lineage (NCBI taxonomy): Eukaryota > Viridiplantae > Streptophyta > Pinopsida > Cupressales > Taxaceae > Torreya > Torreya grandis. Next base: position 6,653 of record JARHVA010003881.1, on the reverse strand, counting down.
CACATGTAACTGTTGATGATTATTTTTGACCTACCACATTTGGTTATTGACCGGAGATGGTCTTTCAAGAATCAATGATGGTCACTATGTTTTCAGAAAAAATATAGACTTGAGAGCAATAAATCCAAGTTTGCTTGTTTCAAAGTGAAAAGAGCTTCAAAGCTAAACTACACTATCTAATTTTTTATGTAGGAATAACATGGAAAGTGATCAATTTCAGATTAATTAAGTCTTTTTAAACTCCTTTTGGTTCTTAAAAATAACTAAGAACTTTTCTTTGGTGCTTAAAAGGAAAAATTGCATATTTATATTGATGTTTTTTGAAGTTTTTGTAACTTAAGGCCAAGGGGCCAAAGAACATCACAAAATACTTCAATTCAATGATTTAAAATCAAATTCACTTCAAAGTTTTATTTTTATAAGTCATATATCATTACTTGGTTAAAATTATTTAAGAAAAATGGAATTTATGTGTGTATTCTCTCCCCCTATCCCTTATAGGGAACATGTCAGATCAAAAGCATCATTTTCATTATAAATTGTACCTTATTCCAAAGTCATAAAAATGAAGTTATCTAGGATCTCCCCAAAACATGCATAGTTTGGGTGATCTAAAAATAATCTATAAATCATTTTTACTTAGTTTTTATTTCATGAAATTTGGCTTATGAGGGGGACTTCATGACCTCTAATGATTTCTATAGGGAAGATTTGACCTCAGGCTTCATCTCTCAACATTTTCTTTAACTCTTCTCCATGGGGGGTATATAAATTGGGATCATCCCACTAGGTTGATGGTTTAAGAGGCTAAAACATCTTCATTAGTGGCAAGATAATCCTAATACATATGATCATTTTTGACATTACACTACACTGAGAAAGTGATAAATGTGGTGGTTGTGAAAATGACAAGACATTTTAACAATAAGATATTTGACATGGATCCAATTAACATGTTACTTCTCTAGTGTGCTAATGTGAAATTCGGTATACATGGGATCAATCTAAATGGTCATAACTTGTAGAGTTTTAGTCAAACCCTACTTGCCACTATGCCCTAAGGTCCATGTCATCATATTTTCACTTTAGAAAAGGGGGGTATAAAATACCCTACCATATAATTTACTTTTATTTTGGATGAACACTTAATTTCCTCTCAAGTGTACGTATAAAGATGAACTTTAAAAATAACATATAACCTTGTCAATTTAGGGCTCAGGATGATTACTTATTTGTATTTATCTATTTTGGTCTTAGATTACTTGGTCATTGATTTGAGTCAAAACTTCTTTTAAAATAGACATCATATCCAATTTAACACATTGTCCACAATTTATTGATTAAGGAGGCATTACGCTGTCGAAGTGAAAATCAATCTTATCCTTGTTCAAATTTGTCATCTTAAACATTGTGTCATATCATCTAATTGGTACAATTATGCTACCCATTTGAGTCTATACCAATTTCCAATTTTTCTTAAGTCCATTGATAGTTCACATTTGAAATTTCACTTTTCTAAGTTCATAAGGTTGTGTTAAATTGGGTTTACCATTTGCACTTGACTTGGGGGAACTTAGGTTCAATTTCTAATTTGGATTGAAGGTCATTCATAAACTCATCACATTATCATCATTTGTGAACTCAAGTTATCTTGCATATCACTCATGATTTGAGTCCTAAAACATATTTTATACTATCATTCCTATTACCATGTAGTGGCATTATGCTGCTCATTTGGTTCTCATTTTACACTTAGGAATTTTTTCATGTTTTCACATCTTGAGTTTTCTTGGTTTGCATTGTCTCCTTCCTAATTTGAAGGTATTTCTTCTAATTTTCTAGCATAAACTCATCAAAGTTGAACTATATTTTATGGTATTAACGTATGACAAAAATCTAGGCTTTGGTGTATTAGTTTTCACCATGGATTTTTGAGTTATCATACCCTCTTTTTATTTATATGATTTCAACCCTGCAAAATGTTGAGTAATTTCATGAACACATTATTATAATTTTTGGTGGTTCCATTCTACCCTCCTTTTATAGTCTCTTTTTTACGTTAGTCATTTATTTGGAAGAAAGATCAAAATCCAAACCTTTTTTAAACATTTTCACAACATTATTCCAAATATAGTCAAATGTACAGAGTAACCTTTTTAGGCATGACTCAAGGGTACAATTATAGTAGGGCCTTTTGTAGCCTTAGTTTCAAGGTAGAGCATTGTTATGGTGGACATGAACATTTTGTCTTGTTTGAGGATGTCACCCTTTTTGAGCTTATATGATGAAAATCAATTCAATCAGATTCATGTTAATTTTTGTGCATCATCCTTATCCTACCCCTTTTATTTTTACATAATGTTAAAAGGTTACTATTTTAGGATATCCTTCATCAATTTACATACCACACTCAAAGGTTACCATTCTAGGTTATCCCCTTTCAACTTGTGTGAGTGATCAAGGTCCACAATGTGTGAAGGTTACCATTTTAGGATATTATCCTTTAGCTTATGTGAGCAATCTAGCTCCTCAATGTGTGAAGGTCACCATTTTAGGATCTCCTCCATTGGTTTTCATGAGAAACCAAACTATGAAACATCATATCATTACTATTCTAGGCCCATTGCATGTATCTATTAAGCCTATTATTGAAGAATGTCAATTTGATGAACCTAATTTTATTGATCCCTTATTCAATAGTCTACTTTTTGGACATCCCATCATTGAACCACAAACCATTGTTCTCTTTAAACCAATTGGTCCTCACTTTAGAAATTGTGTGTAGATATTTGAGCCAAAACAAAAACCATTACCTCTTCAAGAGCCATCTTATGAGGATAATAATGTGTTTAAGGTTGATATTTTATGACCAATTGTGAACCAAAACCCTGATGTTATTATTGAAACACTCATTTGTGATGATTTAACCTCTTATAAGTTACCTACTCATGTTTTACCTATTTTTAAAGAGCATCATCTCCTTGATAATCTAGTATCTATAGAGTTATCTCTCAATATTTTCCCACTCATTGAGGAGTCTCCTTCTAATAGATAATAGTATGTCTAGTTGTCCATCAAGAAGTTCCCTCTCTTTGATGGGATTCACTTAGGCGATCCAGTCTATGTTGAAACATTCTTAGATGAATTAATTTTAATAGATCCCTTTATGCAATCATAGGCCATTACTTGTTTGATACCAAGCATTCAACAAAACATCATTATCAAAACAACCACATCACATGAAGAAACAACATTAGAGTTAGGCTCCATTTCTGAGTCAACATCATATTTAGCAATAGAATTAGAATCACTATCAGAACCAATATCTAATTTATATTCCCTTAACTTGGAATCAACTTTATAAATAGAGTATGGTCATATCTGTTACAACATTGGTTACAATTTCCTTGTTGATCAATTTAAATATATTTGTGATCCTTCTATGGTTTTTGATGATGATTACTTCAACATCAACATAAATCGTATAAGTATATTCTATGAGGATTGTGTTTCCATTCATAATTACATTATTACTACCCAACATAGCCATTATATTGATATTTCACCTCCCACAAACATTGATTGGGACTGATAGAATCACACTTTGTTGAACTACATCCATGGCAACATTCCATTTACAAAAAATCAGGGGGCATAGACCAAATTCATGTAGAAGAACAATATTCTAGTGAAACCTTTTCACATGCACTAGGGGATGAGAAAATATCAAACTCAACATATTTTATGAAAACCTTTTTGAAGGTGCTAAAAGAAAATAAAAATCAAATGTTAATATCTCTTCATGAAACCTTCTTAGAGGCACTATGGGATAATCAAAACAAATTCATTGGTGAAAACCTCATCGAGGTGCCAACAACTGAGTACAAAATTTATTCACTACTTATTTAAGAAATTATTCAAGATCAAATCATTATAGCTTCCAAATATACAACATAATTAGATGATAGCTACTCTCAAGATCAAATCATAGAATAACCTAGTAGACCTATCAAGAGCATCTTCATAGGTCTTTGGCCCTACCACAAACAAAATTATGTCAAATCTAGAATAAAAATCATTACATGTGAGTGAAAGTTTTGATCTTCATTTGTTTTTCATTCATTATACACTCCATTATCATCCACCTATTCATTACCCACTTATATCATTTATCCTAACATTGTTTACCATCACTAACAACACTTTCCTTTATAGAGGCAAAAAAATATATCTTGTCTCAACATTTGAACAAAACCTTAATCAATTACCAATGAAGAATATAAACACATTATTGAGATCTAGATCAATAGAAAGTTTTTGATAGAGAAATGTTTTTTAAAGGGTGTTGGGTAGCAATTTTTCATGATCATTTATTTTGGTTACCTCATATGTTGACCAAGATGAGCATCTCCACATCAACAAGAGAAATATAACTATTTTTCATGTTCCATTTATCATTTTCCATTACCATGCCTTGTTTTTTAGGGGTAACCCTATAAACCATTTCATTATAGACATTATTATACCGTTGTGTTCTATGCTATTTTAACTACATTGACTTGAGGTCTTGTAGGACTATATAACACTCACTTTATATTGAGGTAATCTCAGTCACCCCTTCACCATGTTCTCACCATTTTATGATAAATTATTAAGTATAAATACTCTCCCCATTTTGTGAGCAACCTAAGACAATTCCATCTCCATTTTATGAGAAAATCCATCATCACTTGGGGGTAAATTTCTTTCCACTATAGCCAAATGTCTTCTTATCATTTTCATTATACCATTTTATCATACCATTCCTTTAATATTGACTAAGACATTGTTTTTAGCCATCCTACTTATTCAATTTTGATCTTGGTTCCTTTGGTTCTTCTCTCACTTTTTATGGGAGGATTTTGATCCAATTCCAATAGTTTTAAAATATCATGTTGAATGACTATCTATGAAAGTAGTGTGACATTTGATCTAGTAAGTTACCTTTCATCTATCATCTTATTTGGTATCATTGATTATAATTTCCTAAGGGAAAATTAGTATTATATTTGATACCCCTAATTATAACCACCTTTGATCAAATCATAATTATGACATTGTTTCCAAATTATAATCTCATATGGGAAAATTATGTACAATGCCCTTTTATCAATCATTACCACATCACCTGGTCATTACTATTATCATTTGCCTTACCATTTTCCTTTATTTGTGAACTAGTTTTGGCCTAGTTATTTTTTCATCTCCTTTTGTGTAGGAAGAATAACTATGGCTTGAGGTCCTAATAGGAATACATAAGTTGTGCTTGATTGATGTTGAGGTCAACTTAGTCCCCGTTTCATTATGATTTTGTCATCTTACACGAATTTTAAGTTGGCATGATCTCACCATTTCGTGAGTTAGACCGTTCTATGTCTCTTAATCCTCAATTGAGTTGAAATACTTAGAAATTTCCAAAAACATTCATAAAACACCAAAATTATAAGAACATTTTTGATTTGTTTGCATGTTTATTTGATTGTTATTGGTGTTGTCTGATATTTTGATTTACTATTTGATCTTACCTTGTTTTGCTTTATTTTTCAAGAACATCTTAATGGTCCACATATATCTTGGTTATTTATATCTTGATCTCATGTTATTAAGTTGTTCTTCTTTTGTTTTTAAATATTCTTGTTCCTACTTAAATCTTGATTGTTCATATCTTGATTTAGGTTAGGTTCATTTATGTTTATCTTTTTCTTTATCTTTGATTTTTTTTAAATGTAAATCACTATAACTCTAGTTTTGGTCATTATTTTACCATTATCCTTAGTTATAGGTATTCATATTTGAACTAGCTCCACATAATTGAAATGAAATGTCATTATGAGTTGTTCATACTTTTAATGCTTAGTTTATTTTTCTATAGCAATGATTTTGTGCTCTAGATTTAAGTCTTAATGTCAACACAATTCTCATGAATAAATCTCAAAATTACTATGCATGAACTAGACTCAATAGGTTTAGCACCTGATTCTATGATTAGACGTTCATATCTTCACATACATCATGAGTTTAATCAATCTTTGGTTAGTTTTTAATCATAACTTATTCTGTTATCTCCCAATTTTGGGTGTGAACTACATTGGCTTGAGGTCCATTTGGAATATTTAGGTAGAACTTGGATATATGATGCATTTCAGGTTAGCTCGATCATATTCATTCTTATTTTAATCTCTTTCATCACTTTATGCATTCTCATATCCTAGTGTTTTTGTGGATTTTTATAATCCATTATACCATCACATCTATGTTTGTGCCTACTTGATTTAATCTATGAAATAGTTTATAGCCTTGAACTAATTACTTACCAATTTCCCCATGAATAGGGCACAAAATTTAAACCAAGTCACAAACCTAAATCATCCCTATGGGGGCACAAATGTCTTATCATGATAAAATATACCTTATTAAGGCACTTATTATTATCATATTTTGGATACCACATTCTCCTTTTCCTTTAATTCTAAGCTCTCCACACTTTTGCCCATGATGGTAATGTTTTAGTGTGCAACTTATCTTGGGATTGATCAATGTTATAAATACACATCTTGTACTCTCAAATTCAATGTGTTCAAACCATGTTGCTTATATGTTTGGAGTGAATCCTT
>JARHVA010003880.1:1780000-1795194 GCA_037957365.1 Torreya grandis | reverse complement strand
AAGATTTATCATGAATCGAGATGATCCTGCATCATATACCCTTTAAAATAAGAAACATTTTATCTTATTCATATGACTTCTAATAACTTTGCTAATTATATCCATTGTTTTCAAGCTACTGATGTGCTAATCCATGTCACATCTTCTATGTCTCGGGATTTCCATTTTAATATATATTCGATATAGTCCTTCCTTCTTGTATTATTTCCAAATCTCTTGTCAATTAGTTCTTCATGCTCTTTCTTAGGCATATGAAATTTCCAATCCATTTCTTCAAAACATTCACTTACATTCACACTATTCTATCCTTCATAATATGGATACAAATTAGACACATTAAAAATAGGTGATATGTCTATACCTTTAGGCAACTCTAATTCATATGCATTCTTTCCATACTTGCATGAAATTATATAGTGATCAATATTTTTCCATTTCAACAAATCATGTCCTTTTTGTAAATCTCTCTTTTCTCAAATATGCAAAGAATAACTCTCCCACCTGATATTCAAATTATTTTATTTTCTTATATAAATTGTTTTTACTATGTTGTATTTCTTTCCATTTGTTATCATAGTTGGACTATGCACTTCTCACATATTCTCTACAAAATAATTTTCTTCAACACTTCTCTTTGGCTCATTATTCATGTCTCTTAATTTTATAACTCCTCTTGGACTTGACCCATAAACAATCTGAAATGGTGTCTCCTTTGTACTTCTATTCATTGAATTGTTACAAGCAAACTCATTTCATGCCAAAACTTTATCCCATGTTCCTGAATTAAGTCCAATTAAACATCTCAAAAGATTACCCAAACTTAATTTAACTACCTCCATTTTTCCATCTATCCAAGGATGGTATGTTGAACTAAACTATAGTTTGGTATTCAACTTATTCCACAATTTTTTCTATAAATGGCCAGTAAATTTTGTATCTTAATTTGATATTATAAAATATGATAAACCATATAAACTAACATCTCTATAAAAAATTGCATATTTTTTACATCACTAATTTTCTTACATGCTAAAAAATGTGTCATCTTTGAAAATATATCAATAATCACAAATATTGAATCATTTTCTCTCTATATTCTAGGCAAACCCAAAACAAATTTAATATTTATATTGTCACACAGTTTCTCTAGAATAGGCAAGGATTGATACAACCCTATATTTTGAATTCTCCTTTTTTCTAGCTAATAAAATATATAATTTTATACAAATTTTCTCACATTACTCATATGTGGCCAGAAATATTTTTTTGATACTTATGATAATGTTTTTTCATAACCAAAATAATATGATTATCCTCCACTTTGATTTTTCTTGATCAATTTTTCCTGCATTGAATCTCTTGGTATGCATAATGGTCTTCCTTTGAATATCAAGCCTTCTTAAATAAAATAAACTGACCATGGTGTTCTATCTTTACTCACTAGTCTAGTACATGACTTCTATGCTGCTAAAAAATTTCATCTTTTTCATATTATTCTTTCATAAGATCAAATTTTATGACTTCCACTCTTAATTAATTCAACAAAATAATTATTCTAATAAATTCATCAACAACTTTGTTAGACTTTCCACTTCTATATTTTAACAAAAAAGAGAAAATCTATAAAAATTCAATCCATTTTATGTGTCTTCGATTCAACTTGCTTTGATTATTAATGCAATATAATGTTTAATGATTTGTGTATAACATAAATTAATTTGGCAACAAATAATGTCTCCATTTCTTTAGCACTTGAAAAATTGCATAGAACTCCTAATCATATATTGAACGTTTGTGATTTGCATCATTAAAATTTTCACTAAATATGTAACAGGTCTCCATTCTTGACTTAACATGATGCAAGGGCATCAAACAACATATTGATAATTTAGTCATCAGGGAAGTATGTAGGTGATGTATAATTTTATTAGGTCTTAAAACATGCCTTAGAAGGCATTTAAGCCTTTGAAAGAGTCTTATAGTGTGTTTAGATGTCCCTTTGGCATTTTCCTACCAAAATCAGGTTTTGAAAATTTAAAATACGTTAGTGTGTTTTGAAGCATTATTGGTGTGTGTCAAGAAATGTCATATTGTCAAATGTTGTTTTAGGGTCCCAAATGAGTCTAAGTGGGTGTAAAATGTGTCTATATTCATAACATGGAGAAATTATCATAAACCAACAATGTTGAATGTAATATCCATGTGTGAAGGTAGTTGTCTTAGGAGTTAGTTATGCAATAATATAGTTTATCAAGAGTGTAATGAGTTTTCAAAGTTAGAAAAGTAGTAGTAAGTGTAGAAGGAGTAAGTAGGGAAGTTAAGGAGTTGGTTTTGAAGTTTTGGAAAAGGCAGAAGTATGGAGGAGAAGATGAAAGGGAGTGAAAGAACCAGGTCAGTTAGGGGATAAAAGAGTTCCTTTGAATAATTTAGTATTAGAGCAAAATGTTCACAGGAAGAAGAGAAAGAAAGGCATCAAGCACAAAAGGTACTGTTAGTTTTTGTTTTTAATTTTTCATTTTTATATGATCAAATGATAGTATGAAGTGTGAATGAAGGTAGAGAGATTGGTAGCCAACCCTAAAGTTCATGAAGCCTTGATAGAAAGTGAGATATTTTGGAAAACTCAAGAGTGAGCTTGAGGAAAGAGAAAGAGGCATCCTAATATATATATATATATATATATATATATATATATATAGAGAGAGAGAGAGAGAGAGAGAGAGAGAGAAGATAGACCTAGTGAGAGGTCATGAGAGATTGAGAGAGACTCAAGTAAGAGGTCATGAGGTGGAAATTAGAGGATGCTTCTCAAATAAGTATAGGTATGATGAGACCAAGAGATTAAGAGACATTTTATAAAAGATGAAGATAGAGAGAGAAAATAGAAAATAGGGCAAGGTTGAGAAGTAACCACAAAGAGAAGAAGTTGTAAGATGACACCAAGAAGATAGAGATGGAGAAATAAATGTAAGAGGTGAGGTAGAAATTAGATGTTTTAATAACCATGATAGTGTAAGTGAGATAAAATGAGAGCCCATGTTGTGGATGGGTCATGAGGAAGAAAGCAATTAGGTGGGCAATAAGGCAACATATGAAGAGAAGGAAATTGCAAGAAAAGAGAGAATAAAAAAGGAACTTGAGGTTAAAGGAGGGTCTTAATAGTTTTTAAATAAGTAAGTTAATCTTAATGAAGAGTACTCAAGATTATGATTGCCTATATGAGACCCTGTTCAAGTTAGAAGTTGATTTGGTCAAATAAGCAACAATCTAGTGAGGGCTAGTGTGAGGTGAATGAAAGAGAGTGAGAAAGTGAGTAGAATGAGGTGAATGGTACAGTTTGAATATTTGAAAAGAGTCTTAAGGTAGAGTGAGAGTATTCAAGAAGATTGATCAAAGGATCAAGAATAGGAATGATAGTAATATAAGAGATAGAATTTTGATAGACACAAGAAGATTGAATGCATGAATGAAGATTATAAGTGTCAGAGTTGGGTAAAGTAAAGGATGACATAGTTTCTCTATAGACTTGATGGTAAAGGATAGAGGGTAGTCAAATAGATAATTAGTTTTCTAAGATTTATTCATACCAGTCCATACCAAATGAAAAGTTCTAAAAAAATGCTATAAGGAGATAAGTGAGGTGGAGATTTCAAGAAGGAAAGGAAGTAATTAAGGTGGTAAGTGAGTGTGAGGGGTATTTAAATAGGTTTGTTAAACCTAATAGAGGTCAATTTATTTCTTCCCTAGGAGTATGATGCAGGGGCATCAAACAACATATTGATCATTTAGTCATGAACGAAGTTTTTAGGTGATAGAAAGTGAGAGATTTTGGAGAGCTCAAGACTGAGTTTGAGGAAAGAGAAAGAGACATCCTAATAAAAGGATGAGAGAGAGAGAGAGAGAGAGAGAGAGAGAGAGAGAGAGAGAGAGAGAGAGAGAGAGAGAGAGAGAGAGAGAGAGAGAGAGAGAGAGAGAGAGAGAGAGAGAGAGAGAGACCCAAGTGAGAGGTCATGAGGTGGCAAGTAGAGGATGCTTCGCAATGAAGTATAGGTATGATGAGACCAAGAGATTGAAAGACATTTTAGAAAAGATGAAGATAGAGAGAGAAAAGATAAAATAGGGCAAGGTTGAGAAGCGACCACAAAGAGAAGAAGTTGTAGGATGACACCAAGAAGATAGAGATGGAGAAATAAATGCAAGAGGTGAGGTAGAAATTAGATGTTTTAATAACCATGATATAGTAAGTGAGATAAAATGAGATCCCATGTTGTGTATGGGTTATGAGGAAGAAAGAAATTAGGTGGCCAATAAGGCAACATATGAAGAGAAGGAAATTGTAAGCAAAGAGAGAGAGAAGGCACTTGAGTTTAAAAGAGGGTCTTAATAGGTTTAAAACAAGTAATTTAATCCTAATGAAGAGTACTTAATATTATAATTGTCTATATGAGACATTGTTCAAGTTATAAGGTGATTTGGTCAAATAAGCAACAATCTAGTGAGGGCTGGTGTGAGGTGAATGAAAGAGAGTGAGAGAGTGAGTAGAATGAGGTGAATCATAGAGTGTGAGTATTTGAAAGGAGTCTTAAGGTAGAGTGAGAGTATTCAATAAGATTAATCAAAGGATCAAGAATAGGAATGATATTAATATAAGAGATAGAATTTTGAACGACACAAGAAGCTTGAATATGCATGAATGAAGATTGCAAGTGTCAGAGTTGGGTAAAGCAGAGGATGACATAGTTTCTATGTAGACTTTATGGTAAAGGATAGAGGGTAGTGAAAAAGATAATCAATTTTCCAATATCTATTCATACCAATCCATACCAAATGAAAATTTCTAAAAAAAAGGCTACAAGGAGATAAGAGAGGTGGAGAGTTCAAGAAGGAAAGGCAGTAAATAAGGTGGCAAGTGAGTGTGAGGGGTATTGAAATAGGCTTGTTAAACCTAATAGAGGTCAATTTCTTTCTTCCCTAGGATTATGATGCAGGGGCATCAAACAACATATTGATCATTCAGTCATGAGGGGAGTTTTTAGGTGATGTATAGGTGTCTTATGTCTTAAAACATGCCTTAGAAGGCATTTGAGCATTTAGAAGAGTCTTAAAGTGTGTCTTGATGGCCCTTTGGCATTTTCCCACAAAAATGGGTATTTAAAATTTGGAAATATGTAAGTGTGTTTTGAAGCATTTTATTGTGTGTCAAAAAATGTCATATAGTCAAATGTTGTTATAGGGTCCTAAATGAGTCTAAGTGGGTGTAGAAGGTGTTTATGTACATAACATGTAGATATTGTCATAAACCAATAATGTTGAATGTAATATCCATGTGTGAAGGTATTTGTCTTAGGAATTAGTTATGTAAAAAAATATTTTCTCAAGAGTTCAATGAGTTTTGGAAGTTATAAAAGTAGTAGTAAGCGTAGGAGTCAGTACGAAAGTTAGGAAGTTAGTTTTGAAGTTTTGGAGAAGGCAGATGTGTGGAGGAGAAGATGGAAGGGAGTGAAATATCCAAGTTAAGTAGGGGATGAAGGAGTTCCTCTGCATCATAATACTACTCCTATCATGGTTTCATTTTCATCACAATCAACCTAAAATACCTTATTGAAATCTAGTAATGCCAACATTAGTTGCTCAAATATCTTATTTTTAAACTATTAGAAACTATGTTTTTCTTTCGTTAGCCATACATAATCTCTTTTATCATTTTGCATCACATCAGTGATCAGTGTACATATTCCACTAAAATTCTTGATGAAATTCCTACAAAAAATATGCAACTTAAATGTATTCTATAGTGACAACCAATTCGGTATACCAACTCAAATGTATTGTGTAGTGACAACCAAATGTACTTTATCTAGATCCATCTTCAAACTTTCTTGATAAATCACAAATCCAAATATACCAATTCTTTCAACATAAAATTTCATTTTTTCAAATTCACAAGTAATTTTTCCTCCTTTAACCTTTCTAGCACTTTGTAAAAATGTCCCAAGTATCCTTCATTTGTTCTACTAAAAATCAATATGTCATCAAAATACATAACAACAAACTTCCTCAAAAATGGTCTAACAAATTCATTCATCAATCTCATGAATGTAATTAGTGCATTATTCAAATAGAATAACATAACCAATCACTCATAAAACCCTTATTGTGTTTTGAATGTTGTCTTCCATTCATCACATTATCTTATGTGAATTTAATGATGTTCACTTTTCTAATCAAAATTTGTAAAGTATCTCATTCCACTTAAGCAATCCATTTAATCACCCATGCATGGAAATGGAAATCTATAGTTTATAGTGATCTTATTAATTTTCTAAAATTATTACACATTCTCCATTATCTAGTTAAATCTTTATTTGATAACTCTTGAACTTGTCTATGCACTTCTTCATTATCTTTTGGATTGATGTTATGTGATACTTTATTTTTAAAACTCAAACTAAGTATCAAATCCATGTAATGACTTATGCTTCTCATCGGAAATAATTGATCTAAAAAATAATTAGCTTAAATCTCATCAAAATATTTTAGTATTTCCTTCACTTCATGCGGTAGTGCCTCTTATTATGTAATTTCTTACATTGGTTTTGCAATCAATACAAAACATTCACTTTGACTTATTTTCTTCATAGATTATTTTAATAAAATTGTCGATACTTTTGGAATATTTTCCACTTTTTTACACTTATCATTCAAAGGATTAGGTGTATGTGTTACTCCATATTTCTAAAATGTATTTGTATTAGCACGACCATCATGCTATGCCCTACAGTCAAACTACTAAGGCCTTTCAATCAAAATATGAGAAGCATCCATAGGAATTATGTCACATAAATCTTCATCTATATAAGTCCCAATTTAAAAACTTACTAGACATTATTCATTCACCATAACTTGATATCTTTTCAACAACCAATAAACCTTATATGAATTCAAATGCATAATTCTCTTCAAATTACGTTTATCTATCATTTCTTGTGAAATAATATTATTTTTTTTCCACTCTCAATAATCAATTTACAACATTTACCTTCATACTTTAAAATGGTTCTAAATAAATTATTTATACACATATCACTATTCTCCTCTTTTGTAGGATTCAACAATACTTTTTCATCATTACAGTGTCTCCAATATCTACTTAGTCTATTTTATGAATAAACACACCTCTTTCCTCATGTGTTTGTGCAATATGAGAACTTGGATCAGCTCTCTTGTTTCTTTCAATATGTATATGACAACACTCAAATGATCTATGACAAATCTCACCACATTTGAAACATGTTTCATTGAGTTCATGATCTCTACCTTGTTCATAAGTATATGATCCTCTACCTCTGAAAGTAACTCTACCTCTCTAAGAATTAACTCCATTATTATAGTATGAAGTACTTGTTTGGTTCTATTGTGTTTGCATAGGATAACCTATTCCACTTCCATGTCCATGCATGAATATTCTTATTCCTCTTGATGTTCCTTATTTTTTTGAAAAACATTATTAAGCCTTCAGTGTGCATTGATAGGCTACTTCAATATATCACAGTCTGATCATATCAAATTAATCTTGAATTTCTATGCACAATCCATTTACATACCCAATTTATTTTCAACATAATATTCAATATGACCCACTTTGATGGTAAGTATATAATATTCCTTAGTGTATTATTTTACTGTCATTTCCATTTGTAATACATTTTAGAGCTTCTTGAACAAACTCATTATAATCCACATGAATGAATTTATCTTTCAGTTTGGTAGCAAATCTATTCCATGTCTTAATATTTTATTTAATTTTGTGTACTCACTTAGATTGTACATGTTCCCACCATAAGTATTCATTAAATTTCAAAAAAATTCCAATAAACTTAACTCACTTAGGATCTTCCGAACATTCATTCTTAAAGTATTTATCTAACTCAATGATCTAGTCAATAAACTCTCTAGGACTCAAACTTCTAAAATAACTTCCAAGATCCAAATTTTGTTTACTTTTCAAAGGATTAGGTGTATGCATTACTCCATATTTATAAAATGTATTCGTATTAGCACGACCATCATGCTATGCCCTACAGTCAAAATACTAAGGCCTTTCAATCAAAATATGAGAAGCATCCATAGGAATTATGTCACATAAATCTTCATCTATATAAGTCCCAATTTAAAAACTTACTAGACATTATTTATTCACCATAACTTGATGTCTTTTCAACAACCAATAAACCTTATATTAATTCAGATGCATAATTCTCTTCAAATTACGTTTATCTATCATTTCTTGTGAAACAATATTATTTTTTTTCCACTCTCAATAATCAATTTACAACATTTGCCTTCATACTTTAAAATGGTTATAAATAAATTATTTATATACGTATCACTATTCTCCTCTTTTTTATGATTCAACAATACTTTTTCATCATTACAGTGTCTCCAATATCTACTTAGTCTATTTTATGTATAAGCACACCTATTTCTTCATTTGTTTGTGCAATATGAGCACTTGGATCAACTCTCTTGTTTCTTTCAATATGTATATGACGACACTCAAATGATATATAACAAACCTCATCACATTTGAAACATGTTTCATTTAATTAATTATCTCTACCTTGTTCATAAGTATAAGATCCTCTGCCTCTAAAAGTAAATCTACCTCTCTAAGAATTAACTCCATTATTACAGTATGAAGTACTTGTCTGGTTCTATTGCATTTGCATAAGATAACATATGCCACTTCCATGTCCATGCATGAATATTCTTATTCCTCTTGATGTTCCTTATTTTTTTGAAAAATAAATATTAAGTCTTCAGTGCACACTGATAGGCTAATTCAATAGATCACAGTCTAATCATACTGAATTAATCTTTAATTTCTATGCACAATCCATTTACATACCTAGATATATTTTCAACATAATATTCAATATGATCCACTTTGATGGTAAGTATATAATATTACTTAGTGTATTATTTGAATTTCATTTCCATTTGTAATATATTTTATAGCTTCTTGAACAAACTCATTATAATCCACATGAATGAATTTATCTCTCAGTTTGGTAGCAAATCTATTCCATGTCTTAATATTTTCTTTAATTTTGTGTACTCTCTTAGTTTGTACATGTTCCCACCATAAGTATGCATGACCTTTCAAAAAAAATCCAATGAACATAACTCACTTAGGATCCTCCATACTTTCACTCTTACATTATTTCTCTAACTCAATGATCTAGTCAATAAACTCTCCAAGACTCAAACTTCCAAAATAACTTCCAAGATCCAAATTTTGTTTACTTTTCGTTTTATAAAAATATCTCAAAAATATATCTTCATGTTTATCAACCTCTTCTTTTGTATCTTGATCTTCAAGTGCTTCTTTCACAAATTTAGTATCACTTTCATCATCTAGTACTTCAACTTCATGATGATGTGTACTTTACACAACTTCCATTATGTCTTTCATTTCTCTTATCACTTATGCTAGATCTTCTAGTCAAGGTGCTCTAACCACTCTAGCTCTTCTACCACCTAAGCCTCCTTTGGGTTCCATTTCCTTATAAATCAAATACTAGATAATAAATGATGATCTCAAATAAAAAATCTACTTACACATCCTTTCCAATGTTAGTGTGGATTTTTATTTCATTTAATGATATTTCCCTATACATGTTATTTAGATTGCTTAGGTTAATTTTAGATCATTGTGGAAGATAAACCCACATGCATGAGGATTTTTTTAATGTCTATCTTCCACCTATATTTGTACCTTTACTAAAGTTATTTTGGCTAATGACAATGTAATGCTGATAATATAATATATGGTTGTTAACACACATGATTCTTCTGACTCATGTTTGATTTAACTTCTACAACAAGTATCTCTTATACATATTTCCTTTTTACATATTACAGATATATTTGTGCTTCATGTTTACTCAAACATTGGTCCTTGTTTGTGGCCCAATCCACCATGGTATTGGAGCATGGTTTCTGGTAGCCGAATGCCATAGTTCCTATTATGAGATATTGAGTTTAAGCTCGTATGTAATAGATTTATTATTTATTGACCTAAAATATTAAAGATTCAACATTTCACAAAGATTTTTCTTCTTATGGCATCCTTGGTTAATCTAGATTTAGAAAAAAAAAAGAAAAAGAAAAAAGGCACGTCTTGTTGGTTATTTATCATCTATTATATTTTCATGCAAAATGGATGACACCATTGGATTCAGAAAGTGTCAAAATCCTAGGAATGACTATGAGCATGACCTAATTTCGTGGTAGTCAATTTTGGGCATTTTGGCCCCACCCTTATATATTATATAGATAACTCTAGACTAGCCCCTAACTCTTTATATAGAGGAGAGAATAATATTCACTATGAGATATATAGATGGGGTAGGGGTGCCCCACCACACCCCCTATATATCTTCTATCGATAACTCTAGAATAACCCCAAACTCTCATTATCAATCTATCTATCTATATAAAGGGGATTTTTTGCCCAATTATGTCTAGGGATGATATATAAGATAAGTTATATGGGGTGGGGGCAGTGACAGGTTGGAAGGGTTTGGAGGCATTTTCTTGGATTTCACAAATCTCCACCACTAGAATCCTCAATGGACAATCCATTTCTGATTTTTGGAGAAACTTGGTGGGTCTTTCATGGTTTTTGTAGATCTATACTAAATATAAATATTCTACACTTGGCATAATTTCCATACATGCTTGTAACTCATTGGCCTTGTCCCTGTTTTTTGCACCTATTTGAACTTCTACCCTTCGTAGCAACTACCAAAACTTTGGGTATTTTTGGCACTTGCTAAAAACTTGGCCCATATTGACAATTTAAAAATTATCAGACATCTCGGCACTACCAAAAATGCTAACATTACCAGCACTTGTTAGAGACACATAAATTATTATCACCTATTGGAGGCCCTCCTATCTCCTAATCCTCAACTACTAACATCCCTCCTATTTTTATACCTTGATTGTTGATGAACCTCCTACTTCTAATGCCCTACTATTGATCATCCACTTATGTTTTATGCCCAAATTTTTAATGGCCTAACTATCAGAGACCTCTAAAAATTTGATGATTACATAAGGTCCTCTTATTTACATCAAGGTGTATTATGGTATCCTAAGTCTAGCAGAGCATTCATCTTAATCATTAGCCTACTAGTCATATGGGATTTTATCCCTTGATCACAACCAACCCAAGGGGGCTTAACTTCTACTCATAAATTTGAGTCAAACATTGAGCACACCTATTTATTTTACAATATAGATATTTATTTTGAGAGAAATATTATTAAACTTACATAAATTTCAACCTATATCTCTTTTTTAGGTTCTAATCTCTACTCATTGGTGTTGTTCTTGAGCCTTTTAAAATTGATCCTCTTTAGTTTCATGGTGGTTGAATATCTTTGTCCTTTTGGTATCATTAGTTCAACACATGCCTACTTACTACACCATGGATTAGAATCCATTTATGTTTCTTATACCATTCAACTATCTCAAGAGGAAATTCAAAATACAAATCCTCCTTAGGAGTAAATTTTACACCAGCTCACTATGGGTACAAAAACAAAACTTACTCCTAATGCAGAGAAAGTGAATTGGTATAACATAAGTAACAAATCCTATAGTCTATTATATCTGTTGATGTCACCTAACTTACATTTTCATATTGAATTTCAACTTTTCCTAATGATGTTTGGGCCATTTTGGACAAACTCTTTGGGAAGTAGGACATAATGGAAGGTCATGAACTAGAATATGAGTTCATCATTTTGAGCCCATAGAATTTTGAAACTACATAGGATTTATTCAAAAAAATAAAATCCTTCACATTATAGTTCAAAATATGCAACATAGATGGAAATGATGATCGATTGATTCTTTCTATTCTTTCCAAAAGGGGTTTTGATTATTATCTCTTTTTTTCTAGCTTTCACATCAGCAAGCATGCCCTTAGATCTACATGGACCATGCTACCCTTGGATGATTTTTTATTGACTTGACTCAGGAGAAATACAATATTATTAGAATGGGTACACTGAAGTCCTCTAAATCACATGTCTTAATGTTTATTCATGACAAATAAAAGACTTCAAACAATAAGGATAAGAAATAGAACAAAAAGGACCAAGAGCAATGAAAGGATCAAAAATATGATGTCAAATACAAATAATCAATTGATTCCTCTTCTTCAAGAGGGAAACCCAAGACATAGAGAATCACATGTGCCTACTATAATAAATCTAGGCATGATGAAATAAAATGCATGACGAGATAGATTGACTAACTGACAAAGATTCTTGAGAAACACAATATCAGTATCGCATATTCATCTAATCAGATTTCATCAGCATAAGGGTATTCTACATCACAAGATAGTAGTAAGGGAAAATAAAAGGGTAAGGCAATTATTATAGTTGTATCCCAACCTTCCACATGGGTTATTGATTATGGTAATTTTCACCACATGGCTTCATCACAGGATCTCTTGTCATCTTTGGAGCCTTATTCTATGCCTTCCATCTTATTAGGTGATGATAATTTTGTATAAGTTAGTGGGAGAAGATATGATGAAATGAATGATGGGATATTTCAAGATGTTTTATGTGTTCCCTCATCATCCAAAAATCTCCTATCTATTTATTAGATCACTCACATTAGTTCATGCAAGAGAGTTGAGTTCACCCCTAATTCTATGTCTATTACGGAAGTTAACAATAAATTTATAGTTCAATTTGGGAAATCAAAACACCAATATCAATTGTACTCATTCTCACATTTTACTCTTTATCAACCTTCTACCATACTAATCACTCATACAAATGGGGTGGGTAAATTATAACATGAGTGATTCGGACATCTTAGCTATCATTACCTAGAGCAACTTAGTCATAATGACATAGTTATAAGATTGCCATATGTTTAGTTTTCTAATGATGTTTTTTAGGGTTTCATACTTGGTAAGCATCCTTAAGAGAAGTATGACAAAGGTAAATCATGGAGAGATACATAGATGTTGGATCTAGTTCAAAGTGACATTGTTCATCCATTTCCATATCCTTCATTCAATAAGATTAAATGCATGCTTGCATTCATCGATGAAATTTAAAGGCATACTTGGGTGTAATTTCTTAAGCATAAGTTTGAAGTCTTTGATAATTTTTAATATTTTAGGGTCCTTGTGGAAAAATAGTCATGTAATACCATCAAGATTTTATGCATAGACAATGGTGGTGAGTATGTCAGTAATTATTTTGATTAATTTTACAACTCAAATGGGATTTAAATACATCATATAGTTATATATAGTCCTCAGTAGAATGGTGTTGTAAAACTCAAGAATCGGTCCTTGAAGGAAATGGCCAACTATATGCTACACTCCAAATTTATTGCACCTCAATATTGGGCTGAGGCCATCAACTATGCTTTTTATATCTAAAGTTCCTCATAAATCATTTAAGGGATTAACTCCTTATGAAGTATGGATAATATATAAATCCATAATTAATCACTTTCATGTGTTCAGATGTCCTGCTATATCTCACATTCCTAAGAAGAAATGTAAGGAAATGAAAACTTAGAGTTAGCCTTGCATCTTCGTTGGATATTCTAAGGGTGTTAAGGGATAAATTCTTATCCATAACACCACTCATGAGTTTTTAATTGAGAGAAGTGTTCACTTTCAAGAGGGTCTTTTAGAATCCACACCTAACACTTCTTCCTCTTCCTTACACTCACTGGGATTTGATGACATTTTTGATGATTTAGATATGTTTGAGAAGCTTCCTGATGATCCATTTTATTCTTATAGTTATGATGATGATATAAGTCATGGGGACTCACCTCTTCCTTCTCCTAGACTATCTTTAGAGGATGAGGAATCTCCTCCTAACTCTCTAACTTCAAAGTGTAAAGTGTTGGTTAATGGGTTGGATATTCATCAGATAATAAGCATACATGTTTAAAATTATATAATGCCCCACATACATTAATTACATTTGCTTCTAATCCATAGTTGTTTCACAAAGCATAAATCACTCCTAAGAGGGATACTATTATGGAAGATGAGTATGATTCCTTACTTAGGAACAACTTTTTGGATTTGGTCCCTCTTTATAAGGGAAGAAAATTTATTTGATGCAAATGTATCTATCAAATAGACTTTGTATTAGATAGTTACATAGACAAGTTCAAAGCACATTTGGTATAAAAGTGTTTTTATTAATTACCTGGCATTGATTATACCCAGACGTTTTCTCCATTTGCCAAAATAAATTCAATCTAACTCACATTTTCCATTATCACAACACATCATTGGGATGTTTATTAGATAGATGTGAAGAGTTTATTTATTCATTGTGATCTCAAAGAGGAAATATATATAGAGAAACCACATGGATTTGTGTAAGATTCATCCTTAGTTTTTAGACTTTGGAAATCTATCAATGACCTCAAACAAGCTCTTCGAGCTTGGTATGCCAAGATAAAATCCTTTCTTCTTTCAGTTGGGTTCACTTGATAATAATTAGAGTTAAATGTCTAAATTTTACAATAGGATGATTCATTATTGATTCTAGTTATCTATGTGGATGACCTATCGATCATAGGGAGTTATTCATCCAACATTGCAATAGTGAAAACTAATTTTTTTAATAGGTTCTCAATGATTGACTTGGGCTTATTACATTACTTATTTAGGATTTAAATTTCTTAGTCTGACTCTAGGATCACTATTGCATAATACAAGTATGCTATTGATTTACTTATACAGTTTAACATGACTGACTGTAAGCTAGATCTAAGTCCCTTTCTACCTGGAGTGAAGCTTGAGGGTAATTATCATTCCCATTTAGTTGGTGTTACTTTGTATCAATAGCCTATTGGCAGTATCATCTATGTTATGCACACTAGACCTCACATTTCATATGTTGTGGGCATGGTTTATAGACTCATGCAAGAACCACATGATCTACACTAGAAAGTAACTAAGTGGATTTTCCACTACATTGATGGTACTCATAGTTTTGGTATTCACTTTGGATCAGGCGTTGACATTGAATTGATTGTGTATATATATTTATATTGGGATGATGATATTTAAAATAATATGTCTACTTCAGGATATAGTTTCTCTCTTAATTCAAGACTAA
>JARHVA010003880.1:1652500-1775000 GCA_037957365.1 Torreya grandis | reverse complement strand
TGTAAAGAAATATTTATTATGGCTCTCCTAGTTTAGAAATAACTTCCATGATGAGTTGATCATTGCTCTTCTCAATTTTTCAATCCTTCAATTAAAGCCTAATTATTTATATCTAAGATATGAAATCATTAATGGTGGTGAAGTCCATATGATTCAAGGTAATGGCAATAGTTTCCAACTAGAGTTATCTGATGAGATCTATCTTGTCAAACAATTTTTTAAGCTTCATCCAATTTATGCCAGTATTCTCTATGTCATGAATGTGCAATAGTTTGAGGTATGAATAAAGTAACATGCTTATTATTCGAAGATGTTCATCACAATTATTGAGTAATTTTAGCTTATTAGTGTATTCTAATAGTTTTTCTTTTCTTTTCCCATGTAGTCACCCAATACAAAAAAAATCCTTTAAATTTATCTATCATGGACTCCTACCATGTGTGGAAATTATGTTGAGTTAAGAGAGTAACCATATATTTTAGCATGTTTAAATGTAAAGGTACTAAAAAAGTGTATAAATAGTGAACAATAAATTTGCAAAGAATTTTTTTTAAGGAAAAAATCCTCTAAAAAGTAATTTTTAAAAGGTCTTCAAAGTTAAATATCAAAATTATTAGCTCAATGAGAGGATAAAAATGTAAAATCACTTGAACAGAATTTTTATTCCAAAATATGTTCTCTAAAGTTATAAGTCAAAATGATTAGCTCGATGAGAGGACCACAATCGTGTAGTTGCTGAGAAGATGAGTTTTTGTGCCTTATTGTTTTATTTGATGTGGAAATTTTATTTTGAGATATTTTAAGTATTATTTTATGTCAAAACAACCAAATTCCTCATTGTTAGGAACCCCTTATCCAACGGAAGCATAATTGATTACTTTCATATAAGCAATTAAACACGAAATTATACCAGAATGATTAAGTAACTAGAAACTTGAGATAGCAAAGAATTTGAGAGACAATACACACACTTGTATTAAATACTACTAGAATAAAATACAATAAGGAAGATGCCACTTCTTCCTCCACCTCAAAGGCTTGCCACACCTCAAGACCTTCTTCCCTCTCTCTCTTGCTCAACACAAACAACTCAATAGCCTGAGTTGTTATCCCCTCCTTGAATGCTTCAGCTGATCTCCTTGACCTTACACCTGTAGATCTCCTTGACCTTGCTTCAATACTTCAATGCTTTACTTGCTTGCTTCAATTTACAATACATGCCTCATGGGTCTTTAAATAGAATCCCATGCATACAAAAATAGAACTCTAATTAAAATAATTAGACACGCAGCTCATGACTGTAATTAGTCATTTAACATGCAAACACTCACTTCACTTAACTAACTGTTCATCAACAGTAGTTCTGGAACACACAAGCGATCGACGCCGGTCCCTACTTGCCTGGTGCTATCGACGTCGACCGACTCCCTACCGATGCTAGTTGCCTTTTGCACTATATCTGATCGACATCGGTCATGCTACCGATGCTAGTACTTCTGAAACTCAGCAACCTCTTCATGTCTACAACAGTTGAAGCTTTTAGCTTCACACCCTAACAATCTCCCACTTGGAGATAAACAGCTGCAACTATACCTATACCTGTACACCATCTACTTTGTTCCCTTGGCTTTGTATCCCTCTTCAAAGTCACTCTTGAAGACCAACCACCACACAAACCTGTGATGCTATACCTGCCACTTATGCCAAAAGAATTTTACTGCTCCCAAATTCTTCATGACATACTTCTGAACCAACTTTACCCTTAGCTCAGAAAACTCCCTGTATATGAAACCCTGCAACAAGCAACACAATACAGTAATAGGATAATGTAGCTAATATTATCCAACCTGGTAAAGATAAAATACAATGGTCAAACCTCCATTGTCCTGCAGCCTACTCAAGACCATATACCATAGCCTTCTGTCTCATGTGTCCATCCACTCTCTTCTCTAACATGGGAATCCATCCCTCATCCAGTGCTTTCTTCCAGCTGACAACTCCACCAACAAATACCTGTTTGGTTCTTCTCCAAGGACTCACACTCCTCATCCATGCCAAGCTCCCACTATTTTTGGATTCTACCTGCATTGCTTCTTCCATCTTCCTAGTTCTTGACCATCAATAAGCAATATAAAGAAGGTGAACAATGAACATGAGGTTCACTTACCCTTTCTGACCTCCATATGGGTGTTTGAGACTCCTTGATAGCTTGCTATCCATCCAACATCCATTCCAGTGATTGATCTCGGCCATCTCCCAGTTTGCTCCCGATCGATGTCGGTTCCCTGCACTGACCCTGACTACCGACGTCATTTCCTTGGCTGACACCAGTGTCCCCCCTATCGATGTCGGTCCCTGCCTGACCGACATCAAACTTTTCTACCTAACGCTACTGACCCTACTGGTCTGCACATGATCGATTTCGGTATTTGCCTGATCTACGTCGGTCCCAAGTGACTGACATCGGTGTCTGTGTATTCCTTTAAGTGATGAAATCTTCATCCGTGAGCTCGTCTTGGACCAAACCTTTGTCTATACTACCCTGCTCAAAATTATTCAGCCCCTGTGACTGATCTCTGCCCTTCATCTCCTCCATAAACACCAAGGCTTCTTTGTTCCTGTCAAAAGCATCAAATTTCCTTTTCCTGCAATGAACTCTATCTATGCTTTCTGAATCTGAACACATACCTTTTGAATCAAGAACATCCATTCCCTTCTTATTCATGTGACCAAGCCTATTAAGCCACATCTTTGAATCTACAGCTGAAGTAGATAAACCAAAAGTAGAATCAGTAATACAAGTAGATAGATAAAGAGTACCTACTTTCTTACCTCTTGCTAAAATAAGTGCTCCCTTGGTAACCTTCCAAGAATCCACTGTGAGGGTTATTGTGCATCCCTCATCACCCAACCTTCCTACAGAAACCAAACTCTGCTTCAAAACTAGGACATGCATGACCTCCTTCAACACCCATGTGTTGTCCATCTGCAATCTCAGCTGCACTTTCCCTTTGCCAACTATTTGACAAGGCATACCATCCCCTAAATAAAGAACTCTAAAGTCTCCCTGTTCATACTCATGGAACAAATCTCTGTTTGGGGATGCATGAAAAAAAGAACCAGAATCTAAAATCCAAGATCCTCTTGGCTATCCAAAGAAAGTATGAGAGTGTCCTTTACCACAATATTTGCATCTTTTGCTTCTTCATTACCTACATGTTGATTCTCTTTATCCCTCAACCAACACTCCTTCTTTGTGTGTCCTCTCTTTCCACAAAACCAGTAGGTAACACCTCTGGATTCGGATCTCCCTCCCACCTTCGACCTTGATTTCCCTTGCTCTACCTTCTCTCTTTGCCTTCCCCTGCTTTTTGCACTTAGAGCATTCCCTGATGATTCACCTGTGCTTCTCCTGCGTATTTCTTCATTCAATATCACACTCACAACATCATCAACTTTTAATATTTTAGAAGCAGATGCAGAATTACTTACTGCCATAACCAAACTATCCCAACTTTCAGGTAAGGAGCATAAAATTAAAAGAACCTTTACTTCATCATCAAAAACAATATTGACTGAAGCTAACTAGTTTACCAAACCATGGAAATCACTAAGATGAGTATGTACCGATCCACCTTCCTGCATTTACAAAGTAAATAACTGCTTCATAAGAAATACCTTATTAGAAGCTGAGGGCTTTTCATATAAATTTGCCAAAGATTTTATCAACTCTTTCGTTGTCTTGCACTATGATAAGTTGGAAATCACAGACGATGCAAGGCTCAACCTTATGGAATCGAGAGCCTTTCGATCAACAACACTCCATTCTTCATCCTTCATATTTGTGGGCTTGCATGCAACCCCACCCAATGGTAAGTACAAATCCTTCTGATACAGATAATCCTCTATCTGCATCCTCTAATGTTGATAATTCTTGCCGTTAAACTTCTCCATTCGTAGCTTACTTTCTTCTGCCATTGCTGAACTCCCACTCAATCAGAAACCCTATGAATGACATGTAATCAACAAACAATAACCTGCTCCCTGCAAACCATAGCTCTGATACCAACTGTTAGGAACCCCTTATCCAACGGAGGCACAATTGATTACTTTCTTATAATCAATTAAACACGAAATTATACCAAAATGATTAAGTAACTAGAAACTTGAGATAGCAAAGAATTTGAGAGACAATACACACTCTTGTATTAAATACTACTAGAAGAAAATACAATAAGGAAGATGTCACTTCTTCCTCCACCTCAAAGGCTTGCCACACCTCAAGACCTTCTTCCCTCTCTCTCTTGCTTAACACAACCAACTCAACAGCTTGAGTTGTTATCCCCTCCTTGAATGCTTCAGCTGATCTCCTTGACCTTACACCTGTAGATCTCCTTGACCTTGCTTCAATACTTTAATGCTTTACTTGCTTGCTTCAATTTACAATACATGCCTCATGGGTCTTTAAATAGAATCCCATGCATACAAAAATAGAACTCTAATTATAATAATTAGACACAGCTCGTGACTATAATTAGTCATTTAACATGTAAACACTCGCTTCACTTAACTGACTGTTCATCAACAGCAGTTCTGGAACACACAGGCGACCGACACCGGTCCTTGCTTGCCTGGTGTTGCCGACACCGGTTGCCTTCTGCACTGTATCTGACCGACGTCGGTCATGCTGCCGACATCGGTACTTCTGAAACTTAGCAACCTCTTCATGTCTGCAACAGTTGAAGCTTTTAGCTCCACACCCTAACACTCATGGGTTGAGAGATATTAAAAAATTAGTTTTCTACCAAATTTTCTCATTGTAATGTGCTTCTCTTTGTATTGTATTGAACTAGAACAAAGAAATTGTGTAAACTTGCGACTGTTTATAATGGTTGTTGATTTAATAAGTTTTTGGTGAAATACAAACAATTATTATAATTACTACTAGCCCAATGTGAATTAATTAGTATTATTAAGTGCATAAATAATTTTATTAGATAATTATGGATAATTGTAACATTCCTTTTGGAGTTGTAGTGCTCCTTTGAGAGCCTTAGTTTGAAGATCTAACCACTGCTAGATGAGCCCAAGACAAATTAAAAATAACTAGGAGAAGGTGTGTTTGGTAAATATATTATTTGATATACTTATCACATATGTAATTAGTGAGGCAACCCAATACTTTAGATCTCTAACTACATAGGATTTATCTTACTTGTAATCACACTATTTTGTCTTTGAGATACCAAAAAAAACTTGTTGAGGATAATTTCTTACAAGTGCACCACAAATTCAGATAGTTGATGGCTTCTTATGTCTTAGAAAAAACATAGGCCTATTACTATATAATTAAATTACAAGGAAATTAATTTTTTAAATAGTGTTATCTAAGGCCTTGTATTGGTGGAACACACCTTACTTCACATGTTTACAAAATAAAAACTTTAAGTAATATTTTAAAACCCCCCTATACAAGTTTTATAACTTGAATTATTTTGACAAAAAAATAACTATAAATCCTTAATACCATATTACTTTCACTACTTTCTATTCATTGATCCCATAAAGGCAAGGTGAGAGCATATGGTGGGTAGTTGTAGTAAGCCACATTTCAAAACAAAATATTCTAAAAGGGAAAAAGAGTAAAGGATGACGTACGGAAATAATAGATATGATACCTTAATTCTATGAGCATAAAAGTAATAGATTTGAATAGGATCCACAAAAAATTGTAGCAAGAAGTTAAGCTTTCAAGATGCTTTGATACTGTGTAAAATTACTAGATGGGTTCCAAAATATTATGAACTACTTAAAAAATATCACCCACATGCATATAATAGATAAATCATAAAACAAAAATACACATGATTCATCCACATAGAATCAATACCTCTTTAGATAAAAATCTCTTGCATAAATTTACCAACATTACAATTTAAAATCTATCCACATATCTACCTTACATACTAGCCTTTTATATCCTTATAAATAAGAGAGGAAGTTAGGTTTAGGATCTTGAAGAATAGTTTAATTGAACAATAAGTTTTCTTGAGGTAATAATTTCTTAGTATTAATATAATTCCATTAACTAAAATACTTAATTGATAATCTTCTCTAATAACAAGATATGGATAAATGTGTACACAATTTATGTCTATCTATATTTACAATTTGAATAATAAGAGTGCATCTTAAACCATACAATAATATACAATTTATTTAATACACTAATAGATAGTGGGAAGTCTATTAGTATACATGCATTAATTATATATCACCTATAAAGGGACCTATAATTATTGTGTTTAACATCATATATACACTGCTCATCGGGGGCCTATTATGACCATGTGTCTATAGATTATAGATTTCTTATATTGGGGTAGATGCTTTCCATGTGCCCTTACCTACCTCTTATTCACATTGGGCCATACTTTTTTAATTCCTAAAGAGAGATTAAATTTGTAATAGTGGAACACGCCCTTGGCATGCCTCTTTAGTGATATTTGGTCTACTTATACTCATATTAATTATAGTTTCCATTTCATAGGAAATCTAATATTTTTGTGCTTATATTGATTAAACTTACCTATATATAGGTTAACATATCTCTCATATACCTAGATTAATCATGTTTTCTCACTAAAGGACCACTCATTTTCCTATACCTATATAGGTCATTCATGTCCATATAGGGGTACCTCTTCAATGCATTACATTACCCTCACACAAACATATATGAGTGTAGTTACTTACTATAGATACACTTTCATGATTACATCTTATCTGCATGAATTATAACTCCATAGATCACACTTACTTATTATATGTGGGGATTCAAGATTACATCCTATCTACATTACTTAGAATTCCATAAGTTGAACTTCCTTGTTATATATGCAATTTTATGATTATATCTTACATTATTTTAACGTCCATAGGTCAAACTCCTTTGATTTATATATATGCTTTCATGATGATATCCTTCTTAATTGAATGAGACCTCCATAAGTCAGACTCCATTGAGTCATACATGTGATACAATGATAAATACCATGTTTCAATGAGTATACCAAATTATGTTTTAAATATGCTTTAACAATAATATCATCTTATGATTATACATTGGCACAATTACATGGTTTATATATGTTCCAAATGGTACACATAATCCCTTTCTATTGATATGAGTGATATGAAGTTACATCTTACACCTCAAAATATGAGAATATGATCAACTTATTCTATCTTCAGTTACATGATTATAAAAATCTATTCATATTTATTTATAAGGGACACTATAGAGAGTTACAAGACACTTGTTCTCATATTGGAGGCATTCACAAGAGAGTTACAAGATAACTACTACATTTTGAGGCACATACTAGAGAGTTATACTAGAATTACTTCTAAATTTTGAGGTACACACTTGAGAGTTATAAGATGCACTTTACACACAAGAGATTTATAATACGTACTTCACACATTCATATATGATACAAATATAACTTCATAGTTTTCATAATATAGACTGTTAGAGGTACAATCACTAAGAAGTGGGGTGGGTGAATCAGTGATGCAATATAATCCAATTCAATTTCCAACTCTTAAACATTAAACACATACAATAATGATGCATAAAAATTAACCATTACATTTAACAAGGAAGATATAGCAAGATATAACACATAAAACATGATATATGTGGGAAACCCTCTTGGGGGATAAAACCCACTGAACCTTGAAAGATGGGATATAATCCTATAAAAGAAGATCAAAAATTTAGACCAGAACCAATTGATCAAGAAATACCCATCCCTTAGTTTAATGAGACACCCATCCCGCAAGGAGATACTGCCCCTAATCCGAGCAACAATTCAGGTGAAAATTTGGGTGATAGTTCCACCCCAATTGATGATGAAACTTCCAGGAGCCATAACTTTTGCACCGTAGCTCCAATTGACTTTCCATTTGAACCATTGGAAATCTAAGAATGAGGGGAACATTGTGAGATGGTATTGAGCTTTTCTCATTGAAGTTTGACCCCCAAAAACCTAATGGAAGTGCCCCAAATTTCAATTTTAGTAGTGCAATCTAAAAATAGTAAGTTTCTAAAAATAGTAATTCCTCAAATTATGTATAGTTTTAAATCATGGAAGTTGAACCACTTAATCTCCCTTGAGATTTATGACCTTCCACATCCTCCCACTGCTTTCAAAATTTGTATAAATGAAGGTGTAACTTGAATTGGAAGATCAGACATCTCTTCCTAGAGATAATCATATATTTGCATTGCGATCTTGAGTAATAATAAATCTCTTCTCAGAGAATTCATTTTTACTATGTTATTTTTGTGTTCTTGAAATATTTATCAACTATAACTTCTAAGTTTTGGATCAACCCCTGTCTAGCTGAGCACCCATAACAACTAGACCTTTTGCAAGCTTTGCCTTGCAAGGAAGAACCAACCCCCTAGGAAATCAAGCACCCGCTTAGCTACCTAAATAGATCACCTTGAACACCTATTTATAATCTTCAACTAATGATGATGACTTTTTTTTCACTCTTCACCTTCACTCTTTCACCCAAATAGTCTTAAGGGTTCGCTTGCTCAATCTACCTCTTTTAGGCTCATTAAGTCCAATGACCTATGTATCCTCCTACATCAACCTGATCAAACAATAATGAGTGATACTCTTCACTATTTTTTGGTCCATAATGACCTATACTTTCTCTTTTAAAGGTTCTCTCTTTTTCTTAAATCTGCACTCGCATAACTAGCATAATTAGTCCAATTAGACCTTGTACTTATATCACTCTCTTCCTTTAACCCATCTTGGTCAGCTAAGATGATTTACATATTTGAAACACATTTGAAATAGGTCCTCATATATGTTACATGTAATAACCACATAGTCCTTAGGCTGGCCAGTACTTCATTAGCCCCAAACTACCATTAGGTCTTGGTGAGACGTAAAACAATTAGGTCTTTATACTCACACATTACATGTGAGACTACTTGGACCACATTCATCCTTTAAAAATGATTCAAACACATCAAAAATATCTCTAATGTATCCTTTCTCATGCCATCATGGGTCTATACCACCTATAAAACCAACTCGAAACTTGAACCTACCAATTTGGTCTCCTTGCACTTTAGGCCTTCATACACAAAAAACATAGTCTCAAACTTATAAAGAAAAAACTCAAATATTTCACATATCCATATGATTATATCACATGGGTAATCCCTTTAGGACCTATTAAACACCTCCATGTTCCTTGGACATTTCAATACAATCTCTAAGCACTCAAATCAACTCTTTCAAAATGACCACTCAGACTGGTCACACATAGTCAGAATATAGTTTATCTCTCCATATATGATCAAGGGCATATCATGACATACAATAATTTATAATAAGCCTTAAATACTTATATAAAATCTCCATACTCATTTTTTCTTCAATTATTCTTAGAACTCCTTTAACTTACTTCTACAATATGGTCACTCAATCTAACAGTGTGTTCAACAAAACACAATCAACTTATAAACTTTTTTTCATACTGAATATGGATTGGTCAAACCTCTAAAATCTATATAAATATTATTTATGGATTTTAAAACATTATCAAATAGATATTTCATCTTGAAACATCAAAATACCATCAATAACAACTCAATTATCCTTCTTGGGTCACTTGCAAAACATGGTCAACACATAGTCAACTTTGGAGCTTAATATACTTAAATCTACAAAAATTTAAACCTTATAACTCACTTATATGAATTTTCCTTGAAGTAATATACAAATTTTATTTTTACTCCATCAATAAATTCTCCCTGGATCAAAAGATCTTAGCAAAATATTGTAGACTAGTTTTTCCCTTTGCTAATTTCAAATACCAATGGTCACTAGTAAATACAAATATTGTAGATACATGTCTTCATCTCATGGTCCATAAAATATACATAAATTTCAATTAATTGATCCCATTAGAATTATTATGATTTTAACTTACATTTTTCACCTTTGATCATTGATTTTCACTTCCATGATTAAGACACTTGGCACCCTCGTGTGCCTTCTGAGCACATAGACTATTTGACTCCAATGAACTTTTGCCACTTGGTAGTCTTGCATGCCTTCTAAACATATTTTGATATATTGAATAAATATGCATCATTGGATCACTACTTATAATATAATTTTCTCTGTTAGATCCTTATCTAGTTAGATTAATCACTCACCGTTAGATCTTTTATCTGATTAAATGTTCACCGTAAATCTTTGATAATGCAAATTTGGCTGAGTATGGAAACTTAGTGAACTCTACCTGAGAATCCAACATTTCACCTTAATAATTATTTCTACACTCAACCTCATGACCTAAAATTTGAAACATATGATCTCCTCACATAGACAAATCTATCCATGTATGAAACTACTCCTAAAAATTTCATATGTGTGAAATATGACATCATCAATATACTTACTCAGCCTTATTTGCCAAGATGACTACTTGAGCTTAGACATTCATATGACTATTCTGATGACTTTTTTTCACTTTCATAAGCACTCTAATCACTAATAACATCCCATAGGGTCTCTGCAACATGACCATACTATCAATATCATCCATTAATTACTTAACTAGGCAAACACTCTCCAAACCATCAATCTGATCACTTTGTCATTAATGCACTATGAATCATGCTTTCTCTGACATCAATGAAAACCTAACTTCAATGACCATAATAAATAATATAATCCTTTTTCATTGATGGAAAACACCCTCATAATGAATTCTTACTCATTTAAACTCCTTCATTCTGACTTTTTCCCCCTTTGACATTAATGACAAAGTGTCTCTTCCTCAACAAGCCAACAATCATTCCTTAACATCATGTACAACTTCAAATACTATTTAATATGCTTAGGATACTTACATACTTTAAATCATATTAAGAAAATGTTCCCTCTTTTACATGCAACAATCTAAACTTGGACTTCTCTGATCCTTGGACCTAACAAACTACTCATAGAGCTTAGAAAGCTCCCCCTAATAACATCATTTGTTCTTTGACATATACCAATCTAAACTTGGGATTCTATAATATTTAGACCTATCTACCTATATAACTCAAAATATCTCTTTGATCATGCATGAATATTCAATACCTTGTCAAAACACATGAATTTGTTAGATCAAGTCATCATATCAATTCTTCTTTAACTCGCAATTGTAGCAATCTTCTTCATACTTCTCTCATCATTGAAGCATCTTCACATATTGATCTAAGGGAATCCTATAAAGACCCAAAAATGGATTAAATTTTGTATTTAATTAGTATTTTATGTGTTTCATTGTTATATAAGTCCTAATTTATCTTTAGGTATGGTCTAGGTTGTCTAAAGATGCATAAAATTCAAACTATGACTTTTCCTACCAAAATACATTTTTTGAAAATTTGAATTTTGTAAGCCTTGTCAAGAAGTTTCATGCATTTTTTGAAGGTGGAAATGTTTATAAACCTTTCTAATAGTTATTTATACTATTTAAAGGTCCATAATATGTTCTTTTAGTCTATAGGCATGGTCATATTGGTAAAACATGAAAAATGCAATGCAATTCAATAACCTCTATGTGGGAAAGTCTCCAAGAATCACTTATGATTCTTTGTAGGAGTTGGTAGAGTCAGTTTTGGATTGGTAATATTTTATTCCATTTTAACATGATAGAGATAATGGACATGGAAATAAATCTATGTTGAAGTAATGAATGTCTATAGTGCAAAAAAATTGTGTGCATGGTTGAAAACAGAGCAATGTTTACTTGGTTGATTACTATGGTAAGTGAATGTTTTATTATTTTATTTATAATGAATATTAATAAGTTATATCCTATTTTTTGATACAAATGAACATTAATTGAGTTGATTAGTAGTCACTTTTGTAAATACTATCAAAATTTATCAACAGAGTATCCATATATACAATTGTTCAAAAATAACAACATGAGCATTGATCCTTTGACATTTAGTTCTATGGGAAACTTGTGAATGGAGACCTGAATGAATATTAGGATCCAATCTTGTTTATCATCGATTGACAAATAGTTTTTACGCCAAGTAGGTCATTAACACCAATAATTGAAACTTACAGTCCACACAAGACAAGGTTTCTGTATATTGTGCCTTATTGTTATAGCATGTCTTTGATTCCAAAGATATTGTCAAAGGTTTATTATAGTTTTGGAATGTTATGACCACCTTATATTTTAATATAGAGTCTTAAATTTTGAAAGACTATTGAAACCCTCTATACCCTATTAGTAAAGGGCAAAATACAGTCAAAAGGGGGGCTGAGTTATGTTGAACTAAAAATTATTTGGAATTAAAAGGTGACTAAGAGGATTTTTGTATGGTTATTCAAGGAAATTAGAACCATTTTATATGATATAGAGTCCTTTTATGGTGAAAAATAATGAAACCATGTTTAACCCATGTTCTTGCTAACAAAATATAGTAATGCAAGATCGATTTTCCCTTGTTGTGAATGATCTAAGGGGTATAGTGAGTTGGTTATTGAATTAAAAAGAT
This sequence comes from Torreya grandis, assembly GCA_037957365.1. Lineage (NCBI taxonomy): Eukaryota > Viridiplantae > Streptophyta > Pinopsida > Cupressales > Taxaceae > Torreya > Torreya grandis. Next base: position 1,762,393 of record JARHVA010003880.1, on the reverse strand, counting down.
GAATTATGCTTATAAAGACTTAATCCATTAGGTTTTTTATTGGAAACAATTTATTGGTCAAGATATGCAATTTAATACACCCTCATCTTGCATAATCACCTTAAACCCTGATAACCAGGGTTTTGACCATTGGGAGTAAACTAACCATCCAAAATTCACCAAAATTTGTAATATTGCATGTTTTTTTGTTATATAATTGAATAAACCATTTCCAAGATTTGAAGGACCAGGATGTACAAATTTATAGAAAGTGGAGTTGTGGAAGGGCTAAAAGAGGCCTAATTGGGTAGGCTAAAAGAGAGAAAGTGGACCTAGGGAGTGAGTTAGGTAATACAAATTGACATAAAGGTGCGTAATAATAGGAAAAATGAGAATATAACCTTTGAAATTCATAACTATTTGTACTTTTATATACAATTCTATTTGTAGGTAGAAAAGGGCTACAATGAATTCAAGTTAAATTGGAAAAGTTGCATAAGTTGAAAGAGGAGGTGATGAAATAGTAACAAGAGGTTATTGAAATTTAATTTAAAAATATTATGATCAAGATCAAGATTAATTATTCTCTAAATAATCCTATGATCCATTTCTTTGATGTGATGAGTGGTTTCATAAGCCTAGACTTGAAAAGAGATCCATTGATAAGGGACTAGTTTGAGAAACTTGTGCAAGCTTTGTATCATTTGGTATTAGATCATAATGACAATTAGAGGATAATATAAAAGTGTAAAAAATGGTATCAAGATAAATACAACCTATAGAAACTCAAATAATGTAATAGAATATGGAAGATTTGGTCATTGAGATGAGAAATATGTAGGCAAGAATGGTAGCTATGGAGTCAGCCCAAAGAAGAAGGGTCTTAGCTAAAGATGAAAATGATAGAGAAGAAGAATCTCTTAGAGAAGAAGAGGATGATTAAATATAAGATAGGGTGGAGGAAATATTAATCAAATCCATGATGAATATGGGTTCAAAGCCAAAGTTGGATGTGCCAATGTATGAAGGCAATCTTAATGTAGATGAGTTGGTGGATTGGATATAAGCCACAGACAAGTATTTTGATTATGATGAGGTAGATGACACCAAGAAAGTTAAATTTTTAGTCACAAGGTTGAAATGACATTATTTTTTGTGGTGGGATGGAATCTAGGAAGAGAGAAGGAGAAGAGGTAAGGCAAAGATCCGGTCATGGGATGAGATGGTGATGAAGATGAAGAGCAAGTTCATGCCCAAGGACTACCACACACTTTTTTAATAGGTTGCAATACCTTTTATAAAAGGATAATTCAGTGAAGGAATATACATAAGAGTTTCATATGTTGAAAATTAGAAAAATCCACTTAGAAGAGAATGATGAGAAGGTATCAAGGTACCTAAATGGCCTTAAGTTTTCCATATAAGATGAGATCAGTATATTGACATTGAAAATAGTTGAAGAATATTAGCAAGAAGCCTTGAAAGCTAAGGAAAATTTGACAATAAGGCACACACAACAAGAAAGAGGAAGAGGTAAACCAATGAGAGGAAGAGGAGAGTATGTGAGCAAGAATGCATATGAGGAAGGTGAAAGTAGTGCACAAAGTCATGAAACATAGCCAAGAGGTGGTTATAGAGGTAGGAGGCCATACTATAGAGGTGGATATGCATCTAGAGGAAGAGGGACTAGTGGATTCATAGGTAAATGCTTCAAATATAACAAGTATGTAGGTCATAAATATTGGGAGTGTCCAGAGGAGAAACAAAAAAGAAGTCATAGAAGTGAGAGAAAAAATCAAGTGGTACAACCTAAAAAGGAAAAAAGTGTGGGATCCGCTTCACATTTTGAATCACCTGAAGGAGAGTCACTCTTGATGAGGAGAACATTTTAGAATCCACCAAAGGATAAATAACTTGCTCAATGGAAAACACTCTTCAAAAAAACATGTAAGTCCCATGGAAAATGTTTTAAGATGATAATAGATTCAAGAAACACAGACAATTTGGTTTTAAATGAAATGTTAAGAAAACTTGGCCTCAAAATATTACCATACCCTACACCCTACAAAGTTTCTTGGCTTCATAAGGGATATCATGTGATTTTAATGAATAGTGCTTAGTATATTTTTAGATTGGTAATTACAAGGTTTAGGTCATGTGTGATGTCATCCCAATGGACGTTTACCATGTACTACTTGGAAGCCCTTGGTAGTTTGATAGGTCAACTAGTCATGATGGCATAAAAAACACCTATTATTTGGAGAATAATGGAAATAAGAACACATTTCTACCACTAAATAATGATGATGATAAAGTTATTGGTGTCTATTCTAAAGTATTGGTTGTAGGATACAAGGAGTTGGTGCACTAGAAAAATGAAGATATGAGGATGGAAGAACAACCCAAGGAGATTGTGGCAGCCCAAGATGAGAAGTGTGAACCTTTGCCAATTAAGAGTTTTTCAAGTAAATATGTGAGTGATTTTATTACAAGTTTGTCTCAATATTTATCCTTGATTTCTAGTTGTGATTTCATAGGAGTGATAGGCAAGCTCACATGTATGAGAGAGAGTCTTGAAAAGGAAAGAGTTGACACAAAGATGGAAGATATACAATAGGTTTATGAAGGACAACCAAGTGAATGCAATGGTATGAGAGTGTTAATTCAAGAGAATGAGAATTTGGAAGAGAACATGAAGTCCTTGTTTATGCATAAGATAGAAGACAATTATGAAGATGATATATAGTATCAAACTAAGTATGTATGCAAGCAAATGGCATACAAGGACCAAAACTATGATATGCATGAGGTGAAGTGTACCAAAAAAGAAGAATGGATAAAGGATAAAAAAGAAACATTTTCAATATTAGTAAATCATGGAATCAAGATTGTGATGGATCAATTTTAAGGAGTGGAAACATTTTATACACATTCAAAGCAAGCAATAGAAGACAACAGTTATGTTTTCCTTAAAAAGTTTGTTTCATGTGCAGGTACACCATTAAAGAATAAAAACCAAAGAAGGCCTAATTTTTGGGCTTAAGAGTATGTTAAACTCTATGAGAGACAAGTAGAAGAAACAACCTTATATCAAGAGGTAAAATGCAAGTAGACAAGAACATACACCAAGTTGACCCCTATGGCAAAAATTCTTCAGCTTGGTAGTATGATGTAGGGGCATCCTATAAGGACCCAAAAATGGATTAAATTTTGGATTGAATTATTCTTTTATGTGTTTCATATGTGATATAATTCCTAATTTATCTTTAGGTATGATCTAGGTTGTCCAAATATGCATAAAATTCAAACTATGGCTTTCTTACCAAAATGCATTTTTTGAAAATTTGAATTTTTTAAGCCTTGTCAAGGAGTTCCATGCATTTTTTGAAGGTGTCAAGGTGTAGAAACAAATATAAGAGGTATTGAGACTATTTAAATGTCCTTATTATTTTATTTTAGTCTATAGTCATGGTCATATATTGGTCATATAGGTAAAACATGAAAAGTGCAATGTAATTCAATAACCTCTACATGGGAAAGTCTCCAAGAATCAATTATACTTATTTGTAGGAGTTGGTAGAGTCAGTTTTAGATTGGTAATAGTTGATTCCAGTCAAAAATGATAGAGATAATGGAAATGGAAATAAAGTTATGTTAAAGTAATGAATGCTATGGTGCAAGAATTCTTTGTGCATGGTATTGGCATGGTTGAAAACATAGCAATGTTTACTTGGTTGATTACTATGGTAAGTGAATGTTTGTTTGTTTATTGATAATGACTATGAAAAAATTATATCCTCTTATTTGAGACAGAGGAACACTAATTTATTTGATTAGCAGTCACTTTTGTAAAGACTATTAAAGTCTGTCAATAAAGTATGCATATATACATTTGTTCAAGAATAACAACCTAATCATTGATCCTTTGGCATTGAGTTATATGGGACACTTGGGAGTGGAGACTTGAATGAATATTAGGATCCAATATTGTTTATCATCCATTAATAAATAGTTGTTATGCCAGGTAGGTCATTGGCATCAATCATTAAAACTTATAGTCCACATAAGACAAGGTTTTTGTATACTGTGTCTTATTGTTATAGCATGTCCTTGATTCCAAATACATTTTAAAAGGTTTATTATAGTTTTGGAAGGTTATTTCAACCTTAATATTGAATATAGAGTCTTAAATTTTGAAATAATATTGAAACCCTATATACCTTGTCAGCAAAGGGCAAAATACAGTTAAAAAAGGGACTAAGTTATGTTGAATTCAAAATTGTTTGGGATTCAAAGGTGAATAAGAAGAGTTTGGTATGGTAATTGAAGGAAATGAGAACCATTGTTTATGAGCTAGAGTTCTTTGGTGGTTAAAAATAATGAAACCTTATTTAACCCCTATTCTTGCTAACAAAATACAATGATACAAGACTGATTTTCCCTTGTTGTGAATGATCTAAGGGGTATAGTGAGTTGGTTATTGAATGAAAAAGTTGAATTATGCCTAGATAGACATAATACATTACTTATTTTGACTATAAACCATTTATTAGTCAAGATATGCAATTTAATGCACCTTCGGCTTGCACTGTCACCCTAAACCCTAATAACTAGGGATTTGACCATTGGGAGTAAACTAACAGTCCAAAATTCAAAAAAAATTGTAATAATTCATGTCTTTATGTTCCCTAATTGAATAAACCATTTACAAGACTGTATGGACTAGGATGTGTGGATTTATAGCAAGTGGAGTTGTGGAAGGGCTAAAAGAAGTCTAATTGGGTAGGTTACAAGAGAGAAAGTGGACCTAGGGAGTGCGTTAGGTCATAAAAATTGACATACAGGTGTGTCATAATAATATAAAGGATAATATAACCTTTTATAGTCATAAATATTGGTAATTTTTTGTATAAGTATATTTTTAGGTAGGAAAGGGCCACAAGGAATGCAAGTTAAATTTGCATAGTTGCATAAGTTGAAAGAGGAGGTGATGAAATAGTAAAAGTTTATTTGAAACTATTACAATCAATATCAAGATTTATCATTCTCTAAAAAATCCTATGATCCAATAATTTTATGTGATGAGTGGTTTCATAAGACTAGACTTAAAAAAAGTTCCATTGATAAGGGACTAGTTTGAGAAAGTTATGCAAGCTCTTCATCACATATGCTCCCCCTCACATCATGCACATCATCTTCAAGCCACTCAAGATAACTAAGTTAGCTCACCCTTAGCCAAAAACATCTTCAAATTATATTATTATCTAGCAACATCAACCAAATCTCAACTAGCATCCACCATGATTCTTCTTTCTTTAAAGTGTCTTCTTGAAGCTTAGAGAGAGACACCCCTTTGACACAATGAGAATAAAAGTCTCAAAAATCGAGGGAATCACATATCTCCATTATCTCATTTGAATTTCATTCCTACCTCATCACCAAATTGACTTTGAATGGATCCTTGACTTCATTCTTTACTTCAGACTTGTCAACAAATTTAGAAAATAGAAACCCTTGACTTTATTTCATGTCTATCATGGAAAACAAACCATATTTGATCTCAAACTAGTATCTTCTAATAGACTTATGTCTCCCTAACCATGTGACCTCTTCCTTGCACACTAGGAGTTCCATACACCTTATTTTGGTTTAAAAACTCATTCAAATTATTCTTTCAATATCTATCAATGTGACTAACTCTATGACATCTAAAACAAACAAGATAATTCATACCTTTTACTTGATAATGATTGTGATCTTCCTTTGAGTGATTACTTCTCCTCTTGCATTCTCTAGTAATGTGGCCAAACTGATTGCATGCATAACAATGATCCTAAGATGAATATCTCTTTGCATTGGTCTATTTAGCTGGTCTTGTATCTTTCACTCTAGGAGCTTGATTGAACTTATCTTGATTAAATGGTCTTTGCTTAAAAAACTTAGCAAAGTGACCAATCTTTTGACAACTATAGAAAATAATGTCTTCCATACCTTTTAATTGAATATGACAATGATATCCATTTGATTGATTGCTTCTTATTATATATTCCTTTGCTCTATGACCAAAAAGATGACAAACAACACAAGCCCATAAAATATTTGGCATACCTTAAAGCATTTGGCCATCTGATTAGATTATTCATTTTCCTCTTGACTTAATCTATCTTTGACTTTCATGCTACCATTCTCTTTATCTTATTCTGATCTATTTGATCTTCTTCAAGATTATCTTTCTTGACAAGAATTTTTCATGCTCATCCTTTATGGAAACAAGAGTAGCCTTTAATTGAACACATTCATCTTATTTAACTCTCATGCTTGAAATTTTAGCTTTTAATTGATTTCTGAGATCTTTGATGGTTTCCTTATCCTTCTTAGATTCGTTAGCCATGTTATCCTTTAATATACATGCTTTATCTTTAATAATCTTTATAGAATCAAAATTGGACTTCAACTCATCATGTTTACCTTGATTTGAACTCAACTTGGCATTTGTCTCTTCTAATTGAGTCTTGAGATGTCTGTATTCTTCCTCTTTTGAACTCAGACTTGTATTTGTAACCCTTAATTAATCCTTAAGAATGTTGATCTTCTCTTTATCATATTTTTATCTTGATCTTGCTTTTAAGGATTCTATCTTCTTATTGAGCTTAATATGTTCTTGATTCTTCTTTTCCTCTCTCTCTCAGACTTGCCTAATAAACTTACCTTAAGAGAAATGACTTGTGCTTCAAGACCTTTGATCATATTTATCATTTTATAATTCCTCTTCTTTTGCTCCTTCAATTCACCAAGTGTACTCATGATCTCAGCTTCTAGATCAACTTCTTCTTCCTCACTATCATGAAAAACTTCTTATTTATCAAACACAATGATCTTTTCACCCATATTATACCTTGGATCACCTTCAAGTGGTTAAACTTTCATAGAAGGTCCTACTCTAATACCAATTATTAGAAGTACAATCACTAGGGGAGGTGAATCAATGATGCAAGATAATCTAATTTAATTCCCAACTCTGAAACATTCAACACATACAATCATGATGCATAAAAATTAACCATTGAAATGAACAAGGAAGATATAGCAAGATCAAACACATGATATATGTGAAAAACCCTTTTGGGGGATAAAACCCACTGAACCTTGAAATATGGACTACAATCCTATAAAACAAGATCAAACATTTATACCAACACTAAATGATAAAGGAACACCCATACCTTAGTTTAATGAGACACCCATCCCACAAGGAGCTATTGTCCCTATCTAGCTAAGCACCCACAACAACTAGACCTTTAGTAAGATTTACCTTGCAAGGAAGAACCAACCCCTTAAGAAACTAAGCACCCACTCAAATACCTAAATATATCATCTTAAACACCTATTTATACTCTTAAACTAATTATGATCACCTTTGTTTACACTCTTTACCTTCACTCTTTCACCCAAACAATCTCAAGGGCTCACTTGCTCAATATGCCTCTTTTAGGCTCATTAAGTCCAATGACCTGTGTGTCCTCTTGCATCAAATTGATTAGACAAGAATGTGTGATACTCTTTAATCTATAGTGGTCCTTAATTAATTTTACCTTATTTTTCAAAGTTTCTCTCCTTCTCTTCAATTTTCATTCATACAACTAGCTCAATTAGTCCAATTAGACCTTGTACTTATACCACTCTCTTCCTTTAACCCATCTTGGTCAACCAAGATGGTTTACATATTTGAACCAAATTTTAAATAGGTACTCATACATGTTACATGTAATAACCACACACTCCTTAGGTTGGCCAATAATTCATTATCCCCAAACCACCATTAGGTCTTGGTGAGACCTAAAATAATTAGGTCTTCATACTCACACATTACATGTGAGACTACTTGGACCACATTCATCCCTTACAAATGATTCAAAAACATAAAAACTATATCTAATAGACCCTTTATCACTCCCTCATGGGTTTATGCCACCTATAAAACCAACTCAACACTTAAACCTACCAATTAGGTCTCCTTGCTCTTTAGGCCTTCATACACACAAAACACAGTCTCAAACTTCTGAAGCAAAAAAATAAAATATTTCACATAGCCATATGATTATATCACATGGGTGAACCCTTAAAGACATCTTAAACACCTCCATGTGCCTTATACATTTCAACACAAGCTCTAAGCACTCAAATCAACTCTTTTAAATGACCACTCATATTGGTCACATAGTAAAAATACAGTTTGATTCTCCATATATGATCAAGGGCATATCATGACATCCAATACGTTATAATAATCCTTAAATACTTATATAACATCTCCATACTCATTTTTTTCTTCAATTATACTTATAACACCTTCAACTTAATTCTGTAAGATGGTCACTCAATCTGTTAGTGCATTCAACAAAATACAGTCAACTTCTAAACCTTTGTTCATACTAAATATTGATTAGTAAAAAATCAAAAATACATAAAAATAGTATTAATTGAGTTTATAACACTCTCTAATATATATTTCATCTTGAAACATCAAAATACCATCAAGAACAACTCAATTATCCTTCTTGGATCACTTGTAGAATATGGTCAAACACATAGTCAACTTTGGAGCTTATTATATTTGATCTTATAGACATTCAAAACTTATAACTCACTTATTTGGATGTTACTTGAAGTCATATGTGACTTTTATTTTTAATCCATCAATAAATTCTCCCTAGATCAAAAGATATTAGCAAAATATTGTAGACTGGTTTTTCCCTTTGCTAATTTCAAATACCAATGGTCACTGGTAAATGCAAATATTGCAGACACATGTATTCATCTCATGTTACATGAAATTTAGATACATTTAACTCCATTTATATCCTTATAATTATCCTAAATTTAACATACATCTCTCACTTCTGATCATTTATCTACACTTCTATGATTAAGACACTTGGCACCCTCACGTGCCTTGTGAGCACATTGACTATTTAACTCTGAACTTCCACCACTTGGCATCTTTGCAAGCCTTCTAAGAATCTTTTAACATATTGAATAAATACACGCCATTGGATCACTAATTATAATATCATGCACTCCATTATATCCTTATATGGTTAGATTAATCATTCATTGTTAGATCTTTGATCTGATTAAACACTCACCATAGATCTTTGATAATGCAAATTTGGCTAAGTATGCGAACTTTACTTGAGAAGACAACTTTGAGCCTTAATAAAATTTTGTATTCTCAAATTCATGACCTAAAATTTTAACCATATAATCTCCTCACATAAAAGAATCCATCCATGTATCAAATTTCTCCTAAAACTTTCACACATGTGAAATATGACATCAACAATCTACTTACTTAGCCTTATCTACCAAGATGACTACTTGAGCTTAGACATCCATATGAATATTTTTATGAATTCCATTCACTTTTATAATCACTCTAAGTAATCATAACATCCCATAGGGTCTTTGGAACATGACCATACTATCAATATCATCAATTAATTACTTAACTAGGCAAGCGATCTCCAAATCATCAATCTGATCACTTTGTCATTAATGCATTATGAATCATGCTCAATTTGACATCAATGACAACCTAACATCAATGACCATGTTCAACATATACACCTAATTTATTTCACTCCAATGTCATCACTATTCATCAAACCACATTTATGCATCATTGTGAGACCAAACCCTAAATCCTTATATCATCAAAAATCATCAAACTAAATATCATTTATGTCCCAAATAATGAAAAAATGTCCCTAATTACAACATTAAACTGCATCATATCATCAAGTTTGTCAACCACATCTTGAATCAGGTCATCACTTTGTAAAGGTCACTATGGATCAATTAAATTGGATAGGCATTTGATCTTAGATTTACAAAAATCATCAAAATCAAATCCATAATTAAATCAAATAATTTGACTAATCTAATCCTACCTAAAAATTCTATAGTTTTTTAAATTTCTCTATTTTAGAAAATCAATAAAATGCAAAAATCTAACTTGTCATGACATCACATCCCCAAATACTCACATCATTCAACCTCTCCAAATATCCACAGAATCCCTTTTCTTCTAAGGTATATCATAACATATGCCTCATCACTCCAAAGCCTTACACACTCCAACCTCCTTCATTTACTCCTCCAAATCCTCACATTTATGAGGAGGAGGACTAATCCTCCACCATTGATCTTAAAACAAGATCAACGATCCCCATCATTTCACAAAATATATAAATAGATAGCTTCCTCTTCATTCTAAAAATAATAATAATTATGTAATGAATGTTTTTCACTTTGCCCCTCAATAACTTCAATCAATCAATAATCTATTTTGTAAGGGGAAGTGTTGTCAAATTTCCCAAATGCTTCACAAAATGCTTTGTAACTACATATTCATCACATCCAAAGTAAATCATACATCAATAAGAGAAATTCTAGTTGTGGTAAGTTAAAGTATTTTCTACTTCACTCAATCTAAGGTTATATATTTCATTTATTATCTATTAATTTCATATGTGTTGTGCTTTGACTTGTTGAACATTTTGTATTTGTTAAATTGCTAATATTTTTATCATGTATACATTTTGACACATCTGGTGGGAGCTAACACACCCCAAAATAATCTTTGAATTCATTTTATCCTCTTTGTCAATTAATTTCAAGTTTTTTAATCCAATTTTTATCAATAAAATTGTTAAAATCAATTTAAATCTATATTTCAAGGACTTCAATAGAAATACCCTATATGTTGGTAGATTCACACCCAACTTTGGTATAATTGATCTATGTTTCAGTGATATTATTAATCCTCTAACTATTTTCTATGTTTGTAAAGCTTTGGCAAAAATGACCTCTGTTTTGGTGGGATCAATTATAGTTTGGCAAAAATGTTATGTCTAACTTTATGTTCTTTATTTTTTAGGAATTGGTGGAAATGATTTGTGTTTCACTGGGATCACTTGTAGTATGGTAGAAATGCTTTATCTAACTCTATTTTTTGTGTTTTCAAGAATTAAAAAAATGATTTGTATTTCAGTAGGATCACTGGTAGTTTGAAATAAATGCATTATCTAACTCTATTTTGTGTGTGTGTGGGAATCAATAGAAATGACATGTGTTTTTATGGGATCACTTATATTTTAGCAAAAATATTTTCTGACTTGATTTTCTATGTTTTTTTGGAATTTATGTAAATGAGTGGTGTTTTGGTAGAATCACCCTAACAATATATTAACAAATTTTTTAACTATTTTCTTTGTTTACAAAGATTAGCAAAAATTCTTTTGTTTTTATAATTTTTATACTAAATATGGTGATTTTTTAGTAAATGAATAACCTCTTTCATAGGTTTCACCTATGAAATATCAAATCAAACAAACAAACACATAATATTTATATTTAGTGATTAAAAATAAGGCACATTTCAATTTGGTAAACTAAAATAATTCTTATTTGATTTGATTGTTTGTGTGTTGTGATAATCAAAATGTGTATGCTCTTTTCTTGCACCATATAAAGGTAACCTTGAATGACCAAAAATGTTTCAGTTATATTTTACCATTCCCCATCCAAATGAAGCTATGTATGCTCTCTTCTTGTGACTACTAGGTGACCTTGAGGATAAACAATAATGGAGTTATTTTCTTTTCTTTTGGTTGTACGAATTGGACTTAAGACCCAAGTGCAAGTCTTTAGGGTTAGGTGATTGGGATTTCATCCCATTGCATTAGGACCAACCTCATGTCTTGATGGAGTATAGAAATTGAGGGAGTATATATCACTATTAGTTAATAAGTGTTGTGTTTTAAACATGTTGTGAAGTGAGGGTTTTTAATGATGTAATACCTAGACCACATATAACACTCCTCGAGGTGTAATTTTCTAGTAATACTCTTATTGACTATTTTGACTACAAGTCAAAATAAGTCAACCCCCTATAGTCCAAAAATTGATATATTGGTATATTATCATGATATAAGGTGTTTCATGATATTATTTTTTATCATTTAATATGTTTATAGCTTTGTCATAGTCTAATTTAGTCCTTGTGTCATTTTATGTCACTTAAGGGTCATATATGGGTCATAAATGAAGGTGGTACAATTTTCAAAGGTGTCCAAGTGTTTTAAAATCTCTTCCAATGTCTAATATGTTAGATTAATTATCAATAATGTCACTTATAACTAAAACTTGTAGGTTCCTAATTGAAAATCAAGAAAACAAGTGAAAAGAAGGTGTTTTGGCAGTTGTACGACTCATTGAGAAGGGTGACACATGGTAAAAGATTATGCAATGAGATTTCATCTTGTCTAACTATATTTACATGCTTGATACAATTTAGAAGCACCAAAAATGGACCAAAACCATTTCTCTCCTCCATCACTCCACTATACATGCAAAACTTATCAATAGTTCTTTTGATGATACAATTAGTAGAAGAGGTTTCAAGTCAAATGATCTTGGTGGTGGATAATAAACTTGGTCTAATTCACATTCATGATAGGAGTTAGAATAATGGTTTCCTATACTTTATGAACCATTCATAAGAAGTTGGTTATCTTATTTTGTTATCTAATCCCCACACCCTGAAGGTTTTACTTATGTATGAGCTAGTCTATACAATATAGTTAGTGAATTTGATTCCATAGGATGTGAACTTATTTATATCATGTTTTCCATCTTTATTTTCATGTTTGGAAGTGATTTGATGAGTTTAAACCTTTTAGGTTGCAGGTGGAGTATGTTAGTGAGGTTGCAGTCAGGTTTCCTCACTTGAAAAGGGTTTCTTTCTTTATAGTGGTTTAAAATCATTGTGAGATGCTATATTTCATGCTTATCAATTCTTTTTTATCCTTTCAAGTTTAGTCTCACAACTAAAATTCATGAAGTTGTTGTCAAGAATGTTTTACATAATCAATACTTGTAAGCATCATCTGTAGTTATGGTGTGTAAATATATAAACATGGTCATGTTGGTGAAATGAGAAGTATCAATGTGTTGAACATATTCTTAGAGCATGGAAAAATAACTTGAATCATTCAAATTCCATGTGGTTGATTATGACAACTAGTTCAGCTTTACACATAATCCTTATACCATTGATATGCACCTATAGGTGCCTATAGGAGAATATCATGTTGAAATAGGGAATATGACTTATTTGAATCTCTTAAATATGATAAAATTTTAATTGAAATACTGATAAGAGTTTATAACTATTTGAAAAAACCATGTATATTCTACCCTCACTACCTTGTTTACTATTATGTATGCATCTATAGGCTCCCATAGAGACCTAAGAATATTTCATGGAAGAGTGTGAACATGTTTTGAGAACTTTATTGAGGTATTATAATGTTGAAGATACCATGACAACCATTTTTGAGGCAATATATTGGTAGGCAGAATTGAAAGGTTATGTTCATATGTAGGACTGAGCTTTAGGGATAAGTTTCCCTAAAAACTCCAAAATAGAGCCCTGTGTGATTTTGATGCTACCATATGATGAGGTAAAAGGGAACCTATGTGATTTTTAATGGTCTTATGTTGTAGCCTTCATATAAGGGTTTAACCTTGAAAAAGAGAGTGGATGTTTGACTACAAGAACATGATGATAAGAGGGCTCCATTCTTGATATTTCTTCATTGCAACTTTTTAGTGCTTTCTATAGTTTTGAACTCTCAAGTAGATTTACATTCCAAAGTGGCATAAAAGGAGCATATCATTCATGACCAGTGGTTATATGGAGGTGAGAAAGACATTTATGTTTCAAAGAGAATAAACAAGTAATCAAGGAAAACGTTTTTACCTATTAAGAAACCTATAGGGCCCTATTTTGACCTAAAAATACACACCTATAGGTTTCAAATAAAGGTGGCATGTTAGAACCTAAATGTTGAGTATTAGTCTTAAGATCTAGGTAGTATATGGATACATTTAACTCATTCAATGAGACTAAATATTTGAAGAGATCCTAAAACATGTGACACAAGTTTCAAGGAGTTAAAATTCAACCTAAAAGACTTTTGTTACCCTAACAATGGTCAAATCCAATTGATTATAGTTAACAGTGAACTAGAATATGATGTTATTGGTGTTGACATAGAATGAAGATGGTATGAATAGATCCAAATTTCTATAAAATTACCTTAGATACCTAAAAAATATGGTGGAAAAATAACATAGGGTATGATATGCAAATGATTACCTCCAAGTATACTAGTTTGGAGCAAGTAACATGGAATACAGTCTTAACTTGTCAAACTTGTCTAACCAAGAGAAATCCATATCTAGAAAATATATAAAAGAAATTTGAATGTTAACATTTTTAAAATGGACTCCAAAATAACATGACCATCTCATGAAATTCTTAGGACAATACAATAGATCATTGAGTAGGTTTTCATGTACTTATAGTCAACATACAAAACTCTACAATCAGTAAGTCACTCATAGTTTGCCTTAAGGGTTTCATGATGTTTGGAAGGTCTATTGATGAAACCAAATTTTATCATTTTTAAAATAATGTCCCTATAATTATATTTAGCCTATCATGTATTCAAAATTCTTGATATAATAGGGGAAGTACCTTTTATTCTATATCAGATAGAGGGCACTCCTAGACAACTAAACTTTATAGGTTTAGTATGTCAATCACAAAAATAAGGTGCCAAAGAAACCTAGATCCTTGAAAGGAGATTCTAATAGATGTGTTATATATGAATGAATATATGGGAACCCTCAAATATTTTGGAAGCTAAACATGATGGATTAAACTCATAGGAATACAGGTAGACCTATTAGGTCTAGTCTAGGCCTAAAGCCCTCAAGGGGGTCTATTATCACTTCTGACACTAGATGAGCATTATAATGAATTTTAACATGTTCATTTGGGGATATAAAGTGTTTTAAACATTTTATCATGAAAATAAAAACGTGGGGAATTCATTTCTTGGCCTAATTACATAACAAGGTATCTAAAATGAAGAAAGGATCTCAAGAAGGCAAGTTTGAGAGTTCACACCTACATGGAGGCTTATCATGGGAGCTCAGGGAGATAAGAGATGTTAGAGAGGGTCCCAAAAAATTTGATTGTAGAATTTTTTTAAGGTTATAATGTCACAACTTTATGAACAAATTTTATTAGTGAAAACTAGTCTAAACCCTCCTAAACCCTTACCAGTGACCTAATGGGAAAGATGAAGGAGAGGCATCCATATGAGATAGAATGACATATGAGATGATTGGATATTTTAGAGGACTCCATTTGGATCCTCCTCATCATAATGATTTGTACCCTATTTGTATTAATAGGGTGAAAAATAAATTTTCTAAACATATTTGTGTATTGTGTAGGTACAGAAGGGTTTCAAAAGATGCAGATTATTTTAGGAGATAGATTAGGAGCTAAGTTAACCTACCATATCCATTTCTTGTAAAATAATGATCACTAAGTGAGAAGATGAAAAATTTAAGTGTGAGGCCTTGTAAGGTATACCTAATTAATCTAAGGGCATGAGGGATCTTTAAATGTGTCATACACTCCTCTGTATGGACTGGTTTGGATAATTGAACACTTCTTTTATGCCAAGTGTGAAGGGTGAGTAAAAGAGGAGTGATTGTGATTACAAGAAATGATAACCTCTATCCAAAATAATGTCAATGATTAGGTAGGCCTTTAATGGATTTTTGATCATGTTTTTAACCCCTCACTTATAGTTCAATCATCTCAAATGTCCCTAGTCTATTGTGGAGTGATCAAAGGAGGTCAAATGATGAAGGTAGTTTCTAGGAAAGCAAATGAAGAGTCCTACACCACATTTCATGAGTTTAATACTTTTAAGGACATTTTTCCAAGTATACCTTGCATGTTCTATTCCATATTCCTTTCTCTTTCATATGTAACTCCCTTTCTCATCTTGACAAGTGGTTTAGTTACTCTTGGACTTCATTATTTTCTCTCCTCTCTCAAATTCTATAAGTAGTAACCATTTTGGATCCTGTAGACTAATTCCACTCCATGTATGGTGAATCCCTACTATTTTAATGTTCTAATTGAATTTTAAAAATAAATTCAATTTGGTTTTGAGTTCATGAACATTTTTTTTAAGTTTACAAAGTGATGTATGGTGATGTTAAGTGATAATCTTCTATCCTTGCTTCTCCTTATCCTCTCATGTTTATGCAAGAGTTCCTATTATAATAGGTCATATAGAGTGTATCTAGTGTTTTGGGATCCTTTAAAGTGTAAAATTATTTTTATATTATGAAATATACCCTCTAGTTTACTTACTTTGTGTTGTCTCATGCATATTACCTCTATATTGAAACAGTTATGTTAGAACCTCTTAAGACTTTGAGGCTAGTTTGTAGGTATTATTTATTAGTGAAATAATTATGATTGTCTTATGTAAATCATTATGGTTTATCACCCCATTAGATTAGTTTAATTTAATTCAAACTTCTATCTCTTTTCCCACAAGCAATCAGTTAAGTAGTTGATAGGCACCTCAAGGCAAATTCAAGGAGTTATCCCTTAAACCTAGAGGTCTACTTCTACTATAGGTAAACCCACATACCTATAATTTTTACCATGTTTCCAAAATGAAGGAGGCATGAAAACCCTTCTCTAGGTTGAAATATTTGGTGACAATAGTTCTGGAACACCCGATGGGATCCATTGTCCTCAAGACAAGTTGTCAAGGTGAATATTGGTCTTGACAACATCAACTACAAATTGGTGTGATAATCAAAATTTTGTGACTCAATTCAATGTAAACTATGGTTTTATATAATTTTTTTGTCATAAATTTTATCTCATACTTCATGGTCCTTACTAGGTCATCTTCTAGTAGAGTTTTCAATTTTATCAATCCACCTTTTTAGCTTGAAATTTATCTTGAAGTTCAATACCCTTAGCCTAATATGCTCTTTGAAGACCAAGACAAGAAGATTTTACTAGCAAAGAAAGTTAAGAACTTGAAGAAATCCAATCCATCATGGATATGTAAAAATCCTTCCCTACCTTTAATACTAAAAATCTAATTCATCTTGATGCATATGATGTCATTCCCCCTAATGATACAAAGGGGTGTCGACATTCAATGGTGAAGGTAATGTCACACCTAATGAGCACATCAGGGATATCTCTAATTTTGTTAGTTTCCATAATTTCACTAAGGATAATATTACCATTAGACTCCTTACCATTTCCCTTATAAGGAAATCACTTGATTGATATAGGACTTTGCTTAGTGGATGCATCACATCATGGGATGACTTTAAAGTGTTCTTAACTTCAAAGTTTGAGGATGAAAGTGACCATACTTATTTCATACATCAGCTCAATATGATAAAAATATCCCCCAAGGAAATAATTCATGACTTAAATGAGAGGTTTCAAAAGACTTGGTATATATTTCCTTTTCCCATGAGACCAACTGTTAGCTTTTTCTTCCCTACATACTTGAGAGCCACTGGTATTGATATTGCTATCATGCTTCAATCCATGAGTGGTTTCACTCGTCCTGAATCATATGAACTTGATATTAGAGATGATATTAGAATAATTTAAGAAGTAAAGTTTCCTCCTAAGATCACTATCCCTTTTTATCCTATTATTCCCATTTCTACTCTAAATATTGCTCAAATTCCTAATGTTAATACTTGTCCTAGGATTACTCCTAATAAAATAGATGATGCCATGGATCTATATAAAAACATTCAAATGCTAAGATATTATCTTAGGTAATCCAATGTGTAACAAGGTGCTCACCAAAACCCCTATACCTATCAGCAACAATATGATTAGCAATATGGGAGGGGAAGAAGTTAAGGGCAGCCTAACTTCAATAGACCTACCAATGTGTACAATCCTAATTCCATCACCAACACAAGAGAGATGGTACCAGTGCATAACAACTTAGTAAAAGGAGAATATTGGAAACAAGGACAATTCATGGATGCTAATGAGGGTGGAGATCAACCTCTAGATTATTAAGGAGGAGTCACTCCTCTCCTATCATCTGAAGATGAGGTCTTAATGTAACCAAAGGGAGGTTGGTAACCTCATAGAAAAAGTCTCACTTACTTCTTGGTGGAAGATACTTTTGTGCTCAATCAAGTAAAAAAAATTTTATACAAAAAAAGAGAAAAGAGGAAGGCTTTATGAGGTGATATTAATGTGCCTACAAGTTCATCCAATCCTTCTACAAGGTAGCAAAGCATGGATGCAAACATGGTAGTCCCAAACACTTCTACACCTCCTTCAAATCATAATGTGGTAAGGTCCAATAAAGGTGCTTCAATTATTTATGTTCCAAGCACCTCCTTAACTCTAAAGACTCAAGGTAAAGTAAGTAATTATTCCCTAAAAATAGTGGATTCATTGAATAATGCCAAAGCATCTATCTCTTTATGGGATGTCCTCCATATGCTTGGCCAAAAAGAGCTCTTACAAAAATAATTATCCACTATCCCTACTAGTCCTTCACCTTCAAGTCAAATTCATATTAATTTATCTCTTACCAATGCCCATAAAAAACATTTTTGAACCATATACTAAGGCTGATAAGCCTCTAAAATTTTACCTCACTCTCATTGTGGGTGATAAACTAGTCTACAATTGCATAGTTGATAGTGGTGCCTCTACATCAATCATGCCTAAAGCTATAGTTGATAATTTGGGACTAAAATATGAGCCCAATATCAAAGGATTGATTCATATAGATGGTACACCTACTAAGACAATAGGTTTGATCAAAAATTTGAAGTTATTCCTCCATGGCTGCCCTAGTTTTACCATCATCCAAGATATTATTGTTGTGGACTTGCCTTATCATTTTTCAATCTTCCTTTCAAGAGACTTTACAACCAAGATAGGTGGCCACCTCTCAATTGAATATTCTTCTTGGCCTTTATGATAAGATATGGAACCAAGGTAACCATAATAACTTAGACTCTTGATAGATTTCACATTGACCCCTATGTTAAAGCAAGCTCTAACTTGAATTGTGTTATCAATGTGAAGGAGTTTAATGTGGATGATGGTGCTTCTAAACTTGAGGGCATAGCTGACTTGTTTCTAGCTGAGTATGGTGTAGATGCTTATGAGCATGATCCTTATGCATACTTTAATAAAATTGACCTTAGCACATATATCATCCATGAAGAACTAGTTGAGGGAGCTGAGATAAGTGTTGAGTATTCTTTCACACAAGCTAATTAGAGTAACTACTTGATTCATTTATGTGATGATGATTGATCTTTATCATTTATATTGATGAATTTGTCCTTAATGATGACACTCATGAGGAAGAGGAGGATAACTTATGACTAATTTTCAATGCCATATGTCAAGAATTTGATCAGTTAAGTATGAATCCTTTCCCTCCCAAGAAGTGTATATTTGATGATTTTGATAATGATCTTAACAAGAATTATGTTTATTTTATATTAAGCAAGGAAAATAAAGGTTCATCAAGCATTAAAGTAAGATTCTTATTATTGTTCAAAATCTTGTTGTCCTAGAAGGACCTAGTGGAGTCAAGGTAGAAACATTTGTGCTTCAAGGATAGTTAAGAGATCCATCGAATGTTGAGAGACATCTAGAGGTGTTGTAACATGATGAGAAGGGATTTGATGGTCATACACATCAAGTACATCATACCCAAGAGGATGGAAGGATTGGGACAACTATCATCACTCATATTCTATAGTTTGAGGAGTGTGGATCAAATATGAAAAAGATTAATCAACTTTTACTTCTAATCAATATCTTTGGAGAGATGAAAATAATATTCATGAAATCTCCAAATTTTCCACTTTTAGGCATGAGAAGACATAGAGTGGGTAAGCTTCCTGACCATACACATATTCAAGTGATTGATGATGAGCATGCTTCTCATGCTAGATTTCCTTCATGGAGTGAAAAATATGACAGGGGAACCATATTTGACCTTGGTTTAAGTATGGTAATATGTTTCACCTCAAGATTGAGGTCTTGTAAATAATATATTAAGTGTGTGTGTCTTTCTTTGAATTGTGTGTTGCATTCCATAAGTGTTCTAGTTGAACACATGTTTGTTTCCCTTTGGTATGTCTTGTTTTGTGTCCATTCCTTTGTGTTTGGTGTGGTTTCAAAGGAAAATTATGTTTCAAAATTGTGTATAGGTGACTCCATGTCCTAATGGACATGAATAGGCTACTGGTCTTGGCATAACAAGCATACCACCCTTGGGAAATTAACAAAAATGTTGACTATTTTGACCACAAGTCAAAATAGTTCAACCCCATGGTATAAAACTTGATATATGTGTATGTTAGCATGATATAGGGTGTTTCATGATATTATTTTTTGTCATTTAATATGTTTCTAGCTTTGTCATAGTCCAATTTAGTCCTTGTGTCATTTTATGTCACTTAGGGGTCATACATGGGTCATAAATGAAAGTGGTATGGTTTCAAAGGTATCCAAGTGTTCTAAAATCTCTTATAACATCCAATATTTCAGATTCCTTGTTATTAATGTTAGTCCTAACTAAAACTTGCAGGTTCCTAATCAAAAATCAAGAAAATAAGTGAAAAGGAGTTTTGGTAGTTGTATGACTCATTGAGGAGGATGGCACATGGAAAAAATTTATGCAGTGACTCTTTAACTTCCTTTACTCCATTTACATTCTTGAACTATTTTGGAAGTGCCAAAAATAAACCAAACCCATTTCTCTATTCCATCACTCCACTAGACATGTAAAATTGGTCAACAAGTTTTTTGATGGTACAACCAGTAGAAGAGGTTTTAGGTTGAATGATATTGGTGGTGGATAGTAATTTTTTTTATTAAAATTAATGGTAGGAGTTGGAATAATTATTTATGATACTTTATGAACCATTCTTAAGAAGTTGACTTTCTTATTTTGCTAGCTTATCCCCATACCCTACAAGTTTTTCTTCGATATGAACTAGTATATATAATATAAAATTTGCTTCCAGAGGATGTGGTCTTCATTATATCATGTTTTCCATATTTTATTTCATGTAAGTGATTTCATGAGTTTAAACTTCTTAGGTTGTAGGTGAAGTATGCTAGTCAGGTTTCACCACTTGTAGAAGGTTTATTTATTTGTAATGGTTTCAAATCAATGTGAAATGCTATATTTCATGCTTTTCAATACTTTTTAATCTCATATTCTTCCAATTTTATTCTCATAACTATCATTCATGAATTTTTGTTCAAGAATGTTTCACGTAGTCAATCCTTGCAAGCATCATCTATAGTCATGGTGTGTAAAGATTTGAGCATGGTCATGTAGGTGCAGTGAGAATTCTCAAGTTTTTGAACATATTCTTAGAGCATGGGAAAACAAGTTGAACCTTCAAATTCCATGTGGTTTATTATGACAACTAGTTCAACACTACACACAGTCCTTATACCATTGATATGCACCTATAGGTGCCTACAGGAGAATATCACATTCAAATAGGTCATATGACTTGATTTAAGCTCTTTAAGATGGTAAAATATTTAAAGATGGATAATAGTTTAGAACTAGTTGGAAGAACCATATACTAATCATAGTCCATATTCTACCCTCACTACTTTGTTTGCTACTAGATATGCATCTACAAGCTCCCATAGAGGCTTGAGAATGTTTCATGGAGGAGTGTGAGCATGTTTTGAGACCTTTATTGAGGTCTTATAATTTTGAAGAGACCATGACAACCATGTTTGATTAATTAGATTGGTATGGATACATGAAAGGTTATGTGCATATGTAAGATTGAGCTTCAGGGACAAGTTTCTTGAAAAACTCCAAAATAAAGCCCTGTGTGATTTTGCTGCTACCATATGATGAGTTAATAGGGAACCTATGTGAATTTTAATGGTCCTATGTTTTAGCCTTAATATAGGGGTATAACCTTGAAAAATATATTGGGTGTTTGATTAAAGGAACATGATGATAAGAGGCCTCCATTCTTGATATTTCTTTACTGTAACTTTTTAGTATTTTCTATAGTTTTGAACTCTCACATAGATTTACATCCTTAAGTAGCATAATAGGAGCATATCATTCATGACAAGTGGTTCTATGGAGGTGATAAAGAATTTTATGTTTCAAATATCATCAACAAGGATTTGAGTACAAGGTTTTAACCTATAAAGCAACCTATAAGACCCTTTTTTGACCCAAAAATGCACACCTATAGGTTTCAAAGAAAGGTGACATGTTAGAACCTAATTGTTTAGTACTAGTCTTGAGCTCTAGGAAGTATATGGATAAATTTCACTCATTCAATGAGACTAAAATATTTGAAGAGATCATAAACCATGTGACACGGGTTTCAAGGAGTTAAAATTCAACCTTTAGGACCTCTGTTACCCTAACAATGGTTAACTCTAGTTGACTACAATTAATAGTGAGCTAGAACATGGTGTTATTGGTGTTGACATAACATGAGCATGGTATGAATAGATATAAATGACTATTAAATGCAATTATATACCTCAATAATATGGTGTAACAATAACATATATTATTATATATAAATGATTACTTACAGGTATGATAGATTGAAGCAAGTAACATGGAATAAAATCATAACCTGTCAAACTTGTCTAACTAAGAGAAAGCCATATCTTAAAAATATAGAAAATAAATTTGAGTGTTGAAATGTTTGAATTGAAATCCAAAATATCATTACCATATCATGAAAGTATTAGGACAAGAAAACATATCATGGTGTAGGTTTTCATGCACTTATAGTCAACATACAAAACTCTGTAGTCAATAAATCACACAATGTCTACCTTAAGGGTTTCATGATGTTTGGAGGGTTTATTGATGAGATTAAAATATTTAATTTTGTACATAATGTCCCTATAAGTTTATTGAGCCTCTCATGTGGTCAAAACAGCTGAGACAATAAGGGAAGTGTCCTCTTTTCTATCTCAGATAGAGGGCACTTCCAAAGAACTAAACTCTGTAGGTTTAGTAGGTCAATCATGAAAAGAAGTTACCAGAGTGATCCAAATCCCTACAAGGAAATTCAAATAGATATGTTATACATGAATTAACAAATGGAAACCCTCAAAAATATTATAAGCCAAACATGATGGCTTAAACTCATAAGTATGCAGGCAAACCTATTAGGTCTAATCTAGGCCTAAATCCCTCAAGGGGATTTGCTATCACTTTTGAAACTAGATGAGAATTATAATGAATTTAAAAATGTTGATAGGGGTATATAATGTATGTTAAATATTTTAACATGTAGAGAAAAACATGGGGAAATCATTTTTTATCCCAAGGACATAATAGGGTATGTAGAACAAAGAAACGAACTTGAGAAGGCAAGTTTGAGAACTCACACCTACATGGAGGCTTAGCTGGGAGCTCAAGGAGATCAGAGATCTTAGAAAGGGTCCCCAAAAATTTTCTTGTGAAATTTGTTTAGGGTTCTAATATCACAAGTTTATGAATAAACCTTAAGGTTGAAAACTACTCTAAACCCTCTTAAACCCTTAATAGTGACCCGATGGGAAAGATGAAGAAGGAGAGGCATAAATATGAGATATAATGACATAGGAGATGATTAGAGCTTATATAAGACTCCCTAGGGATCCTCCCCATCATACTGAGTTGTACCTTATTTGTATGGATAGGGTAATAAATAGATTTTATTGATAGATTTGTGTATTATGAAAGTATATAAGGGTTTAAAAGGATGAATATAAATTTGGGATATATATTGGGATCTAATATAACCTCATATGTCAATTTTTTTCACTATCTAATCTCACAAGTGCCTCTACTAACACTTTTATCTCAACCAAACCAAATCAAACTAACATAGTGAACAAGGAATGATCACCAAGTGAGAAGGTGAAAACTCTAAGTGGGAGGCATTTTAAGGTCCAAATAATGAATCTAAGGGAATGAGGGATCTTTAAAAGTGTCATACACTCCTATCTATGGACTATTTTAGAAAACTAAAGACTCTTTAATGCCAAGTGTGAAGGGTGAGTGAAAGAGGAGTGATTGTGATTATAGGTAGTGATATCTCATTTCCTTAAGAATGTCAGTGATTAGGGACACCTCTAATGCATGTTGGAGAATTTTTATAAACCATACCTTATATTTCAATCATCTTAATTTTCCCTAGTCTATTGTGGATTGCTCAAAGGAGGTCAAATGATGAAGGCAGTTTCTAGTCAAGAAAATGAAGAGTCTGACACCACATTTTAGGAGTTTCATGATTTGAGGTACATTTGTCCAATTATACCTTACATGGTATATTTTATATTCCTTTCTCCTACATACATAACTCCCCCTCTCAGCTTGATATGTGGTTTAGTTACTCTTGGACTTCATTCTTTTCTCTCCTCTCTCAAATTCTATAAGTATTAGACATTTTGGCTCTTGTAGACTAATTCTACTCCATGTATGGAAAATCCCTATTGGTTTGATGTTATAATTTTCCTTTGAACAATAAATTCAATCTATTTTTTAGTACATGAACATTTTTTATAAGTGTGCAAAGTAATGTATGGTGATGTTAAGAGATAATTGTTTATCCTTGCTTCTCCTTATCCTCTCATGTTTATGCAAGAGTTCCTATTATAATAGGTCATATAGAGTGTATCTAGTTTTTTAGGATCCTTTCAAGTGTAAAATTGTTCTTAGATTTTGTAATCTTTCTTCTAGTTCACTTATCTTGTGTTGTCTCATGCATATCACCTCTATATTGAAACACTTATGTTATAACCTCTTAAGACTTTGAAGATAGTTTGTAGGTCTTGTTTTTTAGTGAAATAAGTATGATGATCTTGTGGAAATACTTTTTTTGTATCACCCCCTTAGATTAGTTTCAATTCATGCAAACATCTATCTCTTTTCCCACAAGTAATTAGTTAAGTAGGTGATAATAACTTCAAGGCAAATTTAAGGAGCTAGCCTTTAAACCTAGATATCTACTTCTACTATAGGTAAACCTGCATGCCTAAAAGTTTTTCCATGTTTCCCAAATATGGAGGAAGCTTTAACACCCTCCTCTAGGGTGAAATATTTGGTGACAACAACTCCACTAAAATCTTAAAGATGGAGTGTGTGCAAACGGGATAGACCTTCTCATGTTTCTCATTAATCATCCTCTTCCATAGATTTAGGTCTCATGTACCTATAAATATATTGATTATTCCCTTAGTTGAGCCTTGTTTATCCTAGTTTAACACTTATTAATGTTAAACAATTAGTAGAGCAAGAGAAACTAAATCTTCCAATATACTCATGACATACTACTTGAAGCAAGGGTTAATATATTAACATGTTCCTACTTCTTTTGGGGTAGACACATGGGAATTTTTTGCATTTCACATCCATTATTACTTGCATAGGGCTTGTGATGTGTGTTTTTGAATGCGTGTTGTCAAAACCTACATTTATTGAAAACCCTTACCTTAAATTCAAATGAGATAAAATAAGACAAATCAAAATTTAATCCAAATCAAAATTCAAAGAATCTAAACTTGGATCAAAATCAACCCAAATTTGAGAAACGTACAAGTAAAAATGAAACAAGATAAGCTAATCCAAGTCAAGGTAATCTAAAATTCCAAAAACACCTTAAATCCAAGATCAAACAAATAAAGATTAAATATGATCATAAATACAAAATAATTAATGTGAGTTCAATTTAAAAGCTAACTTTGATCAAAATCCAACATCCTAAAAAAATCCACATCTAAAGTCAAAAGTCAAAAATAACTAACATTAATCAAAGTCAATTCCAAATCCAAATCTAAATCAAACTTTCAATCAATAAAATCTTAAAAAATCCATGACACATCTCACTAGAAATGGATATCAATATAATCCTACATTTGATGATGATTTTGGTGAAAATCTATTTTGTTTTGATCAAAATCAAGAAGAAGTTCATACATAGTCTCATTTTGATAGTGAGGTTGATGTAAGTGACCATAAAACTAAAACCCACACTGATTACCTAAAATTAATCTAAGAAGAGCCAAATTTGAAAAAATAAAATTACACAAAAATATGAAATCCTATTATGACTATTATCTATAAGTACCAAATTCCTTGTGGGATATGTCTGAGAAAATTTATAACACCTTATCTACACATAAGAAGATGATATTCAAACATAACATCAATATAGGGATACTTTTAGTCATACCCCAATCTAAGATCAAAATGATGTTGAAGATTCATATCCAAATATTGAATATACAAGCAAAGGTAAATTGATTCATGTAGAGCCACCCCTTTGGGATATAAATAAAGTTATGATTGAACAACTACAAAATGTAAGCCAAGTACTTACTAGTTTGGCCACTACTCCTAATTCTACTCAATCCAACTCATAATAACAAGTCCCTATGACTCCACCATATACCAATACTAAATATAGTCATAAGGTTCATATCCACCTTAAGACTAATACCAATCCACTGTTAACATAGGTAAAGGTCAAATTGAATTATTAATAAAATGTCAATTATGTAAAATAAGAGAAAATCATGTGAAGTCAAAAAGAAGTGAAAAAAGACAAAAGAAATCCAAAGAGACATGTGTAGAAATGAAGAGCTATGAGAGAAGTTGAAAACATTATATAATAAAGTGTACGAAGAAAGAGAAGGCAAGCCATTTATTTCAATAAAATATTATCAATTGGGGTTCATGTTTTTTATTATCTATTCATTCATGGTTTCCATCATTCATTGCTTCACTTGTAAATTTGCTTCATCATTAATATTATTATTATTATCTCCACTAAACTACTATCAACATCCACATATATCCACACATCAACATAAATCAAATAAGACTCAAGGCACTCATTCCACCCAAGAATTTCAAGAGATGAAATATGCTCTTCTAGGATTGCTGGTAGGGAAACAAAACAAAAAATTTAAAATTGAATAATTATTCTTATCCATTCAATAAAAGAGCTTTGTAAATCTATTTTATGTCTAACTTTGAATCATATAAATTTGATAAGTATAAATGGAAAGGGGATCCATTGGACCATAATAATGAATTCTTCATGTCTTTCCAAGAAGTGGCATATAATGACATTTTCCTCCTCAGGTTGTTCCCTTGAAGCTTGTACGACCAAGCCCTAGAATAGTTTCTCCATCTATCTAAAGGATTAGTCAAAACTTTTGCTAACATATTCAAATGATTTTTAAATCATGTCTCATACAATTTGGAACATGAATTGACAATTATAGACCTTTACAACTCTAAATAATGAAATTGAGAAAGTTTCTCATTCTTTTTGTTATGATGGTGAAGCTTAGTTAGCAGATTTCCCCACTCAGTTCCTAAGAAAAAACTAGCAAACATATTTGTGTTTAACCTTAACTAGGAAATGAATTATAATTTACAACTATATTGTGTCACCACATTCAATTAAATCATTAAAAAATAGATATAAATAGAAAAATATGTCATTGGTAGGGATTTTTCTAAATATTGCCCAAGTCAACCTCAAGCTGATGTTTAGCCACAAGTAGAAAAACATCCTAAGGTTTTTAACAAGAATAGAAAATTAATTGGTGATGGAATCATATAGTCCAAGCATGTACAAAATTTTCAATCAAGGCATGTCCAAAACATTTAATCTACTCTACCAGTTACTCTTCAACGAGCACCATCCAAGATACAATATCAACGAAGGAGATTTACTCCTCTTAGGGAACCCATGGAAGTTATTTTCCAAAATATTGTGGTGGAAAACATTATGTTATACCGTTTAAGAAAACCTTTTAAGAAGGTCAAACTAAACCAAAATGGTATAAAGAGGATGAACATTATGACTATCATAGAGTCAAGGGTCATGCTACATATCAGTTCATGTAACTAAAATACTATATACAATATCTACTAGATCGATGGGAAATGATCTAAATAATAATCCATCATCATCTCAAAATCAAAATATGGTAATATTCAAGGATCCATTACTAAATAATGATTAGAACAATTAGTAGTAGCAGAAACAAGATCAAAACCAAGGTCAAAACACCCACACCAATCACTTAGATTATCACAATTTCAAACACAATTGTGAAAATGTTGTTGGATGCATCATCAATAATCACATTGGCACTATCAAAAATAATTATTGGCATCAACCTAACACAAATATGCCTATTGGGATTATTATCCTAGGACATTATTTTGATGGGGCATCCAAGTTGAGTGGTAAAGCAAGTGGAGGAGGAATAATAAGAAATGAAAAAGGAGGGATGTCTACTGTCTATGCTAGTGGCATGGGTTGCCAGAGCACTAACTATGCTAAATCTATGGCCTTACTTTGGGGATTAAAGTTAGCTATATCCCTAGGAATCAGAAATTTGAATATTCAGGGAGATTCTAAGTTGATCATAGATGCCGTTAATAAAGCATATAACATTTGTATCCATATAAAAGACATCATTACGGGCATCCAGTTTCTTTTACATAATTTTTCCAAAGTTGAGATTACCCACACCTACAGAGAAGGTAACAGGGTCACTGATGCTTGTGCCAACCTTGGTCAACAATTCTCAGGATGGAGGGTATGGTGATAAGGGGCTCATATACCCTAAAACATTAGAGAGATCATTCGAAAGGAGATGATGGAGTATGAATGATGCACATTGATGATGAAGATAGATTTTGAAGGTGGTCCACATGGAGAAGGTCATTGCAGATCATGGAAGCGGTGGGTAATCCAGGGTATGCTGACAATGCAGACAATGAGAATCTTAAGGATCTTGTTAATTCTATAGTTATGTATTTTCATCCTTTTTGACTCTGGTCTTTCTAGTGTTTTGTTTTGCTTTTGACTTTGTTTCTTGGATGTGCCATTGGTTCAATGCTGGCATCTTTTGTTTGCCAGCCTTCCTATCTTTTTTGACTTTATAGGGTTCAGCCCCTAGTTTTCCACCTTAATTAATCAAAAACATAATTTACATCACACGCATACCCATGGCCTTCAAGTATCCAAAGAATGTTTGACCTTCTCACAATGGGAACTTGATCTCATTAGGGAAATCAATCCTCATTCTTCACAATGACACCAATCCATCATCATCACCATTGAATATTTCACCAAATGGGTGGAGTCTATTCCTCTCATTGTGACCAAAGCTAACAAGATATTCAACTTCATCAATCATCATATCATCTATTGTTTTAGTGTTCCCGATAATATCATCATTGATAATGATAAATATTTTAAAAACAAAAAAGTCTAAGGTCTTTGCAATGCATTTTGCATCAAGTTAAGCTTTTCCTCTCCTTACCATCAAAAATTGAATGGATAGGTGAAATCCTCTAGCAAAACCCTTAACAAAATGTTAACCAAAGTAGTCAATGCTTTAGGTTGGGATTAGCACTTGCACATCCATTTTGATTTATGGGCCTATCACACTAGGATTCAAACAGCTATGGGTTTTACCCCTTTCTCTCTAGTCTTTGTAGTAGAGGTAGTCTTGCCTCTCAAAGTCTAGATGCCTTCTCTTTGCATATCCTTGCAAGATATCCTTTCTAAGAGTGACTATCATAAAAAATACCTAGCTCAACTTTAGTTACTTGATGAGCATCACCTAACAATGATTAAACATCTTCATGTCTACCAATAAAAAATCAAGTGTGCCTATAAAAAGCACCTAAGATAATGAGAATTCAATATTAGAGACCTTGACCTAAAGGAAAATCAACATGTAACCAATATGGAGAAAAGTAAGCGGGACAATTTTGCTTTCAATTGGCTTAGACCCTACATCATAACCCACAAATATGGATTAGGAACTTATTGTCCTCTCTCAAAGGTAAACCAGAGCCAAAGCCTCTTAATGCTTCACATCTATGTCCTTGCTCTTTTTTAAACAAGGATCAAACTCACCTTCTCATCTAACTTAAGCTCATCCCTTGATTAATGATATTTTCACCTTCCTCATACCCTCATTTTATCCCTTTGAGGATAACTGATTACAACATAGAACCATGTGATTAACTGTCATAGTCATAACCTAATCCTAAATATGGGTACCATGGCTCTACCCATAGTATGGTTCTCATGGATACTTTTCATCTCTAATCAAGATAGAATCCCATGGTCATTGTCTCTCAAAACCACACCTTTCACCTATCATTAACTTTTTGTGCTAAAATTTTTGCCCTCATAAAGGTAAACCTCTAAGCCTATATAGACAAGTCCATATCTAAACCTAGCATCAAAACAATTTGGGATACCAAAATATCACTTGGGTCACATATCCCTAGCATTGTAGATTGCTCCCTTGAAGGATAGCTACCCAAAACTAAAATTCTTAAAAAGATAGATTACTTCCTTGAAGGACAACTACCAAATAAATAAAACCAAAATTAGACCACTCCCTTGAAGGATGTCTAAGTTAAATTCATCAAAACAAATCATTTGAAGCTTCCTGCATCGATCAACTTCACAAATAACAATAATAACAAAAGACCCTATATCAAAATAAGAAAAAGCTATCCTAAACAAGCTACAATCAGCTTTCATATCTAGCATTAGTAGACTTCCCACATCGATCATTCTACACCTTGCATTAAAACATGGACTTGTCTAAAATGGTTCTTAGGTCACCTATAAAAGGGGCAAACTAACCCACATAAGGTCAACCTATTTGTCAACCGATTTACCTTTCACCTACCACCTACCTCCCCCCTTATACCATTTACAAATCAAGGGATTATGATTTTAATTGACACAATGTGATTGAGACACATTTTATCAAATAAAGTATGCTAATGCGAAGCATTTGAAAGGCTTATGTTTCTTAAGCCAATCTAACTTTGGTTTTGTTTTTTCCTTACCAATGAAAAAAACATCATTATTTTTCCTTATCCCTATCATTGGTTCATGAAGATATATGTCTCATGATTCTTATCTCTTTTCCCACATCTAGTTTGTTAATCTAGCTTACTTTATGTGCTTCCTTTAATACCATAACCATAATAAAAACATTACATCCATAATCATAAATCTCATCACATATCCATAATCATAAACTATGAACATTAACTAATAATAATAATAATAATAATAATAATAATAATAATAATAATAATAATAATAAAAACATCATCCATAATCAATGGCATCATTTAAAACCATAGTCAGACCACATTAATAACCATAGTCAAACCATCCATGATCATAAACATCATATCCATGAATTAAAAAAAACATCATCCATAATCATCACATGCCTAAGCTTATGAGTCCATATCTCATAAGCATAAAGCATAAAACATAAAAACATGTAAACCATGAACCATGAACTATCTAAGCATAAATCACATCTATATATCATCAAATATCATATACATCATGTCATCAAAATAAATAATATAGGTATTAATGTATATATCTCTCTCAAAACATGTACATCTCACTGCATCGGCACACATGTTGGTATCAAAATCATGTACATCTATATCTATACATCATAGCATATCATATTATGCCCTTAGGGAACCAATCCCACTGGCCCCTCCTGCACTTGCACTACCACTACCATCTAGTGTTGATCCTCTTAGGATGCCTACCTATCCACTCACCAAAGCATCCCACTAACTTGGAGTAAGCACAACTACCCTACCAACTAATTTATCTTTGTACTCACCCCATTGAGGCTTCTCAAGACACTATGCCAAAATTATGGCCTCATAATATCTCAACTCCTCTACTATGGCCAAGTAACATGACATAGGGATGGTACCTAGTCGTCTTACTAGTGTTGGTGCTACTGCTAATCCTCCTCTCTATCTCAAGTTGTCCCTATCTTGGGTCACCAATCCTAAGGAGGTCCTGGCCTAATCTCTCTCACCTATCACAGTGGTAACCTAACCCTGTAAAGTCACAATTTGGCCTTGTAATGTGGCTACCTACCCCTATAACCCTATAATATATGTCTATATAGAATCAAGTGTTGTTCTTTCCTATCTATCTAGACCACTACCCTATACCTATACCTATAGACCTCCATCAATAGGATCCACATCCATGGCCTATCGACCCCCATCATCCCACCCAAAATTAACCACTGCATAAATGACCTAGTACCATGCTTCATAGCCACTAAAAACATTGACATCATCAACCCGTGATCTAAAAAGTAGCTCCTCATGATCTATGACCACCTCCTCTGGCTATGGTTCAAGTAACAAAAAATTAGCATCCTCCCTCCTATACATTGGGAATAAACCTAGAACCCCCTGCACTAGATTGAACTACCTCTGAACTCTATCAAATGGGATAAGCTCAGTCTCACCCTCTATCCTCTCATGGATCCATTTCTAGATCTACAATGACAATGTATGATATCAAAAGAGGGCCCACATAGGAAATCCAACACATGGCCTCCAAACAACATCACCCATAACCAAACCATTTAGTGCATCCCTAAACTAGTCAATATGTCTCAAACCTCCTCTAGCTCCTATCAATGCATAATCTATCCTCCATTGCATGAAAACCACTCTAAAATCCATCTAGGTGTATCCTTCCCATGGTAGCCCTAATTTTCTTATAACCCTAATGTGCTTGTATGACCAATAATGGAGCACAAACCCCATGTTGATCTTGTACTTCCTATGAGCTCAAAATTATCTAAGCCCCCTATATATCTAGACTAGTAAAACTAGTGTCTAACTAAACACTATCATCCCAAGCAACATCTCCACCAACACTCCTAATAGTAGAAGGGAGCCACCCATTGCTCAAATCAAACAACACAAAATAGAACACTGCCATCATCATCATCATAGTCATCAAACACCTCTCATCTAGAGCCCTCTGGTATAATGTCCCATAGCCAAAGCCATCAGCATGTGACCTGACAAGATCTCAATCCTCACTATATAGGTTCTCCATCTACTTGTACCTCTCTTCACTCTCTATATGGTATATTAGTTCCCCTTGAATGGGAAACCATGTGATCCTATGAACATCTTCTAGTAGGATGGTCATCTCTCCTATCAACAAGAGGAAGGTTTTCATGGTTGGATCCCATTTCTCAATGAGGGCCACAATCATCATCGTATCTCATGGCAAGTGTTAAAAGTATCTCATGGCTCTAAGGTTGACCTCCTCCATGTGTGTTCAGTCACTCCATAGATCTCTGCAAAGATCTTAGGAACCCAATCCCTCATTTGGATCTAATCTCCTGCCTATAAAAATTTAAGTTAGCACACACGCTTAGTTTTCCATTTCCATTTCTCATTTTTATTCACTCCATTCATTCTACCTACATCAACCTCTTTATCAACCTAAAAGCCACCTAAATCAATGTATTCCAATACTACCCTAACCCCCCCAAAAAAATTCAATACCTACCCTAACCCATCAAACAAACATCTAACTCTTTTATCAAAAAACATCTACCCTAACCCTCAAAATTTTTAACACCTTCCCTAAATCTATCAAACCAACACCTAACTCTAATCAAAACCATTTTAACACATCATCCCTACATGAAAATTTCCTTATCCTAACTTACACTTGGCATTTTAATTACCTCATACCCCTTAAAATATTTTAAAACATTTTTTTCTATATCTTTCTATTAACACCCACCTTCCTAAACACTCAATCGTTGATGGTCACTATGACCATCAATGGTCAAGTGACCTATTTTCTTCTGTAGTCAACCACTGATGGTCAAGTCTGATCATCGATGGCTAGGTCTAACCACCAATGGTCACTATGTGTGACCACTAGTAGCGAACCATGTAACCCTACCTTCCTAAAAACTTAACCAAAATAATGAAAATTCAACAACTAAATTACATATTTCTATCCTATACCCCACCCCCAACCTAAATACTCCCTCATTTTTATTTTTCACCTACTACTTTTTTCAATCACAACCAAAACCTAAACTTAGGTCAAAATCCCCAAAACCCTATCCAAAATAACCACAAACTACAAAAATCCAATTTCAAGTCAACCAAATCAACTAAACTAACAATTTTAAAACAACTAAATCAACTAAACTAACAATTTTAAAACACCCCCTACCTCATTCCTTGATCACTATCAAGGACAAAACCCATGTCTCAGTATTTGGCTGCATCTTCATCCACCCTACATTCTCGATCTCCACAGATCACCTTAACACATTCCTCCAACCAATCAATAATCACTAACTTAGCAAAACACTCAGTCAACTCTCTCCAATAAAATGCCAAATTACCAGACCATATGGAAAGAACGAAAGATAAATAACAAGAATTGAAAATGAAATTTCATTTTCACTTTTTATATTCTATAGTTTTAGGGTTTCCCCCTGACTATCGATGGTTAGGGTGACTGTCAATGGTCGATCTTGGGATCCCTAACTGTTGACGATCAGGAACCCACATTTGAAAACAAATTTATGCACCCACACCTAAGTGCTAATTTTTTTGAGATTACCTTTCTCCCCCAAACCAAAAACCAAACTTTAGAGAATACCCTCTATGATTGACCAACCATTAAACCATATCCACCTCAATATTGGCCATATTTTTGGCCCAAACTATCACATATTTTATGACAACCTTGCCTTGGTAATTTTTGACTGCACCAACCAACCTTACCATATTAAACATTTAAACTTGCACCACCTAGTGCACAACCAAATCATTTATATTTTTAAAAGGAACACTTCTACATTGGATACCTATGAAAACACTGACCTTGTCTAGGAGACTCAAGGGGAATAACCTAATTAGTTATGCTGAATGTTGTGGCTTGATTACCCCATCCTCAGTCCTTCTAGAACTAACCTTACTTGCTACCAATATTGGAAACCTTAGTCTATGTGTGATCTCAGCTATCG
This sequence comes from Torreya grandis, assembly GCA_037957365.1. Taxonomy (NCBI): domain Eukaryota; kingdom Viridiplantae; phylum Streptophyta; class Pinopsida; order Cupressales; family Taxaceae; genus Torreya; species Torreya grandis. The sequence continues at coordinate 1,727,520 of JARHVA010003880.1, read as the reverse complement.
TACTTAGTTGCATTTTTTGTGCATGTTTGTGCTTCAAATGCCCAACCACCCTTTTGTCACTAACCTTGTGACTCACCATACACTGCTTATCAAACCTTGACTCAATTTTGATTTCACCTCACTGAATCCTAGTTTGAGGGGGAACACCTCCTCTCATGCTTGAGGTAACCATACCTTTAACCCAACAATCTATTTTTATTTTACAGCTTATTAATACAAAACTGTATCATAAAAAAAGGTGAAATGTCAACACTAGAAAAATACACACAATAGTTCTAGATGTTGAAATACCTTAAAATACCTTAGGGACCACCTAACCCTTCATGACCCTCTAACCAACCCATCAAACCTTGAGTCTAGTTAGCTACTTAGCTAATTATACTCACTAACTTATTAAATTGACCAACCCCTTTTAACTCACCTTGACCCCTTTTCCTTCAAACACTCAATCTTTGATGATAAACTTGACTACTGATGGTTAGGCTGACCATTAATAGTTAGGTCCTCCTCATTCTTACATAAACACCAGTTGTGTGTAAGCTAACATGAGATTATTAAATATGTTTATGATCCAAAACTTAGAAGTTCTGGTTGATAAATATTTCAATAGCATAGAAATAACACAGTAATAATGAATTCTCTAAGAAGAGATGTAGTATTACTCAAGATCGCAATACAAATATAGGCCTATCTCTGGGAAGAGATGTCTATCTTCACATTTCAGGTCACCTATTCATTTATACACATTTTGAAAGCATGGGAAGGATGTGTAAGGTCACCAATATCAAGGTATATTAAGTGGTTTGACTTCCAAGATTTGAAACAATACAAAATTTGAGGAATTACTATTTTTAAAAACTTACTATTTCTAGACTGCACTACTAAAATTGAAATTTGGGGCACTTCCATTGGGTTTTCAAGGGTCAAAATTCATTGATCAAAGCTCAATGCCATCTCAAAACATTAATCTCATTATTATATTTCCAACGGTTCAAATGGAGAGTCAATTGGAGCTATGGTGCAAAAGTTATGGCTCCCGAAAGTTATGTCATCAATTGGGGTGGAACTGTCACCCAAATTGTCGCCTAAATTGTTTCCCGGATCAGTTTACCTTGCCCATTGGTAAAAAATTCCAAAACATAAAATTCAATAAGCCAACCTACTAGGTAACCTTCTATCCTCCATCTATGTTTTCCTATAAAAGGAGGGGAGTAGGATGTGAAAGAGATCTATGTTTCTAGTAATTAGAATCACTTTTAGGATTTTTCAGTACATAGGTGATCAAGTTTCCAACCAACTAGTCTTCCTTATAGAAATCAAGCAAAAAAAATAGAAACCTAAATCTCTATTAAAATTTATCTTGAGTCAAATTATCGTTAATCTACCAAAATTGCTCTAATCATCAGCCATTTAACAAGTAATAGGTATATTTGTAATTCTATTTTGTTAATCTAGTTTCTGACCTCTCTCCCCCATCAGACATTTTTTGCATCTTGATTTCTAAATCCCAAACCCTTAACAGACCCTTACATGATCAATGATCCATTATACAAACTCATTTTTTGAACACCTTCAAAATTCTATAGGGAATCATCGGTGGTTAACCCAATAGCCGATGGTCACCTCCAATATTTGATGGTTACCCAACTACTGATGGTTAGATTAACCACCAATGGTCACTATGGTAAGAAATAAAAACAAGTTATTTCTAAATCCTTACCCCCAACCAAATATGACCTTTGGTGTCCCTACCTATTCACAAACCCCTACCTAATTTTCATAAAGAGGGTTGAGGCCATGCCTCTTAGCAGGATGTGTGGGAAGAATGTCACAAAGTTTATCCTAAATCAACTTATTTGTATATTTGGGGTTCCTATGATGATCATGGTTGATAATGATTTGAGTTTATAAAGCTTCAAGATGTATGAGCTCACTAAATGATTCAACTTCAAGCTTAGTTTCTCCTCTACCCATTACCCCCAAGGTAATGAGCAAGCAAAATATTCAAATAAAACTTTGAAAAATATGCTTCTCCACACAATAGCCTCATCCAAGAGGGAATAACATCTAATTCTCTATCCTGCCCTTTGGGCATATTGGACTAGTTTCCACATAGCCACAAGGGCAACCCCATAATCTCTCATGTATGGTCTGAGGTTGTTCTTCCATTGGAGGTCTTAATCCCTTTGCTACATGTTAATAACTTTACATCTCTTTATGATGAAGAAGGATGTGTTACTTACCTCACTGAGTTTAAGCAGTTAGATAAGTGACACCTGACTATTCTTGAGCATAACCATAATTACCAATGCCATTAATGTACCTAATTCTAGAAGTTGGTACATCCTTTCCCTTTTAAGGTAGGTGATATAGTCCTCATTTTTTACAAGGAGCACTATTACAAGGGAAAACTTTCTCACAAGTAGTTTGGTCCCTTTATTATCACTACCTCTCTCAAGAATGGGTCATATCATCTCTTGACCCTTGAAGGTGAGCCCCTATGGCACCCGATCAATGAGTTTCACCTCAAGACATTTCATGTCTAGGGCCTGCATGGACCTCTAACAAAGTCACCTATGGTGGTACAATGAGACTTTTCTCTCTTCTCTCACCACTACCTCTATGCTATTTATATGTGTGTGCACGTGGGTTTTTAGTTAGTAGTGTTTACTATCTAATCACATTGTATCTATTAGTATACATCAATGAAGCATACATATCACACAAAAAATCATATATACACATGTGTTAATCATGAGAAAGGGATGTATGTATATCAGAAAAAATACATGTTTTTCTTTAGGTACATCACATGGGATCGTAGTCCCCAAAATTTTCCATGCGTGTGGCTACATATGTATACCCAATTAGCCTATGACTAGGTGGTATCTATGTTAATCATACTCCAAATGGAGATCTAGATCTCTACCTCTCAACCAATCGAGCCACAATATCCTCTAGTGTATCCAATTGGTTTATCCTTGCTCTAGGTGCCTCATCTCCTTTGGTCTACACTTGAGCTAGCTCACATCATAATTGATCAATCTCAACTTTAGCTCTTACTAGTCTCATTTTGATTTCCACCACCACTACCTTGTGGTTAGCCGTAGATGCCTCATGCTATGTTGACTTAACCTCTAGCGATGAAATCCTAGGTTGTGCCCTCACTATCTTGAATAAGGCTCATGCATCCACATACCAAAACTGAGTATGTAGATCTATCCTAACTAGTAGATGTGGTACCCACTCTATCAGTGGTGTACCCATCATATCAGGGAATAGTTCCTTGAGTAGTAGGTCCACCTGAGGTCCAATATAGCTAGGTTGATCTCCTATAGATACACACATAGAGAGAATACACATTAGCTACATATACATCTCTCACTTAAGATGAACATTAAGAAATAATGCTAACTAAAAAATACACTAGTTTTACCTAGTAGTGCCGATGGCCTCTGTGGCACCCTACAGGTTATGCTCTTCCTAGTGGTAGTGGTCCTTGTCATTTTGGTCTCTCTCCACTATTTCAATACTCACCCTATCATGGTTATTGGTCATGCTCAACTCTAATGGGTATGGGTTGAGCATGTCTCTTTCTTGCTACCAGTGCCTACCTCTTAGGATGAAGGTATGGACCCTTTGGACCTTACAGCTCCTCCATGCCCATATAGGCCTCTATTACTACATCTTCTAGCCATATCATAGACCCATATGGATCATGGACACAGATCACTAATACATCCAAATCTAAGGTGCTTTTAATGTCCCTAGCCTTATTTGTGAACCATGTAAACCATGTTGTGTCTATCTCTAGTGTTAGGTACGCATCACTTCCATATGGTACTCTCATTCTCATCAGTGGGTGCCTCTCATAGGCTTAAGCCATGAGTAAGTTGAGATATGTTAGTCCACCCACCCCTATGTGTTGGATGTGATCTAGCTAATGGTATAATCAACCTAATATGTACTGGCCCTAGGTGTGTCTTTGGCCTCCCTCCATGTGTTGGACAACTCCTATCCATGATAGTGGTAGTCATTCTGTATTTTATCTAGCATAGAGCCTCCTAACCAAAATACCTATTATCACTTTCTTGAGTAGTGGAACCCTCAGTGATTATTGTGTGATTTGAACCTCATGGCTATTCTATTGAGTATGGGGTCCCACCAGGTTGATCTCTATTATCACTACATCTTGTATCAATGATAGGTCTATCTCTCTACTCGTAGAGCTGGTAAACATCCTCTATGTTGAGGATGACCTCTATCTCAAGCCCAAGTTGTATCACATGCCTATTAGGTATCTATGTGGTGACCAGTAATTTAAATAGGTATCTAAAATAACATAAGGATGGTACATGCACCATCCTCCAAAGTCTTGCACTCCACAGGCATGTTTGAACCTATGAAAGTAGAGCATTTGCCTCCTTGGGTAGCCATGATGGGACTCTCTCCTAGTTGGACACCTTACATGGCCTATCCATCTATGCCTATTTTTCTCTCACCTCTAAAGGATTTCCCTCCTTTGGTATGTTCACTCTATCGTGTGTCTGCATAAGAAAGCAACATGCACCCAATTTAGCATACTAGCTATGAAAAATGTATAATGGACTAAAAAATATGTTCTTTTTATCTATTTCTATATTTTTCCCTCCTTTATCTCTGCTCTCTAACCTTTTCAAAATCTTTCAGGCCTTCTTAGGGCTCTACCTACAAAGCCATGGCCTTACAATGGGGAAGGTCATAGTTTTTGTGGCTTGCCCCACCGCAAGGCCACAACCTAGCCCAGTCAGGTCGTGGCCCTACATGGGATGTCCTAGGGATCACTTACACTCCCTAGTTCTCACTTTCCAATCCATGAGATATTCTTCCATTGGTCCCATTTTTCTCATGTTCTTGATCCCATCATTTTCCACTCTTGTTTCATCCAATTTGTCTGCCTAGTCATCTAAAATGATTAAAAATGAAATTAAAACCTCCCAAATTTGAATAAATTTGAAAACATTTGTTTAGAGGACTTACCCAGACCATCTTATGTGTCTATGTCATGATTTTGTGTCCTCATTCACTCCACTTGGGATTTGGATTAATCATGGGCTCTCCTCAAGATCCCTTAGAGTGAAAACAAGAGTGAAAATGACCTCTTTTATTCCTCTTTTATACTTTTTTTAGCCTTTTAGTGGACCCTTTTTGGGGTTTTTTGCCTGTTGGTGCATTTTAGACCATGAAACCTTCATCTTAGAGGTTTTGGCATGTTTTAAGCACATTAGTGGCCTCCATTTTTTGATTTAATGCTTTCTTGGGCCCCCTATGGTTTGTTTCAATCCCTAGGACCCCTTCTCGAGTACCTACTAACCTCCAAGGCCCATACCCCAGTTCACGGGCACCTAGGGATAGAAATTACTTTCTATAATTATTTTAGTTGGTCATTTCTCTACTTTGATGCAATCAATCTGTACTAACTCCCTCTCTCTCTTTTTTCATCATGGTTGTAGGTTATATGTGTTAGCTAGTTGTGGTGGTTCAAGACTTGCTCTAGTCTTGTTAACTGGTCTTTGTCTTCTCTAAACTTCCCCCCAATTGCATTTTTTACCTCTTCCCATGGCCGGTATTGGTCAATTATTATGATTGTGTCTTGGTTTCATTATTGGTTTCCCTGTGCAACTCGCTTACACCAACCTACTTTGAGATAACCCTTTTATAATTGTTCATCCTACATCTGTGACCCCTATTATGGTGTATCTTTCAGGGGTGATTCAAAATAATGGTGGTGGTCAAGGAAACCTAGGACCTATATCTATAGTTTGGGTTATTGATGATCTATGGGGCCATGAGCTTGTTGCAACTCATTATTTCTTGATCAACAAGATGAATAATGCCATTAAGTCTCAGATAATCATAAGAATTTTGACTGATGTCCATGAGTTAGGCCTGTGCTATGTGTAGTTGATTTACAATTCACTCTTAGTCATGTATCAACTCATCAATGTCTAGGCCATCCTTAGCTCTGAGTTATTCCCCCTTTTTGAGGTGGCATGTGATTTACTCTCCTTCTTCAAGGATGTTCAATTCACCCACATCCCTTATAGGGAAAACACTAGGTTTGACACCCTAGTGAATGTCATTTTGGATAGTATGATTTGATTTGATATAACTTGTGTTTCCATTTTGCAAGAGATAGAGTAGATTTGGATTTTGGATTACATAATATTTGCACTTCTACCTATGAATCATGCCATTGATATCCTTTTGTCATCATCCATATCTAGTAAGTGCAGGTAATGTTTTTTTAATCTTTTTAGTTCATGATTTCATTTGCTTTGGTGTGGCTTCAAAGTACTTCACAACACTCTTTGATCATTCGAACACTGACTACTCATACCTTGGGGGCATATATAATCATACTTCTCATGACCTTACTCCTCTCTATAATTATATATTGGCTCATGTGCACACTACCGACCCTATTTATCCTACTTAGAGTCACAGGCAATTTTCTTAGACCTCTCCCACACCACATTCCTATCCTCTAACCATAGTGGTGCTTTTTCATGCTAGACGAGCTCTCTAGAGATCCTCTAGGACTCTTTCGAGAGCATGTTGACTAGTCATGGGCCTTGTTTGACCTAGGCCATAACTTAGGGAGGAAAAATGTGGCTCAGGCCACATATTTCCTTCATGAAAGCTATGGCCTAGGCCACAACCTTGGTAGAATGTGTGAAACATGAACCATTTGGTCCAAAACAATAAACAATTGCTAGTTTTTAAACTTATTGACAAATTAGGGTTGAATATAAGCATGTTTCCTCATTCATTCTCACTCTCTATTCACTTTCACTCTATTTTTGGCTACATTTCTACTTTGATCATCTCCATTGATCACTCACTTTGAAAGCTTAGCTTCCATCTTCAAATCTCTCTTAATTTTTGACTGGCATAATTGCTTTCCCTGTGAAAAGGGATGCCCTACATTGTTGTTACTTCCATTGGTGATTCTCTTTGTTGTTTATAGTGTTATTGAAGATTATGGATTACTCCTTTCCTTCTCAAGACTCCATTACACCTGTCACTTGTGCTCCTTACATTGCCTCTCATAGATTGGTGGCTTCTCCTTCATCTTTTCCATAGCTTTAACTCTTGTTTTGGACTCAACCTACATACAATTTGATCTTCTTCCTCTCTTACATCATAACTTGGAAAATTGGTCAGTAGAAAGTATTCACATCTCTTTAAGTTTGATATGAGGGTACTTCTTTTATTTGTAGTAGTATATATGCTAGGGTTTGTTCTGTTTTAGAAAAATAATTATTTGATATCTTAGCATAATTTTTGAAGTGACTTATATTTGTGCATGTCCAAAGAGTAATTTCATTTCTTGAAATATTCTTTTGTTGTATGTCATTGCTCTCTTTAAAATCTCTTTACATTGCATAGTAGACACACTATAAAATTTATGCAAACTCTCTCTCTCTCTCTCTCTCTCTCTCTCTCTCTCTCTCTCTCTCTCTCTCTCTCTCTCTCTCTCTCTCTCTCTCTCTCTCTCTCTCTCTCTCTAGAATAGGCATACCCTTTAACCCTTTCTTTAAAACATATTTGTTTCCCAAAATGTCTTTCATTTGGCCTCAAAGTGATTTAGTTTCTAGATTTACATTTCATTGGCTATTTCATTTCATTCAGTATTGTTGCTTCTTTCTTGTTTATGCAATCCTTAGTATAGTTTTAACCACTTGATTTACTATGGTTGCACTTGCTAGAGGTTCATGCATACTTTTTGTATTCATTTTTACTAGACCCAACCTAGTTTACAAGTCTGTCTATAGCTTGGTGCAAGTCAATAGCCACTATAGACCTCATGTAGCCCATAAAACCTCTGAGCCTTCTAGCCTCTTAGTGGTTTTCTTTAGAACCCTACCAAACATTGGTGGTTCCATTTAGATTCTTGGAGCTACACATATTAGATGTTTTTATCCCTAATATGTACATGGTAGGTCTCATCTCAATCAATTTCATCAATACAATAAATAATTGACATCTTTTAGTATCATGAGTCAAACTATTAAAGAAATTATCCCAAATTTACTAAGCCACTCTTCTTGAATGGTGGTCAAACATTTTGTTAGGCATTGGTTTCAAAATATTTTCATCATCTTCAATTAATTACTTACCTTTTCTATGCATAATTCTTGGAGGTGTTGTCATTGGTGGAATTTGTTGAGAGGATGTTTTAAAATTTTCATTACTTTCATCGATTAGTGGTGGGATGAAATTTTATTCATTATTTCTTTCCTCATTATATGCTTCCATGAAATTTTATTCATTTCTAATTTGAACATTATTTCTTTCCATGAAAATTTCTTCATTGTTGGGGGGTAAGGCATCATGCATACGGTCATCATCAATGAAATAAAAAAAAACATAATTTGAATGTGAGCTTCCAACATTATCTAATTCATTATTATCAATTTCATCATTATGTAATTCAATATTGTTAATTACATCATTATTGAATTGATTATTTTCAATTTCATTAGTATTTAATTCATTATTGTCAATTGCATTATTGTGTACGACATTTGGCACATTAGAGATAGTTTCTATATCTTGTTTTAAATAAAGTGTTTGCATTCATACCTTGATTTTATTTCTCACCTCTTTTATTTGCTCTTCAACTTCTCCCTCTTTCTCAAATGTGATCCATCACCCATCGAATAATTGATAGCCTTTCAATGGTGGGGTCCAAAAAAGCACTTGATAACTCTTGTTCTCAACTTTCAAGTACTTTAGAAGTGCACATATAATGTATGTCAGTATAAATTTCTTGAACAAGGTTAAAAATGCAGCTAAAAAATATTTTTTTGTCTATATAGACATAACACGTATGCATTATAATATAGCACATATGGGTTATAATATAACACATATGCATTAAATAATACTTATGTGTTATATAATACCACATAAATGTTATATAACATGCATACATTGTATAATGTGTACACATTATATATTTGAATTCAAATTTTGAGCCTTTTGGCTTTAAAATGGCATGGATTCCCAAGCCAAAGGTTTGGACCTATTAATCTACAACCAAGTTTGGAGCTTAGATAGAAAACAAGAAATTTAAACTTTCATCACCAAATACGCTATGAATTTCAATGAGCCAATTAATAAAATTATTACCACGATAATGAACACACACTCTTTCCAAATATATGATTTTTATAAATTTTAGACTATTTTAAGGTTACAAATTGTGTTTATTTCTAGCTATTGCTTTTTTAGGATATTAGATACCACAAATATACATTCCTATACATGCTAATATAATTTTTTTTGCATTCATCTAACTATAAAATAAATTATAAGGTCACAAACTAGGCATAATTCTACACATTCAAAAAAAATCCATTTTCTCTTTTTTTTGACATAGTTAGGGGGGCCACACGACCAACTATCCATTTTTTAATTAGTTTTTAGGATCTATTTACTTAAAAATTTAAAAATAAAAAAGATATTCATTAATAAAATATAAACAAATGAAGGTCACAAACTAGAAGATCTTATCTAAATATTCACCAAAGGGTTTCAAACAATATTAAATTATGCTAAAAAAATGGTGGGGCACACAGTCATCTATCCACTCTATTTTCATGAAAAAAATATGTGTTCTTATTGAAATTTTAGATGTTTAACCTAGTTATACTTAATCATTTTTGAAAAAGAAATAGTGTTTCGGAAACTAGACTTGAAGTGATATAATTCATGTTCTTAAAGCATCTTCAAATTTTTAGTGTATCTATTTCAAAATATCTACACAAGTTCAGTTTTATAAAATTTTAGGAAAATCATGTCCACGGGTAGCTCCTTTTTGTTTCCCAAATTTGTGCACTTACCAAATTGCCAATAGAGTCAAGAAAAGATTCTAACTTACTATACTGATGGATGTCAAGGCTGATCAAAGAGGATAAATTTCCAATAGAGTCAAACAAAGCTTCCAATTTAATATAGTGATAGATGTCAAGACTGGTCAAAGAGGATAATTTGCCAATAGAGTCAGGAAAAGATTCCAACTCACTACAATCATAGAGGTTAAGATCGGTAGTCAAAAATGATAATTTTCCAATAGATTCGGGTAAATATTCCAACATACTACATTCACAGATGTAGAAAATGGTCAAAGAAGACACATTTCTAATAGAGTTAGACAAAGATTATAGCTCGTTACACACATGATATCAAGACTAGTCAAAGAGGACATATTTCCAAGAGAAATTGGTAGGGTTTTCAAGTGGTTTCTTGCTATTCTAATTACTTTCAATTTGTTTAGTTGACCAAAATTTATTTGGTAATTCCCTTAATTAGGTGTCAAACACATGGAACTCTCTGAGTGATGGTTGATTGGTCACTTATGAAGGCAACACTTGCAAAGACCGTCAATAATTAAAATTCAAAATCTCAAGTTTTGTCATATCATCTAGAATATTCTCTAACGTGATGGCTAGATCCCTGCAATGTGATAAATTAATAAATTCCAAATATATTAGCTACTTAAAATAAATTGGCAACATCATCAACTGTGAACAACCTTTCAGATCTAGATGTTGCATGTTTGTCAAATCGCCAAACTTGCTAGGTAGCTCTATTAGTCTTAACCAATGTAACTCGAGGTGTTATTAGTGATTGTAGAAGACAAAACATTTTTGGTAGACCATGTATTGGAATATCACCACTCTAAACTCCTCTGGTAGGGTGCAAGGCTATATTTTTCAATTTTTTTTAGATGTTCTATTGACCTTGACAAGCTTAGGAAACTATGGTGCCCCTTAATAATAACCTCTCTCAATTCTAGAGGATGCTATAGTAATGTTTTAGTTCAATTAGATGCAAACCTCTACAACAATAATAAAAAATAAAGATTCAATGTATGTTTCTTCATGAAATATTCCTAAAGGTGTTAGAGGAACAATCACTAAAAGTGGGTGTGGGGGAGGGGGTGAATCAGTGATGCAAGAAAATCAATTTCAATTTCAATTCTTCAAACTCTAAACCATTCAACATGTTGTTTCCAAAATCAACTTAGCTCATTTTTGGGAACAACCCCCTACAAAACTTGTCTATTTCATCTTTCATCCATTTAAGCTTGTTTTTGAGATGAGTTTTTCTCGTTCTCGTTTTGGTCCACCTACACCTTTCAAAATTCGTAATATCTTTTCGTCACATTTTCCCCAAAACATGGAAATTGTTATGGTCTTGATACGTCCAGGGGACCAAAACCTGCCTCTTTCAGAGTTAGTGTTTCTTTTCTTCCATTTTAGTCCATGGGCGGCAATTTTTGCCGCCAGTGCATTTTGCCTTTGAGATGCAAGGGCAGAAAATTTTTCCACCCCTACATTTTGACCTGGAAGGGTGGCAATTTTTTTTGCCCCTACATTTTGACTTGCAAAGGCGATAATTTTTGCTACCCCTGCATCACCTCATTTTCTATGTGGCATTTATTGCCACATGCAATAGATTGTTGGGGTCAATTTTCACCCCATATAATCTGATTTTAACCCTCTTTTGTTTCATTCCTCCTCTCCTCTTCCTATCCTCTACCTCTGGACGATCCAGCGAATGGGTTGAAGTGTGTTTTTGTAGATTTGTGCTCGCGGTGTGCGTGTTTCTCCAGGTAGGTTATGTTTTTTTTGCATTTGTTTTCTTTTTTTTCTAATTTGTTTTCCTAAAGTTGTTGTTTTTAGTCTCATTTTTTCCCTTGGGCCGGTCGACCCACTTCCTTTTTATGTTGGGGCGGCGATTTCACTGCCCCTCCCCTTTGCCCATGGTTTTTCTCTCAGAACCTACACAGGTGGTGAGTTTCACCACCCATGCCTCTTGGATTGCCCTTGTTGTCTCTTACCTGCAGGGGCGGCAAATTTTGCCACCCATGTAGGCCGAACCTGCACGGGTAGTGATTTTTGCTGCCCGCACCCTTTTCACCCAAAACCTACATCGACAACAAATTTTGTCGCTGATGTAGGCCAAAGGTGCAAGGGCAATGAATTTTTCTGCCCTTACACCTTTTTTAGCCAACATGCATGGGTGGCAATTTTCACCACCCGTGTCTTTTTCCTGACTACTCTTCATGCAAGGGCAACGAATTTTACTGCCCATGCATTTTTCTTTCAATTTTTTCTAACTCTGGAAGATTTTTTTCCTCTTTTCCTTTTTTTCCTTTCCTCCCCTTTCCCCCCCCAGTTTACAACCCAACCCTATTAAGTGCCCTTCCTTGATCATGATCAACCAACGTGTGAATTCCCCAACTTGCCTACTGTTCCCTAATCACACGATCATGATTGCAGTACTTTTTGAAGGCTCTTGCTCATCAGCCCCTACTCAATTGAGACAAGTTTTGATGTCTGAAACATCTCCAAAAAAGGTAAAGGCCATGAAGTATAAGTACCAGGGTGTCTTTTCGATCACTTCGATTACCTCCAATGTTGATGACATCAGAGACAAAGAAATTGGCCATGTGGATATGGCCGAGTTCGTGACCTGAACTAAGGCAACAAACCCGAGTTCTGAAATGAAGAGAATCATTGAAAGCAACATTTATCTAGTTGTCGCTTTCCCAGTAGCAGCACATCATATGAAGTTCATCCTCCAGTGCACCTGGTTCTACAACAAAGAGACAAGATTAGTCTCAGATGCCAGTGGAAACATAATAATTCAGCTGGATCCCAAATTTATTGACAAAGTCTTTATGTGCCCTCCTGTTATCGAAGTGCTGAGGATTGACTTCATGGAAACACAGAAGGAATATGACAAGGACCTTGAAAGGGTAAAGAAAGTGATGAATAATAGGTGGCTAAAGACCCCCAAAACTAATTTATCCAGATGGCTGTAGAAATTTCCAAGGAGCGATTTCATTGAAGAAGTTGGTGACTTGATCACCCTTCTCAGCAGAGTGCGAGGCCTCCCATCTTCCTCATAGTTCCACGAGTGGATGTAAATGCTCATCAAGATCATCCTCCAAGGTAAACAGGTCATCTTTTGGGGTGAGCAGATCAGTAATGCCCTTCATGAGCAGCTAACCAAGGTACAAACTTGTTCAAAGTTTTATATGACTTCGTACCTTATGTACATAGCTGCCTCGATGCGAACCTTTCTAGGTTTGACAACTGAAGGGGACAAAAAGACCACCCTAGTCTACTCATATTGCCCCCAGTTGATGCTTCAAGGATCAATCCACATTTTAAAAGGGTAAATGATGCTTTCTTTGCCGTATTTTTATGCCTCTTCAACTCTCAGCTCAAACAAAAAAGAGTATCCAATGAGGCTTGGATGGTCATCAATGACTATGGTTGTATGTTCCTTCAATTTCCTACCTTTTTTTATCTTCGGGTTGGATTTTTCCAAGGCTACCCCTATATGCTCCCTAGGCTTCCTTCTGATAAGGTAGTTCTGATGGAACTATGTAGACAAATCGCTGTTGTGCATACTAGGCAGATGGAGCTAAAAAAGCCAGGTTTCAAGTTTTCAGTTGAAATTGGTAGATACTCTATCTTGACAGTAGCCAAGGCCAAAGTCATGGAAACAAATATGTAACTGGTCACTATGAAACAATTCAAGAGAAGGAACAAATTTGACTATAGGGGTGTCAAAGACATGATCAGATGAAAGACTCAATTCCATGAGCCTATGATTGAAGACATCTGGGTAGACCTGAGGACAGCTGAAGAAATCAAGAGGATGGACTATAGCAAGCTGACCCTGGAACAAATTGAGTATTTGGGGCTTACAGAGATTCCCCCCAATTTGGTTGATGATAGGAGCATTATCAACAGTAGGTACCTGGCTGAGAAGATTGCTGACTCCCCTCTTCCTCCAATTCAGTGGTCTCAAAAAGAGATAACTTCTCTGCAAAAGAGATTTGAGCCAATATTGGCTAACACCAATGATTGGTTATCAGCCAAATGGATCATACTGAAAGAGTTTATTATGGGATCAGAGGCTGAGTTCCAAGCAGAAATGAGGAAGAAGGCAGAAAATAGGACCAAGAACAAAAGTGATGTTCCTTCCCCATCTAGGCCTCACAAGCCTAGAATCATCTTTGTTTCTAAAAAATCAAAGGTTACTGAAGATCCAGAATCAATGGCTAAGGGAGTTGTAGAACAAAGCCCTCAAGAACAGGCAGCCCAATAAATGGAGACAGATGACCAGCCTTCAGAACAGCAAAGGGCTGAACCTCTACCTTCCCAGGAAGGGGCACAACTACTTAAAAATGTCTCTCTTTCTCTGCCTCAGTCTCCTGTGGCATCTCTTTCACCTCTCTCTCCTATCAGTGTTCCTTCTTTTGGAGTTGCCTCTCCTTCCAGAGTTATATTTGGTGATCCTCATGGCTCTTTTGGAGATACTCTTTGTTCCTCTGGATCTATTCCTAGTTTGGCATCTCCTTCCTTCAATATGGGAGAAAGTTTTGTGCTTGATTAGTCAATGGCTGGTACGGTTTCACCTATTACTCCTACTGCAACCACTGTTACTACTAGCAGTGCAGACGTTACCATGGTAACACTAGCTGCAGGAACTATTGCCATAATAAGTACTTCCCTCCCGCCTTAGATGTCAACATTCAAGCCTAAAAGAAAGAAGCTAGCCATCTCTGCAGATGACTTTGATTTTGGCAGAATAGTGCCAGTGAAAGCTAAGGCTCTTAAGATGCCAAGGATCCTCTCAAAATTGGTTGAGGAAAAGGGGCATAAATTTCTGGAAATAGCCAAGCCTCCGCAGGATGCAACCCTTGAGGGTTTTGACATGAGCAGCTATTCCATCTCTCATGTTGAACTTGGCAAAGTTACTCATGAAGGTGCAAAAAGTGATCTACAGTCTGCAACAAACATCATTATCCAAAAATTTGACAGAGAAAAGGAGATGAAAGACTACTATAAGGCCAAAACAGAGCAGTTGATGGTAGTAATAAGGAAATTCACTCTTCCTCTTGAAGCAGTGACTCCAGAGGCCTTCTCTATAGATGACCCTGTCATTCAAAAGGCAGAGAAAACCTACTTGAAAGGGAAAGTGCTGGAGGATTATGTTGAAAAGATGCATACTCAGGGAGTTTTCTTAATTACAGAGGTTGTGAAAAAGATAGACAAGATGAAGAAGGTGAGGGCAGATTTAGATGATCTTGTCTCTCTTATCTCTCAGAATATTGACAGTACAGAAAAGTATCTTGGCAAATGGAGGGAGATGAAGTATCTGAAAAAAAGCACCTTGATATCTATCGGCGTTATATCTAGCAAAGATTCTTATGTTGAGATCAAGGAGTCACTGATATACAAGATATAGGTACTCAAGGAGTTGATTGAAGATCTCAAATCTTCCAACGATGCTAGTGAGAAGAGCGACACATGCCTGCTAAATAGACTAGAAGAACTACCTTGTGACCTCACTTCCAGGGATAACAAATTTATCTTAGTCGAAGAAATGATCCAAGGTTTCAAGGGTATGATTCAAAGAGACTTTGAAGAGAAATCTTTCTCAATGATTTTTGTGGATAACATTCTAGATACTTAGTTAACTCTGGATAATCTAAGATCCATGTTAACTAGTCATGCTAAGGCAATCACAACATTGAAGGACACTTTAATTAGAGCCAGGGTCATCTTCAAGAACACAGTTGCGCCAGACAGTATAGGAATTCAGGCATCCATTGCTATGTATGATGCTCATTTGAAGAAGTCTGGTGGCAGGAGCTGAAGTTTTTCCCCCTCTCTCTTCTTTCCTTATGCACTTTTGTCATGAGAAAATTGTATGCAATTTTGTAATGTGTAATTACATCTAAAAAATATGGAAAAATATCTCGAAGTCAAAGATGAGTCATCTTTGACTAAGATATTTTTGTATTTTAATATTTTTTTAAGTTTTTGAGAGTTTCTCTCTATATATAGTGGAGACCTCTTTTGTAAATGGACCTTTTGATAATTGAGAGAAAAAACTCTGCCAAAATTGAAACACTTTTTGAGACTTTGTGCTCAACTTGTAAATCATATTTTGTTAAATGAATGAGAAGCAGGTTTATTTCAGACTTTGTGTTGAAGTTATCTATGTTATTTAGGAAACAGTTCTTATGTCCTATTTTCTGATAATCTCTTGTTTGTTTGATTTAATAAGCAAAGTGAGTGTGTTGATATTATCTGAGGGCATTTCTAAAAGGTAAAAGAGAGACTTTGAGTTACTTTTATCTTCGTGATCCTTTTATCTTTTGTAGTTTTAGACAAAGACTTTGTGCTTCATTTCACTCTACGGTTACGCTTGTTTCAAATCAGTGAAGGAGACAACAGAAGACTTTGTGCTTGCGTGGGTTTTCTTGTGATCTTTGTTACTTATTTTAGGTGATTTTCTGCTCTACGCTGGATACCATTCCTGAAAGAAGAGGAATGTTGTTGGCCAACGACCAAGATTTCTCTCTCTTGTTCCTTGTACATCACCTCTAAAAAAAGAGAGGTGGATGCTATTATACCACCCCAAGTATTATTTTCTACTTAAATATATATACGTATAGTGTATAAATATTCATAGGGAACCTCCCCTTGATGAGAGGAGAGATTTACCTCGTCTAGAACTGGTAAACCCACACTTTTCATGGCGTAAATCTCCCTATGCTATGGTTGATATTCCCATTTTGTTCTTAGTTAGTTGACGACAAAATATTCACCCAACAGTTTTTTGGTGACTCCGTTGGGGATCGAATGTGCATTTTGAAGCCTCAAGCTTCAACTTGAAGCAGTTTTAGTCCCTTTTTTTAGTTGAAATCTGGCAACTCCACGCTACACAAGAAGCCAGAGAGCCAAGGGTGTTTTTGACCCTATGTTTGAGTTGGCACATCAGAGCAATTTTGATTTATTTCCTCCACCACCTTACCTCCAACGGTCTAAGAGTTTTCCTCCTGACCTTATCAGGTCACCAACGCAAGGTAGAGCTTCTTTTCCTGCTGTTAATCATGCCCTACCTATAAATACCCCACCAAGATTCATTATCTTGCCATTTAATTCTCTTATCATAATGGCTCAAGGTCCATGGGGCAATTCCTTTGGTCCTCTTAATTTGACTCCACCCTTGCATGAACTACCTCGTAGTTCTAATTTTTTTTTGTCATGTCCCCTTTTCAGTTGACATGTTCTGAGTTCATGGTTAGCCTATTATGTGACCCTCATAGGCTGAGAGGATGGTTAAAGGGTCTTGATGGAGATTGGCGTGGCTTCGTTTAGCAAAATTTTTCCAGTTGGCTTTCGTTTGGGCTCGATTGGACATGTATTGAGGGAGATATTAATATTTGATTGATTTAATCAAATATTAATTATTTGGTCTAATTTTAATTAGAAACCCTAATTCTAATTTAAGAAAAACCCTAATTAGGGCAAGCATATCTTTTGAGGGTATAAAGGTTTCTCATGTAGGCCATTAATGATTATGCATTGATTATTGATTATTGATTTTGAAGAATTCTTCTGTGAAGACTGAGCCAAGGGTTCCAGGATTCCATTACAGTGGAGAACGTCAACTCTTCATTGTGTGTGATTTAGAGGCTGTGAGATATCAGCTGATTTATTGCCAAATTGAGAGATAACTTCATACAGAAGTTATCACAGAGGTACAGATTTGAGAGATAACTTCACACAAAAGTTATCACAGTATTTCAGGTATTTATTTATTTAGTTTTTGATTCAATAAATTATACAGATAGAGATCTTCTATATTAGAGACATATATTTTTAGATAAGGGGTTGAAAACAGGCAGGTTGTGCTTCATTGGCAGCCGTACGAAGTCCGTACAGGTCCGTACAAATCCACGTAGACACTGACCTTGGTAGACAGAGATCTCCAGTGACCGACATCGGCCGATTGAAGACCGACGTCGGCAGATAAGGACCTGCAGTGACCGATGTCGGCAGAATATCGATTGACGTCGGTGACTATGTGTTCGACACAGCAGACTGAGACAAAATTTCTAGATTCAGGTTCAATTTCTAGATTTGCAAAGCCCAGGGTTTCAAGACAGAATATTTCACGTTATTTTATTTGTATGACAGAGACTAAATTGTGTAATCGTTTAGAAGACAAGTGATAAGATATTTGATTTGCTATTGAGAGATTATGTTGTGATTTATTTATTCATATTTGAAATTATTTTGGCAAAAAGTGTATCTTTGTTCAGAACCATTGTACTTCTATATTCCCTATTTGAAGGGGATATTACAGTGGTATCAGAGCTAAATCTTGCCATCCTAAGGGTGTGACAATCTTATGCAGCCACAACTGTTGGGACCACACAGGTATAACACATGCAGTAGAGCCTTGCTTGAAGGTACCCAATTGTTAGAACAATAGCAGATTATCATGAGTGATAAACGTGAGGGTAGCCCACCCAAGGGCCACAGGTATGATGCTGAGTAGGACACCAGAGAATTTCACCGTGCTATGATGACAAGCCAACAACAGATGAATAAGACACTACAGGCACTTATGACTATGATAAGGGGGATGAACACACCTGATAGATAGAACAGGGAACAAAGAGATGACAGGAGTGCTACGGTTAATCAGAGACCACAACAGACCCACTCCAGAACAACGTATAGACCTACACATCCTACATTTGTTTAAGAAGAGCCAGAGGCACCAGCAGAGGACGAGGCATGAAATTCTCCATTTGCAGATGTTTACATGGGTGCAAATGATGAGTGGGACTTATTACCTTCTCATGTTCAAGAGAGGACGTCCTTTGATCATTTTGTTCAACTGAGGAGAGAGCACTACAGATTAGTTAGACAGGACAGGAGGCCTAGAGTTCAATTCAGTAAGCTAAAGAAGGCTACTGGCAAGCTTTCTTTGACCACTTTTGACGGTAGTGGCAAGATGACAGCTCAAGCTTGGGTTCATAAGCTTGACACCTTTTTGGCATTGAGACCAATGTCAGAGATAGAGGCCATCAAATACGCCACTTTTCACTTGGATGGAGTAGCACATGATTGGTGGTACCATGGTATGGTAACACTTCAGCATAACCAGGTGATGGAATACCAGGACTTTGTGGATAGATTGGTTGAGCAGTTTGACAGGAAAGATCCCAAGTTTTACTTTCAAGATCTGGCACAGTTGAGACAAACAGGTAGCTTGGAGTCCTTCATTGGTGAGTTCCAGAGATTAGCAGTCATGGTGCCCAATATTTCTGAGCGTAGATTGGTAGTTCTCTTCATGGAGGGATTGACAGAACCATTGAGAGGTTGGATCAAAGCCTTTGATCCTCCTTCATTACAAGTAGCTATGAAGAAGGCGCGTAGTATGGAGATGGCAGCCCCATCCCATAAAATTAACTCCAAAGGTACTTCTTCATCTAGAGACCATAAGTGCTCCAACGCAGATATAGAGAGACCGGATTTCAACATAGATAAATCAGGTGTAAAGAATGATTCAAAGGCCAATCTAGTAGCACCACCTTTGGATCGTGAGGCACTTAATGATCTACGTAGGAAGAAGCTTTGCTTCTACTGTAAAGGTCCATATGATATCCATCACGATTGTCCTTTGAGGCCTAAGGGCAAGGCGAATCGTGTGATGTGGGCATATTATGAGGATTCAGATTCAAAGGATTTCAAACAGTAGAATAGTTCTGAGGGGGTAGAGGCAGAGGCTTCAAAGCCTAAGGTAGAGGTAGAGTTAGAGATTCACATTCAGGAGGCATGCCTATCCAACATTCAGTCGGATGAGTCATTCAGACTTCGTGGAGTTTTGGCAAGGCAGAAGGTCATCACCCTTCTTGATACAGAAGCCACACATAATTTCATAGATGCTAGATTTGTGGAGAATCATGGACTAACTATCGAAGATTTTGAGGGCATCAGAGTTAAGGTAGCCGATGGTCACACTCTTAGGTGTGAGTGTATGATTAGAGATCTCCCATTGCGCTTGAACAACTATGAGTTCAAGGCTGATTATTATGTGGTGAACATGGGGGATATAGACTTAGTCTTGGGTATGAAGTGGCTTCATTCATTTGAGGAAGTTACTCTTCATCTCAAGGACATGGAGGTTCTCTTTGTTGTTGATGGGAAGACACATATTCTTAAGGCAATACGGGGCATCAGCTTCAGATATATGTTTTTTCATCGGATGGAGATGCCTACACCACCTGACATGATAGAGTGTGATGACGAGTGCACATTGGCACCAACACAAGAGAGATATGAGGATGAGCTTGGTCTTGAGGTGAGTGCAGTTCAGGAGTTATCACATGTGGTAGGGACTCAACTTTCTATTACAGTCGGGTCATAGGTTGATGGTGATATGACTCTTTTTAGCCTTCACAATCCAGATTTAGATATTATTCAGGTACGGAGTTGCTTGAGTTGCTTACTAATTTTCATTTATGGATTGGATGTTGGGGTGATTATCTTAGTACTAGGGATGGACATGGCATGGAGTTTGCATTAATTGACAACAGGGCAGATCATGACTACATTTGGGATCTAGGTGGATTGATGGGTGTATCATTCAGTGATTGCTTGAGGGCAAGCAATTTCAAGAGGGGTGGATTGTCATGTCCCCTTTTTAGTTGACATGTTTTGAGTTCATGGTTAGCCTATTATGCGACCCTTATAGGCTGAGAGGATGGTTAGAGGGTCTTGATGGAGATTGGCGTGGCTTTGTTTAGCAAAATTTTTCTAGTTGGCTTTCGTTTGGGCTCGATTGGACATGTATTGAGGGAGATATTAATATTTGATTGATTTAATCAAATATTAATTATTTGGTCTAATTTTAATTAGAAACCCTAATTCTAATTTAAGAAAAACCCTAATTAGGGCAAGCATATCTTTTGAGGGTATAAGGGTTTCTCATGGAGGCCATTAATGATTATGCATTGATTATTGATTATTGATTTTGAAGAATTCTTCTATGAAGACTGAGCCAAGGGTTCCAGGATTCCATTGCAATGGAGAACACCAACTCTTCATTGTGTGTGATTTAGAGGCTATGAGATATCAGCTGATTTATTGCCAAATTAAGAGATAGCTTCATATAGAAGTTATCACAGAGGTACAGATTTGAGAGATAACTTCACACAGAAGTTATCACAGTATTTTAGGTATTTCTTTATTTAGTTTTTGATTCAATAAATTATACAGATATAGATCTTCTGTATTAGAGACATATATTTTTAGATCAGGGGTTGAAAACAGGGAGGTTGTGCTTCATTGGTGGCCGTACAAAGTCTGTACAAATCCACGTAGACACCGACCTCGGCAGACAGAGATCTCTAGTGACCGACATCAGCCGACTGAAGACCAATGTCGGAAGATAAGGACCTACAGTGACCGACGTCAGTAGAATATCAATCGATGCCAGTGATTGTGTGTTCGACACAACAGGCCGAGATAGAATTTCCAGATTCAGGTTTAATTTCCAGATTTGTAAAGCCCAAGGTTTCAAGACAAAATATTTCACGTTATTTTATTTATATGACATAGACTAAATTGTGTAATAGTTTAGAAGACAAGTGATAAGATCTTTGATTTGCTATTGAGAGATTATGTTGTGATTTATTTATTCATATTTGAAATTATTTTGGCAAAAAGTGTATCTTTGTTCAGAACTGTTGTACTTCTATATTCCCTATTTGAAGGGGATATTACAATTTCCTAAGTTTTTTGGTGACGAGAAGGTTCATCCTGACGAGCATATTGCCGCTTTCTCCATAGCATACGGTGTAATTAGTGTGGAATTTGAGGATGTAGAAGTAAGACTTTTTGTGGAAACCCTGCAAGGAGCTGCCACAGATTGGTTTTACCACCTGCAGGCTGGGTCAGTGACTGACTGGGACACACTCAAAGCCAAATTTGAAGCTAGGTTTAAACCTACTGAAGATGCACATGCTTTGTTAGCACATCTAACACAGATGAAAAAAGAATCCCAAGAACCCATGAGAGATTTCGTAGCTAAATTCAACAAGTTGAGGAACTGGATTCCAACAGTTGCTCAACCCATGCCGGAGAATCTCAAGTGCTTTTTATAAACTTGTAGCTTCCTGAAGTAAGTTTCCTATTGAGATGAGCTGGCCCTATGGATCTAGCATTGGCTCAAAATTTGGCTACTGAGATTGAGGATGATCTTATCTTGGTAGGTAAGATCAGAAAAGACCTTAGTAAAAATAAATTCTACCCATCTACTGAAAGCTCTTCTACAGGCACTACAGATCCTATGGTGTAAAAATTGACAAATAAATTGATAGAATTGAAGAGACAAATAGCCCAAGGTACGTCTGCTCCCACCTATTGAGATATGCCTAGGAGAATGTTTTAGAATCAACAATATCAAGGTAATGCTACCCAAAACCAAGGGTAATCAAATCGCCTGCCTCTCCCTCCAGGAAAAATTGGCCATTGAAGCAGCACCTGCCAATTCAGCGGTCAGTTACCTAGAGGCTGAATGCGACTATTCACTCCAACCTCAGTTGGACCAACAAGATGATGCTAATCTCTTCGATGAGCAGGAAGAAGAATTAGCTAGCGACTCCAATATTGGTTTTCTGGATTACCAAGATGAAGCTAAAAGCAAAGGAGAAGGGTTGGATGGATCCTATGCTATTTTCACCAGATCTCAACACCAGTCAACTCCATAGACTAATAAAAGAAAGGTAGAAGAAGAACCTCGATCGGCGATTTCCATCGCTAAACGAGGAACTCCATTACCTCCTCAATCAAAAGATCAGCTAACTCACCAGAAAGTAAGTACCTCCAATCACTCCATACCTTCCACTTCTGTTGCTCAGACCAGTGCCACACCTACTAAAGTTCTGGATGATGGACTCTCTTCCTTTGTTTCAAATTCTTTTCAATTATTTGATATAATTGATCACACTAGAAAGACTAAAATCCAAATGACAGAGATTGAATATTTGAGGGCTAACCCAGAACAATTTGATAAGTTGGTAGAATATGTCAAAAATAAAGTTGTCTCCATAGGACAAGATTCTTTAAAGGCCGTTCATGATCCCCCCAAAGATAAATCTGCCCAAAACAATCTTGTCGTGACTCCTCCTGTTGCTCCCAAGAAAATAGAACCTTTTTATGTTTCCCTGCTAATAAATGGTTATAAACTAAGTAATTGCATAATAGACTCTGGAGCCTCAAATAATGTCATGCCTGCGAAGGTGGTGGATTCCCTTGGCCTAACTTTGACCAAAACTTTTGGGAGGTGTTTTTCTATGGAAAATAAGCAAGTTCTCCTCCTTGGTCAAATAAAAGATGCCCAATTTGCTTTTGTAGATTTTCTAGAAAAATGGATAAAAATGACGGTTCTAGTGGCCAATGTTCCAACCTCTTACGGCATCCTGCTTGGGAATTTTTTTTGCAAAGATGTTAGAGGTGAGCTAAGTATGGACTTGTCGGAAGCGAGGATCCCAATTCAAGGTGTTATGAAGAAATTGCTTCTTGAAAAAGAGGCAAGGTATGTAATCACCCGATCGTCAGCACCAAAAGCTCAAATTTTATTTGAGTCTTCAGGCTTGGGCAATTACTTCTTATCTATAGATGAGATCCATGAGGCATCTAATGAAACTCTTATAGGTGATAACTTGAAATTGTGTTCAGCTGACACGATGACTAAATCAACAAAGCAAAATGAACACATGGGAGAACCTCTTCCCCCAAATGGAGTTTTCAAAGAAAAGCAGTGTCTAACGAGGTATGGACCTTAGAATTTGATGGCAGTTGTTCTTCTACCAGTTCGGGAGTTAGGGTTGTGTTGGTATCTCCTCAAGGAGACATTATTCCTTTGTCAGTTGTAGTTCAATAACACAACAACATAGTTGAGTATGAATCCCTGTTACTTGGCTTACAAGCTGCTAGAGCAAAAGGCATTAAGTTACTCCATGCTAAAGGGGACACCAAGTTGGTAGTCTATGAGGTAAGAAACCTCTATCAGACCAAAAATGAAAGATTGTGCCACTATCACAATCTTGTCTAGGACCAGATCAAATTTTTTGATGCTTTCAGCATCTCTGTCATCCCATGAGAATTCAATGATCAGGCGGATGCATTGGCTGTCTCTACTACTCTCTTGGTTCCCCACCCAGACTTTAAAGGAGATAAGTACACTATTGAACTAGTCTTTCGATCAAGTGTACCTGATAATGCCAGTCATTGGCAAGTATTCAACAATGATGATCAAATCATTGCCTTCTTGGAGCAAAAGGATAGTTTTGAACAACTGCATTTTGAAGGTAGTGAACTCTAGGAATGCGAAACAACTTCTGAATTAAATATGAACACAGGTGAGGATTTCTTATAGCTTAAGGGGAATAAGATTCCCAAAGGCCTGGTTTCCCTAGAAAAATTGTTTGATAACCATGACAGGTTTATTAAACAACAGCGAATAGATTCAAACTCCTCTCAAGATTTTGATCACGTAAACCTAGGAACCAAGGGAGATCTTAAGATGGTAAACATTGGGAAATGCTGCACTCTCAAGGAGAGATTTAAGCTTGCTAGTCTACTTCACCAATATATGGATGTATTGGCTTATTCCTATGATGATTTGAAATCACTTAGGTCGAATGACATCTACCATGACATTCCTCTTGCGACAAACTCTGTACCTTACAAGCAAAAGTCCAGGTAATATAATCCAAAAATCTCAGGTACTATTTTAGCTGAGATACAAAAAATGCTTGATGCCTGAATAATTTTTCCAATCCATCACTCCACATGGATTGCCAACATAGTGCCTGTCAGAAAGAAGAATGGTGAAATTTGAATCTGCATGGATTTCAAAAACTTGAATCAATTATATTTAAAAGATAACTACCCTCTCCCTATCATGGATCAAGTCCTAAAAATGGTAATAGGTTCAAAAATGTTATCAATGCTAGATAGTTTTTTAGGGTACAATCAGGTCGAAATTAGAAAAGCAGACCAGCATAAGACGACCTTCACCACACCTTGGGGCACATTCACCTATCGAAGGATGCCTTTCGGTTTGATAAATGCAGGCACCACATTTCAAAGGGCGATGGACCTCACTTTTAAAGATGAGATGGGTAAGTTCATTATAGTGTACCTGAATGATTTGATAGTATTTTCAAAGATCGTTCTGACCATGTCCACCATTTGCAAAGGATACTAGAACACTATCATCAAAATGATATTTCTCTAAATCCAAAGAAGTCTGTCTTTGGGGTGACTAAAGGAAAACTTATCAGACACGTTGTGTCTTAAGAAGGTATTAAAATTGAATCAAAAAGAGTCAAGTCTATCCAGGAACTTACTTTGCCTACCAGCGAAACCGCAACTCACTCGTTCTTCAAAAAGGTGAATTTTTTCCGGAGGTTCATTCCTAATTTCGCTGAGAAGACCTGCCATATCATCAATATGATGAAAGGCAATGCTACCTTCAGATGGACTACTGAGGGAAAATCAACATTCAAAGAAATCAAAGAAGCAATTGCTCACACACCAGTCCTAGTTTGTCCAGACTATGCCAATTTTTTTAAAATATACAATTATGCTTCTGAACATAGACTCTCAGCCATTTTAATTCAACTAAAACAAGGTGTAGAATCTCCTATTTCCTTCATGAGTTGTCCACTCAAGGTTCATGAGCTAAAATATTCCAACATGGAGAAGCATGCATATGCAGTGGTCAAAGCAGTCAAGCATTTCAAGTTTTATATCCTGAACTCGCACACCTAAGTTCTCATACCTGATACAATAGTAAAATCTATTTTGACTCCGCAGGAGTTCGATACGAAGAGAGGTAATTAGATCGATAAGATTCAAGAGTTTGATCTAGACATCAAACCTACCAAACTCGTGTGGGGAAAGGGTCTTTGCCAGTTGATCGCCAACAACATTCCAAATGAAGCAAAAAGTGAAGCAATAGAGATCGAAGGCGTGCCTACGGTCCTCTTTGTTGCCACTACTGATGAGTTGTATTTTGACATCACCCATTTTCTGACATATGGTGACTGTCTCGCTCATATATCTTATAAGGAGAAACAAAATGTTAAGTTAAAGGCTGCTAATTATGTTCTGTGGGATAATGGTCTGTATAAAAGGAACTTGGATGGAGCATTTTTTTGTTGTGTTGATAAGGCACAACAAGATAAACTCTTGGAGTCTTTCCACAATTTGGCTTGTGGAGGGCATTTTTCTACACTAGTGACAGTGCACAAGATTCTATGAGTAAAGTATTATTGGCCCACACTGTTCCAGGATGCCTACAGATAGGTGTGTAGGTGCGAATTGTGTCAACAGTTCATTGGGAAGCCTAAATTGGCTGCTTTGCCTCTCAAGCCAGTAGTAATTGAAGAGCCTTTTCAGCAGTGGGGTATTGACTTCATTAGCACAGTCAACCCATCTTTAAGTGCAGGACATGATTATGTCCTCACAATAATAGATTACTTTACCAAGTGGGTGGAGGCCATCCCAATCAAGCACGCTACGTCTGAATTAGTGTGTAATTTTCTCAAGGAAAATATTATCTCCCGGTTTGGGGTCCCACTCAAAATTATAACAGATAATGTGACCTATTTTTCATCACATGAAATTACTCAACTCTATTTTTATTATGGGATTACCCTATCCCACACTTCAGATTATTTCCCTCAAGGAAATGGCCAAGCAGAATCGAGTAATAAGAACCTGGTCACTATTATCAGGAAGTTGGTAGACGATAATCAAAGAACATGGCACAAAACATTGTATGATGCTTTATGGGTGGATAGGATAACACCCAAAAAGGCTATAGGTATGTCACCTTTCCAACTTCTATATGGCTTGAATTCGAAGATCCCCATCACCCTTGAACTACCAGTGCTCAGGTTAACCAAAGCAATCGAAGACTCAATCTTCGAAAGTTTGATCAACAAAATAATCATGTGTATGTTTGAACTGAATGAATAGTGAACCATGGTGGTAGATCAGATTATGACACATCAACATCGGGTGAAGGAAATTTTTGATAAAAAGCTAAAGCTCATGAATTCCAAGTCAGAGATCAAGTCTTGTTGTGGGATAAGAGGCAAGAACCAAAAGGGATGCATAGCAAATTTGACTCCTTATGGAAAGGCCCGTTCACCATTTGATAGCTCTGTGGTGAGGCTAGCTTCTTGCTAGAATACCAAGATGGAATGCCATTCACATTACCTCATAGCGGGCAGCATCTGAAGCTGTTCAATCCTTGAAGCTTAGATGGGTCCATTTGTATATATGTACAATTTTTACGTTTTGTCTATTTTTATTTCATTTTTAACTTGACTCCGTAGTCCAATGGCTTAGATGAAGGCACTTAGAGACTGGTTTCTACTCCCATTGATTGATTTGATTAATGGAAGTTCCCCAATAAGAGCTAGCTATTATTTCCAAAATCAGCTTAGCTCATTTTTGGGAACAACCCCCTACGAAACTTGTCCATTTCATCTTTTGTCCCTCTAAGCTTGTTTTCAAGATGGGTTTTTCTCATTCTTGTCTTGGTCCACCTGCACCTTTCAAAATTCATAATATCTTTTCATCACGTTTTCCCCAAAACATGGAAATCGTTACGGTCTCGATATGTCCAGGGGACCAAAACCTGCCTCTTTCAGAGTTAGTGTTTCTTTTCTTCCATTTTAGTGCACGAACAAAATTTTTTGCTACCAATGCATTTTGCCTTTGAGATGCAAGGGCAAAAAAATTTGCCACCCCTGCATTTTGACCTACAAGGGTGGCAATTTTTGCTGCCTCTGCATTTTGACCTACAAGGGCGACAATTTTTACTGCCCCTGCATCACCTCATTTTCTATGTGCAATATTTATTACCACACACAGTGGGTTGTTGGGGTCAATTTTTGCCCCATATAATATGATTTTAACCCTCTTTTGTTTCATTCCTCCTCTCCTCCTCCTATCCTCTACCTCCAGATGATCCAGTGAATGGGTTGAAGTGTGTTTTTGCAGATTTGTGCTTGCAGTGCACGTGCTTATCTAGGTAGGTTGTGTTTTTTTTGCATTTGTTTTCTTTTTTTTTTCTAATTTGTTTTCCTAAAGTTGTTATTTTTAGTCTCATTTTTTCCCTTGGGCCGATCGACCCATTTCCTTTTTATGCTAGGGCAGTGATTTCACTGCCCCTCCCCTTTGCCCACAATTTTCCTCTTAGAACCTGCACGGGCTGTGAGTTTCGCCGCCTGTGCCTCTTGGATTGCCCTTGTTGTCTCTTACCTGCAGGGGTGGAAAATTTCACTGCCCATGCAAGTCGAACCTGCACGAGCGGCAATTTTCACCGCTTGCACCCTTTTCACTCGAAACTTGCATCAGTGGCAAATTTTGCCACTGATGTAGGCCAAAGGTGTAAGGGCAATGAATTTCACTGCCCTTACACCTTTTTTAGCCAACATGCATGGGCAGAAATTTTCACTGCCCATGTCTTTTTCTTGATTACTCTTCATGCAAAGGCGGTGAATTTTGCCGCCCACACATTTTTCTTCTAATTTTTTCTAACTCCAGAAGATTTTTTTTCCTCTTTTCCTTTTTTTTTTCCTTTACTCCCTTTTTTCCCCCCAGTTTCCAACCCAGCCTTGTTAAGTGCCCTTCATTGATCATGATCAACCAACGTGCAAATTCCCCAATTTGCCTACTATTCCCTAATCGCATGATCATGATTGCAGTACTTTCTGAAGGCTCTTGCTTATCAGCCCCTACTCAACTGAGGCAAGTTCTAATGTCTAAAAATTTTCTAAAAAAGGCAAAGGCCATGAAGTACAAGTACTAGGGCATCTTTCTGATCACTTCGGTTACCTCCAATGTTGATGACATCAGAGACACAAAAATTGGCCATGTGGATATGGCTGAGTTCATGACCCGAACTAAGGCAACAAACTCGAGTTTTGAAATGAAGAGAATTGTTGAAAGTAACATTCATCTGGTTGCCGCTTTCTTAGTAGCAACACATCATACAGAGTTCATCCTCCAGTGCACCCGGTTCTACAACAAAGAGACAAGATCATTCTTAAATGCCAGTGGCAACATAATAATTCGGCTAGATCCCAAATTTATTGACAAAGTCTTCATGTGCTCTCCTGCTACTGAAGTGCTAAGGATTGACTTCATGGAAGCACAGAAGGAATATGATAAGGACCCTCAAAGGGCAAAGAAAGTGATGAATAATAGGTGGTTGAAGACCCCCAGAACTAATTTATCCAGATGGCCACAAAAATTTCCAAGGAGCAATTTCATTAAAGAAGTTGGTGACTTGATCACCCTTCTCAGCAGAGTACAAGGCCTCCCATCTTCCTCACAATTCCACAAGTGGATGTACCTATTCATCAAGATCATCCTCTAGGGTAAGTAGGTCATCTTTTGGGGTGAGCAGATCAGCAACACCCTTCACGAGTAGCTAACTAAGGTACAAACTTCTTCAAAGTTCTATATGACTTTGTACCTTGTGTACATAACTGCTTCGATGCAAATCTTTCTAGATTTGACAACTGAAGGGGATAGAAAGACCACCCTAGTCTACTCATATTACCCCAATTGATGCTTCAAGGATCAATCTACCATTTTAAAAGGGTAAATGATGCTTTCTTTGCCATATTTTTATGCCTCTTCAACCCTCAGCTCGAACAAAAAAGAGTATCTAATGAGGCTTGGATGATTGTCAATGACTATGGTTGTATGTTCCTTCAATTTTCGACCTTCTGTTATCTTCAGGTTGGATTTTTCCAAGGCTACCCCTATATGCTCCCGATGCTTCCTTCTGATAAGTTAGTTCTGATGGAACTATGTAGACAAATGACTATTGTGCATACTAGGCAGATGGAGCTGAAAAAGCTAGGTTTCAAGTTTTCAGTTGAAAATGGTAGATACTCTATCTTGACAGTAGCCAAGGCCAAAGTCATGGAAACAGAGATGCAACTGGTCACTATGAAACAATTCAAGAGAAGAGACAAATTTGACTATAGGGGTGTCAAAGACATGATCAAACTAAAGACTCAATTCCATGAGCCTATGATCGAAGACATTTGGGTAGACCTGAAGACAGTTGAAGAAATCAGGAGGATGGACTATAGCAGGCTGACCTTGGAACAAATTGAGTATTTGGGGATTACAGAGATTCCCCCCAATCTGGTTGATGATAAGAGCATTATCAATAGGAGGTACCTGGCTGAGAAGATTGCTAACTCCCCTCTTCCTCCAATTTAGTGGTCTAAGAAAGAGCTAACTTCTCTATGTAAGAGATTTGAGCCAATATTGGCTAACACTAATGATTGGTTAGCAGCCAAAGGGATCATATTGAAAGAGTTTATTACAGGATCGAAGGCTGAGTTCTAAGAAGAAATGAGGAAGAAGGTGGAAAATCATACCAAGAACAAAGGTGATGTTCCTTCCCCATCTAGGCCTCACAAGCCTAGAATCATATTTGTTTCTAAAAAATCAAAAGTTACTAAAGAGCCAAAATCAACAACTAAGGGAGTTTCAGAACAAAGCCCTCAAGAACAAGCAACCCAACAAATGGAGACGGATGACCGGCCTTTAGAACAGCAAAGGGCTGAACCTCTACCTTCCCAAGAAGGGGCACAATCGCTTAAAAATGTCTCTCCTTCTCCGCCTCAGTCTTTTGTGGCATCTCTTTCACCTCTCTCTCCTATCAGTGTTCCTTCTTTTGGAGCTGCCTCTCCTTCCAGAGTTATATTTGGCGATCCTCAGGGTGCTTATGGAGATACTCTTCATTCCTCTAGATCTATTTTTAGTTTGGCATCTCCTTCCTTCAATCTGGGAGAAAGTTTTGCACTTGATCACTCAACGACTGGTACAATTTTGCCTATTACTCCTACTACAACCACTGTTACTACTAGCAGTGCAGACATTACCAATATAACACTAGCTGTGGAAACTATTGCCACAGTAAGTACTTTCCTCCTGCCTTGGATGTCAGCATTCACACCTAAAAGAAAGAAGCTAGTCATCTCTGTAGATGACTTCGATTTTGGCAAAATAGTGCGGGTGAAATCTAAGGCTCCTAAGAGGCCAAGGATCCTCTCAAAATTTGTTGAAAAAAAGGGGCATAAATTTCTAGAAATAGCTAAGCCTCCATCTCTCATGTTGAACTTGGCAAAGTTACTCACAAAGGTACAAAAAGAAATCTATAGTCTGCAATGGACATCATGATCCAGAAATTTGATAGAGAAAAAGAGATGAAAGACTAGTATAAGGCCAAGAAAGAGTAGTTGATGGTAGTAATAAGGAAATTCACTCTTTCTCCTGAAGCGGCGACTCCAAAGGCCTTCTCTATAGATGACCCTGTTATTCAAAAGGTAGAGAAAACCTACTTGAAAGGGAAAGTGTTGGAGGATTACGTTGAAAAGATGCATACTCAGAGAGTTTCCTTACTTATAGAGGTTGCAAAAAAGATAGACGAGATGAAGAAGGTGAGGGCATATTTAGATGACCTTGTCTCTCTTATCTCTCAGGACATTGACAGTATAGAAAAATATCTTGGCAAATGGAGGGAGATGAAGGATCTAAAGAAAAGCACCTTGATATCTATCGGTGTTATTTCCAGTAAAGATTCCTATGTTGAGATCAAGGAGTCACTAATATATAGGATATAGATACTCAAGGAGTTGATTGAAGATCTAAAATCTTCCAAGGATGCTAGTGAGAAGAGCGACATAGGCTTGTTGAATAGACTGGAAGAACTACCTTGCGACGTCACTTCCAGGGATAACAAATTTCTCTCAGCCGAAGAAATGATCCAAGGTTTCAAGGGTATGATTCAAAGAGACTTTGAAGAGAAATCCTTCTCAATGACTTCTGTGGATAACATTCTAAATTCTCAGTTAACTCTGGATAATCTAAGATCCAGGTTAACTAGTCATGCTAAGGCAATCATAGCATTGAAGGACTCTTTAATTAGAGCCAGGGTCATCTTCAAGAACATAGTTGCGCTAGATAGCATAGGAATTTAGGCATCCATTGCTATGTATGATGCTCATTTGAAGAAGTTTGGTGGCAGGTCCTAAAGTTTTTTCCCCTCCCTCTTCTTTTCTTATGCACTTTTGTCATGAGCAAAGTGTATGCAATTTTGTAAGTAAAAAATATGGAAAAATATCTTAAAGTCAAAGATGAGTCATATTTAACTAAGATATTTTTGTATTTTAATATTTTTTTTAAGTTTTTGAGAGTTTCTCTCTATATATAGTGGAGACCTCTTTTGTAAATGGACCTTTTGATAATTGAGAGCAAAAACTCTGCCGAAATTGAAACACTTTTTGAGACTTTGTGCTCAACTTGTAAATCATATTTTGTTAAATGAATGAGAAGCAAGTTTATTTCAGACTTAGTGTTGAAATTTTCTAGTGTTATTTAGGAAATAGTTCTTATGTCCTATTTCCTGATAATCTCTTATTTGTTTGATTTAATAAGCAAAGTGAGTGTGTTGATATTATCTAAGGGCATTTCTAAAAGGTAAAAGAGAGACTTTGAGCTACTTTTATCTTCATGATCCTTTTATCTTTTGTAGTTTCAGATGAAGACTTTGTGCTTTGTTTCACTCTACGGTTACGCTTATTTCGAATCAGTGAAGGAGACAACGGAAGACTTTGTGCTTGCGTGGGTTTTCTTGTGACCTTTGTTACTTACTTCAAGTGATTTTTTGCTCTACTCTAGATACCATTCTTGAAAGAAGAGGAATGTTGTTGGCCAACGACCAGGATTTCTCTCTCTTGTTCCTTATACATCACCTCTAAAAAAAGAGAGGTGGATACCATTGTACCACCCCAATCATTATTTTTTACTTAATTATATATACGTATAGCATATAAATATTCATAGGAAACCTCCCCTTGATGAGAGGAGAGATTTACCTCATCTAGATCTGGTAAACCCACACTTTTTGTGGCATAAATCTCCCTGTGCTGTGGTTGATATACCCATTTTGTCCTCAGTTAGTTGACGACAAAATATTCACCCAACACAACATAAGCATTCATGAAGTATATAAACCATTCATTACAATGAACAAAGAAAACAATGTAAGATTAAAGCACATAACACATGAATTATGTGGAAAACCCTCATGGGGGATAAAACCCACTCTCAATCTTAAAAAAACTATAGTCCTATAAGAGATCACAAACAAGAGATTTTAGTGAAGCACCCACTCCATAAGGGGAACCAACCCCTAAGCATGGACAAGCACCCACTTACCCTAGATGTTGAGCACCCACACAACACCTTTGATATCCAAACCTTTAAAACACTGATTGCCCTCCAATCTAATGGAAAAAATGATTAACTCTCTTCAACCCTTCACACTTTTTCAATCCTTCACACACAAGAAATGCATCCCAAACAACCTTTTGGATCACTCTACACCTCTTCTATAATGAAATTACTTAGATATTAACATAGAATGATTTGATATTGTGCAGAATAAGAAAATATGAGAGATTACATAGTGATAATTGATAACAAAATAGAATATTGGATAATATATCAAAGCCACTTTAAAGGGGCAAACTACAAAATAATGCACTAATAGTAGAATACTTCACATGATGATTAAAGACTAACCATTACCTCCTATATATAGTCTACTTGGCCAAGGTTATTTAATAGGCCAACTTATATAAGAACATATAGAAATGTAACAAGTAAATAAAAGAGGTATGTAAGCCACAAGTTACCACACATATCCCTAGACAAACCAATGGTTAAGGGCATAACAAGCCCTTCCTCTTCAAAACAACATTGTCCTCAACATTGTAGAAACTATCGATGCTAATGTACAAATGCTTCATCCTCCTAAGTGGCATCTTCACATGGAAGATTCTTCCATTTGATTAGGTATTATGTAATTGCTCTATAACATAGTTGCTTGGTGTACCATTAAAGGATCGCATCAGGATCAAGAATAAATCTATCTTCCTCATCCAATTTTGCTAATTTTGTTTTAATGGTAACTCTATGTCCAATGACTTTCTTTAGGCATGATACATGAAATACTAGATGTATGCGAGTGGATGAAGGAAAATCTAACTTGTAGGCCTCACTTCTAATTTTTTACAAGATCTGATAAGGCCCATAATACTCAGGGGACATCTTGTTATTCTATTTTGTTGCTTCATTGACATCTATTTGTATGGCTTTAAATGAACAAAGACCCAATCACCAATGTCAAAATGCCTCTCACTTCTATGTTGATCTACTTGTTGCTTCATACGATTCTGGGCCATATCAAAATTTTCATGTAAACTTGCAAGGACCTCCTATTGATGGTGAATATGTTATTCAAATGCATGAATCTTAGGATGGACCTTCAAGGTTGAAGTGATGGATGGAGGGCGGTATCCATATAGTGCCACAAAAGGAGATATTTTGAAAGAACTATAAACAAAAGTATTATACCACCATTCAACAAGTGGTAGCCAATGAATCCATTTATCCTATTTATTAGAAACAAAACAACAGAGATATCCTTCCAAAAATTTGTTAACTACCTTAGTTTGTCCATTAGATTGAGGATGATAGGATGAACTACGAGCCAATTGAGTGCCTAAACATGTAAAAAACTCAATCCAAAAATTACTAGTAAAAATGGGATCTCTATCACTGACAATGATCTTAGGGGTCCCATGCAGTTTTTGAACTATATTGAGAAAAGTAGAAGTTACTATACTAGTAATAAATGGCTGGGATAATGAAAAAAAAAATTAACATACATACTGAGAGAATCTACAACAAACATGATAACATTTTGACCATTAGATCTTTGTAACCATATAATGAAATCCATAGATACCTCTTCCCAATGCTGGCTAGGGATAGATAAAGGTTGTAAAAGCCCTAGAGTTTTCATGGTTTCGCCATTATTTTGTTGATAGATCATACATTCAACTACATATTTTTGGACATCCCCCTTGAGACCTTCCCAAAAAAATCCTGCTTGATCCTGTGATAGGTTTTCAAAAATCTTGAATGACCTCCAATTGGAGTTGTATGAAGTTCTTAAAGGATTTTTTGTTTAAGAAGAGAATTCTTACATAGGTATAATCTATTTTTGTACCATAATGGATTACCTTTCGATGTGAAATTTTCAAATCAAACCTTGTTGAATATTTTGAATCAAATCATGAGCAGTACTATCATGTTCCCATTCTGATCATGCTTCCTCTAGCCAATCTATCTGTAAAATGGTTATGGCACATAGCAATGCCTCAATTGATTCATCTTTTTTGGATGGTGCATTTAACACCACATTGTCCTTGCCTTTTTTATAGACTATTTCAAAATCATAGCCTAGCATCTTAGTTACCCATTTTTTTTGTTCTTCAGATAACAACCTTTATTCTAAAAAATATTTAATACTATCATGATTAATTTTTACCTGAAAGTGATGACCCACCAAATAAGGTCTCCATTGTTTGACTATAGGCAAAATGGCCATCATTTCCTTCTCATAGATGGGCTTGTGTTGATTTTTACCCTTGAGTTGATGACTTTCAAATTCTAGTGGTCTACCTTCTTTCATGAGTACAACACCCATACCATACCCAGATGCATCACATTCAGCCACAAAAGTCTTAGAAAAATTAGGAGTGGCCAATATTGGAGTAGTGCACATAGCCAATTTCAATTATTCAAATGCTCGGGTAGCTGTATCAGTCCATTGAAAGGAGTCTTTCTTTAATAAAGAGGTAAGTGGGGCTGCAATACTACCATAATTTTTGACAAATCTATGATAGTAACTAGTAAGCCCCAAAAATCTATGAAGTTGCTTGAGTGTCTTAGGAATTGGCTAGTCCACCATTGCTTGGATTTTTTTAGGATCCACTTTCACTCCTTCATAAGACACAAAATGACCCAAATATTGAACCTCACTAGCCTCAAAAGTAGATTTGGAAGGTTTGGCATATAATTGATTTTGCTCCAAAATGGAGAGTACCTATTTCACATGTTGCAAATGGTCTACCCAATTTTTACTATAAATGAGGATATCATCAAAGAAGACCAAAAGAAATTTCCTCAAAAATGGCTTAAAAATAGTATTCATCAAACATTGAAAAGTAGATGGTGCATTTGTTAGGCCAAAAGGCATAACCAAAAACTCATAATGGCCCTCATGAGTCTTGAAAGTGGTTTTGGGTATGTCTTCATCATAGATCCTAGTTTGATGATACCTAGAACACATATCTAACTTGGTAAAATAAATATCACCATTCAATTCATCTAGAAAATCATCAATGATGGGAATTGGAAACTTATTTTTGATAGTGTACTTGTTGAGTTCTCTGTAGTCAGGGCACATCCTCCAAGTGTCATGTTTCTTTCTCACCATGACAACTGGTGAAGAGTATTCACTTTAGCTATGGTGAATGATTCCTGCATCCAACATCTCTTGTACCATCTTTTCAATTTCACTTTTTTGGGCATAAGGATACTTGTATAGCTTGATGTTGGGTGGTGTACTACCAAGAATAAGTGTGATATCATGATCATGTGTGTGGCTAGGTGCAAGTCCTTTTGGCATGTCTTCAAAAACAATAGAATGAGCATCAATTATTTGTTGCATATAAAGAGGTGGAGATGGCTGAGTTAGCTATACTTCCATAAAAAACAAGTGAGCTACAAATCCCTCAACACCCTTATGAAGAATCGTTGTCGTTTGATGGGAGATAACAAGTTAGGGAGATTTAAACTTTAATCCTCTTAGCTTAAATGTACTTTATTGAGAATTAAAATGCATGAATAATTCTTTAAAATTCATCTCAATAGTGCCCAAAGTGGTGAGCCATTGACTCCCAAAATAATATCAGCTCCACCCATCAGAATAGAAAACATAGGAGAATCCAATAAGTAGTCTCCTATGGCCAACTTAATACTATGACATTTTCTTAAATAGATGACAGTACCACCATCTATAATCATAACCTAAAATTCTAAATTTGGATAAATGAAATAGTTCAAATGAGCAACCAACTTACTATGGATGAAGTTGTGTGTGCTCCTAGAATCAATCAAGATAGTGACCTTCTGTTTATTAAAGAAACCCATCACTTTAATATTTTGGGGAGTACTAATACCTGATAGGGCATGTCATGAAATAGTAGGCTGAGAGTCTTCAGATTCTTCCTCAAGAACTTTTGCATCTACATCATGTACTTCTACATCATCTTCATCATCATTGGCACCTTCAATGTAAAATAGCTTCTTTTTAGCATAATGATGGTCTTTGCTCCATTTGTTATCACAACCATAACACAACCCTTTGGCTCACTTCTCCTCAATTTTTTTTTGTGTTAATCTTGTGGGCTATGGAAATGATGGTGCTAGAAAGTTGTGATCATGACCAGTAGTGAAAATTTTCCTTTTGACTATGTCTTTTTCTTCTATCATGTGTGACTTAGGGATTGCTTCTAATATAGATGTTGGGCTAAACATTCTAACCTTATATTGGATGGTATCTTTGTGGCCACCCAAAAATAGATCTGTCAAATTTCTCTCAATGACATTTCCAACCCATAAAGAGAGATTCTAAAATTGATGAATATAATCCTTCACAAGTCCTATTTGCCACAACTTGGCTAATTGGCTGAAATAGATCTCAGAGACATTATTCGGTTAATGAGCTGTCAACTCCTCAGTAAAAATAGTTAATGCAATAGGAGCACCATTCTTTTTCTAAAAGCACATAACTAGTGATACCAAATGAATTGCTTAGGTTCCATTTAAAGGACACCATGATCACCCTCTAAGAATAAGGAGTTTGATGCATCTGAAATAAATTCTCAATTTGGTTAATCTAAGTGAGAGGATCCTTACCATCAAACTTATGCATGTCCACTTTTGGAAACATCAGTTTCATACTAATATGGGAGTTGTTAAGAGGAGGATTTAAATGTTGAAGTGGAGGGTTGTTAGGCTAAAACTGAGATGTGAGGGTAACTAATTGAGTAGTGATATGATACAATTCACTGTGAACTCCATTAATCTCTCTACACATCTCTAAAACATCAACTGAGATTACAACAAAGTCATCATGCCTCACCAAGTTTTTATGTCATCTTAAATCAAAAAAATCACTAGATCTAAAGTTCTATATTCCATGTCATTGATAGAAGGAGTCTTAGGAGTTTTTGGTCCCCCTTTTCTTCCCTGAGTTGAAGGAACTACCATAAAAAAACCCTAGGAGGGTTTTAACCCCCCCAAAAAGTGTACCAAGAAATGGTACCATTAAGATCACCTTGTCAAGATGAATCTAATGATTACCTTTCCACACTAGAGTAAAATATTTGGTACAAAAAAAGTGTACCAATAGATACACAGTTGTAATCCTCTCACTGAGACGAATCTGATTACTGCAAGTGTGCAAGGGGGAAACAAATTCTAGACCTTTTTTTTAAATATTTTTTTATCAAAAAAATGTTTCAAGCAATACTAAATTGATGGAAAAATTAATTATTCCCAGATTGTAAGTTATGTTTTTTCACTTTCACTGCTCCCAGAAGCCATGCCTCACTAGATCCAAATAAAACATCACAAGAAACTTGCCCAAATCAGAGATTTGATACCACTTGTAATGAAATTACTAAGATATTTTCATAGAATGATTTTATATTGTGCAGAA
Organism: Torreya grandis; assembly: GCA_037957365.1. Lineage (NCBI taxonomy): Eukaryota > Viridiplantae > Streptophyta > Pinopsida > Cupressales > Taxaceae > Torreya > Torreya grandis. The sequence goes on along the minus strand of JARHVA010003880.1, from coordinate 1,688,889 downwards.
TAAGAAAATATGAGAGATTTCATAGCGATAATTGATATCAAAATAGAATATTGGATAATATAGCAAAGCCACTTCAAGGGGGCAACATTCATAATAATGCACTAATAGCATAATACTTCACATGATGATTAAAGACTAACCACTACCTCCTATAAATAGTCTACCTAACCAAGGTTATTCCATAGGATAACCTATCTAAGAACATAGAGAAATGTAACAAGTAAATAAAAGAGGTATGTAAGCTACAAGTCAACCACACATATCCCTAGACACACCAATGGTTTAGGGCATAACATCTTCACTCATCCTCAACCATCAACCCTATAAACACTGTTACCACATTAGAAACATGACCACTAGGTCACACACATATCCCTCACACTACTCTTCTCTTCAATCAATCGACCAAGCTTACTCAAGCTCCACTTTGCTTCACTCACTTCTACATATAATCAACTCTCTCAAATTAGCCTCTATATGCAACCAAGCTATTTCTTCAATCAATCAGGTTTTCCCTTCTTCCTCCTTTCTCATCAAGCCTTCAAACACAAAAAACTAGGTCTTCATACCTATAAGCATATCAATAACCTATCACTAACATCTCATGATACTCTATTCTACTTCATTCTTCATGCAACCCTCAAGAAGCTCTTCTTGCTTTCTCTCGCTTGCAAACTAGGTCACTATTTGCTCTCTTTCATATGTATACCTTGGAAATTACATACATGAACCTAAGGAATGAATTCATATCCATTTTTTCCTCTCTACCCTACCCTTCAAAATAATGTGATCTTCAATATATTCACTCTAATTCTCTACGCACATATCTAGACAACTAGGCCTACAAGCCTTGCTTTTATACAATTTAATTTGCATATTATCAAACTTACTCTTCTTGGTCAAATAAAAGCATAAAATAATCAAGATCAAACTTCCATGATCCATTACCACATACTACATAAAAGGAAAAATCAAAATAATATCAATCATATGTCGGTCATACACCTTTTACAACTCAATCTCCCTTTAGGCTTGGTGAAGACCTATTACAATTAGGCTTCTTCTTCCAATGAACCAAAAATGGATCATAATGGTCTATAAGACCTTAAAAAGGATTAAAACCTTGTTCAACACCTTCAATCTAAAATCTACAAGCATTTTCCATGTACAAGTAATAAAACATCATTCACTTTAACTTTTGTCATCTTCAAATACTATCTACATGCAAACTCAGAACTTGATGACAACTTTTTAGAAAATTAAAACCTTTAAAATCCCTCTTGTAAACATGAAAACATGTTTCCAAGCATGGAAAGAATCTTACTAGATCATCTTCTTCTTATGGATCAACTCAACCTCATGGCTAAGGATAATTAGGCAACTCTGCATGCCTCAATCTTCAAACTTTATCTTCATATAAATAAGACCCAGCTTGATAGCTTAAAACCATAGACATATTCAGATCATTTTGAAAACTCATGACACTTGAAACATATAATCACAACCTTATAAGACCTTATGAGGTCAACATGTCACTAAACAAACCATTATACTTCAAGTCATAGGCTCAAGATCACACTATGACAATCTCCTTAAAGCTTACAAGAAACATGATAAGATACATGAGAGATCACCTACAAGACTTATATGAACATATTAAAATCTCTTAAAAAATGATAACATCCTTTTCAAATCACCTCTAGTCCTTAGAACATCTGAACAACTTCTCTTTACCATAATGGCATTGGTCTTAAAAGACCAATCTTCAACTTTCATACCCCTACTCAGATCTTGACAACTAAGACCTCCATCATGCATTCAAACACATATAATAAGCATGAAGATAATTGTAGGAAATATTTCATATTTTCCACTAAAATATCACTAAGATTTAGAATCCATCACAAGCCCATCTTCACCAAGAATAATCTTCTTAGGGTTTTTTGAAACCAAACCCTCATTTCACTATCTTTCTTTTTATAAGATTCATCTTCACTTCTAGGTACCAATTGAGCAATAATATTGCACATATAAGATATTTATGACCTAAAGATCATCTCCAAACTCTTAGATCAACCCTATTGATTGACAGAAGACATTAAATAACTCAAACTGGTCACCTCTATCTACCATACACAAGACCTTGAGAATACAATCACTTTCATGAAGAAGTTCATACATAAGATCACATGATCAAACCTATCCAAAGCATAAAAATGATCTTAAATGAGTTAAGAATAGTATCCAATGCTTATAAAATCAAAACAACGTCATCTAACAAGTTATATTACACTTCTAGTCTTATTGAGTTCACTATATTCTTCCTAGACTAAAAACATCAACTTTGAACTGCATTTAATGCACCTGTGTGGCCTATCAAAGCAAGCCACCACATAGATGAGATTATACATGTAGTTTACTTAAAATTTACTTCTTACACCATCAATAGTTGACCGCTATAATGACTTTTAAAATCCAAACAATCCTCTCGGGTTTATTTGCTCATACACAGGCAGATTCAAACCCCAATGGTCATATTTTAAAATATAATAGCTATTTCCCATCGCTTTAATTTGATGGCTTCTTGGATGTCTCTTAGTAATAGAACACCTTTTAATTCTTATAACAAGATCCAAGAGAACTGTCAAGACTCCAAACTTTTAGGGGCCCTTCTTGGGACTAAGATCAACAACTCTATATAATCTTTTGACCAAGTTTGACTTTCTCTATAAACACAATAAATGCTCTAACTTACTAACTTGTCCACACTTGTATGACATAAAGTGATGTTTGGATGTTCCTTAGCTAGTGTAGCACTTTTTCTCTCTCCAAAGGATAAATGACAACACCAAAACTTCTCCAAAGAATCTAGGATATCCTCACACATACTCTATCACCTCAAATGCTTGTACACATGATATGTACTCTTCAATCCACTTAGAACCTATCACTTTGTCATTAATGCATTATGTACTAAGACCACCTTGACATCAATGACAATCAATGCATCACAAGACTATGATCAATAATCTCCCCCTTTGTCATTGATGGAAAACACCTTTCAAAATTCTCTTTCCTAAAGTGAACATCTCCTTCATTATGATCTCTCTCCCCTTTTGACATCAAAGATAAAGGGTCTCTTCCTCAACATGCCAACTTGATCTTAAGACCTGATAAGAATATATTTTCACTAAAACATAACAAAAACAATATCTCTAAAGCTTTGAAGCATCTCACACATGCTCCCCTATCACCATGCATTTCTTAGACTACTCATTCTTGACAAGATTGATCATCTTTTGGATCATCATTCGAACTACCATAGACCTTCTCAATCTTCATCAAATTCAAGATGACCTTATAAAAACTCTTGCTTACCCCTGATCACCTTGATGATTGATAAGACCTTGATGTTCTTCCTTAGAGTGAAAATCTCCCTCTAACTCCATGACCATCTTAATCAATTAGATTTGGCCCCTTACTAGGGGATTTAGATGGCTCTTTGTTCCCAATCTTTTGAGGGGTTCGGGGAAGTCGTAGGGGCCTTGCTCTCTCTATCTCTAGTCCCTCCCCTGGCATTGTCATTGACATGGCATTAGAACCTTCCATCTCTCCTTGGGATGTAGATAATTCACTCCCACTTTCACTTTGGGGGATGTTCACTGTAGAATCCTTAAGAATAACTCCTTGACTCATATCACACATGAGTTATACCCATACTTCTCACAAAGCTTCAAAAGACTTGAGTTAACCTTTATAGGAACCCCCTATGATCATGCGCCTTGATATTTCATAAATGAATGAAACCTTTCTAAAAAACACTTGAAAAGACCTCTGCTAGTGTGATCTAAGCCTCAAAACACCTTTTAGTTCAAATCACTACTTAAACCACACAAATTGTATTATTCACACTAGGCCATTTTTACACACAAAAAACTATCTTGAAATTATGAGATAGACACATGAAAAATAAAATCAACTAAGACAAGATAATAATATGAGTGCATGCTTCAAGAGTTCATCAACCTCTCCATCCATTTGTTTTCTTTGTCCCTTGCAACTTTTGTCTTCTACATCAATGTCTTCAGAAACAAGCCTCTCTCTATACTACCTTCATAACTATATAGATTACCTACCTCTAGATACTTATGAAACACTTAGATATACTCATTTCATAGCTGTCTACCAATTTTAATGGCATAATTCATTGAACAACTCAAGATATACAAAATTACGTAATTCTAATGTTAGACCCCTTAAGGCAACTACGCACACACAAAGAAATAACTTCACATGGGAGTAACTTCATACCTCCAAAACACCTTTCATAGGTCTAAATAGATGAACTAGAACTATGAAAAGATCTTGATCAACTAAAAGAATCAAACTTAAATCTTTGCAACTCAAGACAAGAACATACTTAGACCAATTGATAAGCTTCTCACCTAACAACCTTGCAACACCACTCCATGATACTTCAAATGACTGAGAAATGCCTCTATGAAGAATAATAGAGACAACTAACTTCCCAAATCACCTAGAATAACATGAACTCAAGAGATTCCCAAATCTCCATCTCCTTACTAGATTGATTAATTTCCTTAAGCCTTTTCATAGGCTTGATTGGCTCATCCACCTTCTTTTTGACTCCCTTGTCAACAAACCTAGATAACATAGACTCCTAAATTTCCTTCATGTCTACCATATCAAAAAAACCATCTTGAGACTCATATTGATCACTCTTATAAGTCTTCTCATACACTTGATTGACATCCTTTTTCTCCTCTTTGATTGCCATCTCTTCTTTCAATGCACTTTTAATGGATGCTACTTGTTCTTAGAATTTTTTTACACCTAATCCTTGTTCCCATGAAATCAAACACTCTTGACTGACATGCTTAGTAACCAAATCATCATTGGTCTCAATCTTATCTCTTCTAATAGTTTTAGGTCTCCATAACTGTGTATGACCTCTTCCTTACACACTGGGAGCTCTATACACCTTGTTTTGCCTTGAGAACTCATTCAACATGTTGTTGCAATATCTATCAATGTGACCAAATTTATGACAACTAAAACAAAAAAATCATTAATACCTTTTAATTGATGATGATTGTGAACTTCCTTTGAAAATCTATCTCTCTTCTTACACTCTCTTACAATATGGCTAAACTAATTACATGCATAACAATGACTCTGTAATGAATACCTCATTCCATTGGTCTATCTTTTTGGTCTTTTCACCTTGCTCATCTCATTATTTAATGATTCCATCTCAACCTTCAACTAATTGCACTCATATTTACTTGATTTCAAACTTGCACTTGTAACCCATTGCTGATCCTTAATATCTTAATAGTTATCAACTATATTGGCTTCTAAACCTAGCGTAGTCTTCAACTCTCATATCTGCTCTTCAAGAGTTTTGGACATAAGATTCAACACTTAATTTTCTATAATTTTTTTCTTATTCATTTTAGCTTCTTTGGAAATGTCATTTTTCAAGGAACACACCTGATCCTCAAGAACCTTGACCTTAGATTTAAAATCTTGATTTTCTTTCTTCAATTACTTCGCTATCTTCTTCTTCAAAGATCACCTCCTAGCTGTTAAGCCTTCTTGAAGTACCTTGACCTAATAACAATTATTACATGTAAAATCACTAAGAGGGGAGTGGAGTGAATCAGTGATGTAATCAAATCAACTTCATTTCCAAAATTTCAAAATCTTAACCATTCAACATAAGAATTCATGAAGCATATAAACCATTCATTACAATGAACAAAGAAAACAATGCAAGATCAAAGGACATAACACATGAATTATGTGGGAAAACCTCATGGGAGATAAAACCCACTCTCAATCTTTCAAACAAATGGAGTACAATCCTATAAAAAATCATAAACAAGAGACTTTAGCGAAGCACCCACTCCACAAGGAGTACCAACCCTTAAGCATGGGCAAACACCCACTTGCGTTAGATGTTGAGCACCCACACGAAACCTATGATATCAACACCTACATAAATGTGACTGCCTTCTAATCTAATGTATAAATAATTAATAACAACTCTTTTCAACCCTTCATACTTTCTCAAGCCTTCACACACAAGTAATGCATCTAAAACAACCTTTGGACCAATCTACACTTCTCTGCTCATCCTTAGCCATAAACCCTACAAAACATTGTTATCACATCAGAAACATGACCAATAGGTAACACACATATCCCTCATAGTTCTCTACTCTTCAATTCATCCACCAAGCTTAATCAACCTTCACTTTACTTTGCTCACTTCTACATACTCTCAACTCTCTTAAATTAGCCTCTACATGCAAGCAAGTTATTTTTTCAATAAATCAAGTTTTCCCTTATTCGTCCTTTCTCATTAGGCCTTCAAACACATCAAAATATGTCTTCATACCTCTAATCATATCGGGAACCTATCACTGACATGTCATGATACTATGTTCTACTTCATTCTTCATGCAACCCTTAAGAAGCTCTTCTTGCTTCTTCTCACTTGCAAACTAGGTCATTATTTGCTCTCTTTCATATGTACACCTTAGAAAATCAATGCATGAACATAAGGCATGACTTCATATCCATTCTTTCATCTCTACCCTATCTCTCAAAACAATCTGATCTTTAGTATCTTCACTCTAATTATCTACACATAGATCTAGACAACTAGGCCTATAAGCCTTGATTTTATACAAGTCACTTGCATATTATCAAATTTACTCTTATTGGTCATCCAAAAGGATAAGACAATTAGATAAAACTTCCATTATCCCTTACCAAGTGTTACATACAAGGAGAATAAGATCAATCATATGTCAGTCATACACCTTTTACAACTCAATCTCCCTTTAGGCCTAGTGAAGACCTATCACAATTAAGCTTCTTCCTCCAATGAACCATAAATGGATCACAATGGTCCATAAACCTTAACAAGGATTAAAACCCTATTCAACACCTTGAATCCAACCTCTACAAGCCTTCTCCATACAAAATTGACAATACACCATTCACTTTAACTTTTTTCATCTTCAAATATTATCTACATTCAAACTCAAAACTTGATGACAAATTTTCATTAAACTCAGACCTATAAAATCCCTCTTGTAAACATGAAAACACATTTCCATGCATGGAAATAACCTTACTAGATCATATTATTCTTATGGATCAACTCCAACTCATGGCTAAGGACAACTAGGCAACTCTACATGCCTCAATCTTCAACCTCTATCTTCATATAAATAAGACCCAACTTGATAGCTCAGAACCATAGACATCTTCAGATCATTGTGAACACTCATGACACTTGAAACATATCATCACAACCTTATAATACCTTATAAGGTCAACATGTTACTAAACAAACCATTGTACTTCAAGTCATAGTCTCAAGAGCACACTACGACAATCTTCTTCAAGCTTACAAGAAATATGATAAGCTACAAGAAATATCACCTACAAGACTTCTATGAACATCTTCAAGGCTCTTAAAACATGATAACATCATTCTCAAATCAAATCTAGTCCTTAGAACATATGAACAACATCTCTTTACCATAATGGCATTGGTCTTAAAATACCAATCTTTAACTTTCATACCCTTGCTCAGATCTTGACAACTAAGACCTCCATCATGCATTCAAACACATATCACAAGCATGAAGACCATAGTAGGAAACATTGCATATTCTCCACCAAAATATCACTGAGATTTAGAAGCCATCACAATCCCATCTTCACCAATAATAATATCCTTAGGATTTGTTGAAACCAAACCCTCATTTCACTGTCTTTCTTATTATAAGCTTCATCTTCACTTTTAGGTATAAATTGAGTAAGCATATTGCACCTATAGGAGATTTATGACCTAAATATAATCTCCAAACTCTTAAATCAACCTTATTGAGTGACAAGAGACATAAAACAACTCAAATAGGTCACCTCTATCTACCATACACAAGATCTTGAGAATACAATCACTTTCAAGAAGAAGTTCATACATAAGATAACACTATCAGACCTATCCAAAGCATAAAAATGATCTTCAATGAGTTAAGAGTAGGATCCAGTGTTTATAACATCAAAAAAAGGTCATCTAACAAGTTATATTCCACTTCTATTCTTCTCAGGTTCATTGTAATCTTCCTAGATTGAAAACATCAATTTTGGATTGCATTTAATGCACATGTACGACTTGTCAGAGAAAACCACCACCTAGATGACATTATCCATGAAGTCTACTTCAACTTTGCTTCTTACACCATAAATATTTGACCACTATAATGACTATTACAAGCCAAAAAATCCTCTTGGGTTCATTTGCTCATACACAGGCATATTCAAACTCCAACAGTCATATTTTTGAATATAACAACTATTTTCCATAACTTTAATTTGATGGCGTCTAGCAGGTCCTTTAATACTAGAGCAACTTTGAATGCTTATAACAGGAGCTAGGAGAACCTTCATGACTTCAAACTTGCAGGGGCCCTTCTTGGGACTAAGACCAATAACTCCATTTAATCCTTTGACCAAGTTTGTCTTTCTCCATATACACAATAAATGTTCCAACTTAATGACTTATCTACACTTGTATGACATCAAGTGACGGTCTGGATGTTCCTTAGATAGTGTATCACCTTTTATCTCTACAAAGGATAAATGATAACACCAAAACCTCTCTAAATCATCTAGGATATCCTCACAACATACTCTATCACCTCAAAGGCCTACACACATGATATGCACTCTTAAATCTACTTATAACCTATCACTTTTTCATTAATGCATTATGTACTAAGACCACCTTGACATCAATGATAATCAATGCATCACAATACCATGCTTAACAAAAGAAAGGTAAGATGATTACATCAACATTGTCCATCCACAATTCTTCTCAAGTTATCATGTTAATGCATTCATAAATTTTTTTACCAACATAAGTTTACAATATTAAAATGGATCTAATGAACTCTCTCAAACAAGAAACCCCCTGTTTATGTATAGATAATAACAACATGATGAACTATTTTAACTAGCATTGAGGGTGCCAAGCATCAATGTTATAACAAAATAAATGAGATAAATCTAATCTTAAGGTAATTCATGAACATTGGTAATTATTATGAGTCTGATTTGTTCTAGATTATAACTTAGCTAAGAACATGTTACTTACAATTTAGCAAGCATAATCGATTACAAGCTGATGGTGGCCACATAACAAGGACAATGTGATTTAAATCACTAGAACAAGCACTTTAGAACAAATACACTACCCCACAAACTCCAATAGGGAATTACACAAAATATCCAAAAACTATATTAAATGCAACAAAAAGTTGAGATTGACATGTAAATAATGATTAGACACAAGGGAACTACATATATCAATTATTCCACATAGCTATATATCATATCATGATAATAAAAATGAACCCAAACATATAACTCATATCAAAATATCAATCCTTGGTCACATAGAAACTAAACACTATTACTTATCTTTTATGGTACTGATCACCAATATGTGTCCTAAATCCTGACACAGGAAAAATGAGATGTTACATTTTTAGAGAAAATTATGGAAGAAGTTGAATACCAAACTATAGTTTAGTTCAACATAGGATCCTCAGATAAATGAAAATATAGAGGTGATTAATATAATTTTGAGTAATCTTTGGAGATGTTTAGTTTTAGGTAATTCAAGAACATGGGATAATTTTTTGGCACAAGTTGAGTTTTCTTGTAATAATTCAGTAAGAAGAAGTATAAAGAAGACAACATTTCAAAAAATTTAAGGGTCAAGTCAAAGAGGAGTTAAAAAATTAAGAGACATGAATAACGAGCCAATGAGAAGTGCTAAAGTAGAAGATTTTGTTGAGCATATGTGAGAAGTGCATAATCAAGTATGAGAATAGTTGGAAAGGAATAAAACATAGTAAAAAAAACATTTAGATCAAAAGAGAAAAGAGGATGAATTTTAGGTAAGAGAGTTAGTCTTAACATATTTTAGAAAAGAGAGATTTCTAAAAGGGACATATGATAGGTTTAAATGGAAAAATATTGATCCTTGCATAATTTTGTGAAAGTTTAGAAAGAATGCATATGAAATAGAGTTACCTAAAGGTATAGACATATCACCTATTTTCAATGTAGTTGATTTGTATCCATGTATGAAGGACATCGTAGTGCACATCTAAGTGAATATTTTGAAGACATGGAATGGATATTTTAGATTCCTAAGAAAGAGCGTGAAGAAGAAGAAAAATTAATTGACATGAGAGTTGTAAATAATACAAGAAGGAAGGAGTATATAGAATATCCAATAAAATGGAAATTCCAAGAAATAGAAGATGTGACATGGATTAATATATTAGAAGCTACAAAATAAGGTATATCATTAGCATAATTCTTGGAAGCCACATGAGCAAGAGAACATGTTTCTTTTATTACCTAGGGTATATGATGCAGGAGCATTTGTGTTAATGATAAATCTTGAATCAACCAAAAAAATAGATTAGTGTTGTGTTCTACAAGGTTTTTGACTGTACATAAGTCTTCTTTATTGCGTAAATGATATTTATGTTTTTTTATGTCATATTTTTTATGGATGGATTTAGTGTAATTTTGTGTTTTCAGTGAGCACACTTGTGTCTATAATGTTTTACACATTCTATTTTTATGCACATATATTTTAGTTTCTTTGTATAAATAATTCTGTAAAATTGTGTGCAAGATGTTGTTATAACATTATCTTTCTACATATCCATGTAAATATTTTTAGTATCTTTATATTAGTTTTGGATATCTCTCAAGCAACAATTATTTTGCAAAGTTGATTCTTCACCACAATGTTAGATGAGTAGAAGAGACTTTTGGAGATGATTGGATCTTCATTGTGCATCATACAAATTGAATCATTAATTAGTTGAATAACCTAAGATAAATTATAACATCATTCTTGAAATGATGTGAGGATCATAGTAAAAATATTTTTATGACAATTGATGATCATAAAGTCCAGTGAATTCGTGTGTCTTTATTTGTAATTATAGAAGAGTCATTGCTAGTCATTTGGTATTTAATTCTGAAAGTCTTAGAGGTTGATAAGGATTCATTTAATAAATGTGTGTGATCTATTTTTGGATGTGTTCAACTATAAAGTGATCATGTTCCTTGGAAATGTGAAGACATTTAATGTTGTTAGTAGGATAAAAGCACTTGATTTAAGTAGGAGGGTCTTGTATCTATATAAGCATGCCCTTATAGCTATCTTAAGCAGTGAGAAAGAAATAAGAATTTTGAGTTTGGAGAATAGAATAATTAAAAGAGTTTGATTTTAGATATTATGAGTTATTAAAAGATGATATCTATGGATCTGATGTAGTAACACATCTCATTGTGAGATCACGATATCATTGTTTTCATTGTCATGGTTATTGTATTTCCTTTGGTTGAATTCTAATAAATATATGAGTTGTTGTTGCATTTTATTACATTTTTCTCTGAGTATTCTAAGGGTTGCATGGTCTAATAAATTTATTAATTGAAACCCCTAACCATGATTGCATCAAGCAGTCAAAATCCAAATCTAAAGCATTTCAAATCAAGTCAAGAGCTAACATTATCAAATATCAGATCCAAATTTCTAGTTGCATATATATAGTTAAGGAAAAAAATTGCACATTCACTCTAGGTGGGAAAACTATGTGTGGCTTGATTACCTCATCATATTATTTGGATATGTAGGCATCCATTGTTCATCAAGGGGTGATTGGGGTCAGCTTAGTCCATTATGCTCCCTTTTTTTTGTAGGTTTCTAACTCTCACAAGTACCCCTATCATTTCAAGGAAAAAATAAGGAAAACAATGACTTCCACATGGCATAAAAAAATTTAACATCGTAGCTCGCTTAGTATACATAGGCATAAAAGGTGAATCCATCACTATTTTATCACAATCAATATAGACAAGTCCACGATCAATAAACATGACTGACTTGCACTGCTATCCATAGAGTGCAATCATATCCACGAATAATATTAGATGTTGCCTTTGATCCTAAACTTTCATAGTCATTTTTAATGTTGTTCCTCACTTTTAGACATCAGTGAAATTTAACCAAAGATCATAAAATCTAATTATCTTTTATTTGGTTGTATTTACTATTTTTAGCACATGCCACTTGTTAATTTCAATTTAAATCAATTTTAATTGACATTGAATTTTATGCTTAAATTTCATAGATTGCATTTTTTTTTAAAAATTTATCTAGTTTTACACCTAGTAAACAACTCTCATTTGTTATATCAAAAATAGGGTAAAAAAGTAATATGTCTCGATAAGTGACTATATGGCTAGGTTTTTGAGATCTTTTGGCAAGTATATTTATTTGATCTTACATGTCTTATATATGATGTTAAATGTAAGGATCCTTAGATGTATTAGCATGTGTATAAGTCAAATAATGATTAACATTGGTAGGATCAGCGATGTTAGCACCAACACAAAAATATAAACCATTACAAGTGGAATAAGATGGTAAATTATTAATAGGAGGTATAATATATGTAGTAGGCTACATAGGAATAGTTGGAGAAACCTTAGTAAGATCCACAGGTGGAGGCATATAAGGATTAACAGTAAGAGAACTGTGGTTTATCAAGATAGCCTCTAATATAAATATTTAAAACATTAAAAGGATCATTGACAACATTATCAAAGGTAGATTTCTTAGTCATTATTATATTTATTTCTTCAATTACAATATAAGCAATAAAATCAAATTCTTAAGAAATAATCATAAGATAGGCTTAGACCTTAGTTTGACTCTTAATACCAAAGTGCAGTAAAGAATAATCATTGGAAACATTGGCATTGAAAACATTAGCATTATTATCTCAAGCATATTCATCTAATCATCATCAAAAGAACCATAATCATGAAAAGGCATGTCATCAAGAACATATTTATATTTACCAGTCTTATTTGTGTCATTTGCATTAATCATAACATCATTAGTAGGAATTTAAATATTTTGCCTTTTTTTTCCAAAGAAGCACAAATAAGAAACAAGGGAAATTGAGCAAAATCAATAGGAGCACCAATCAACCTGTCACTTTGACTATTAGAGTTTTTAGATCTATCATTCCTAGTTAGCATAAGATATAAACATGATAAACATGAATGAAACTAGGGATATTGATGAAGTTATAAGGAATAAATGTAAATCTAAATTTTCTAATGTGACATGTATAAATTTAAAAATTATACTCTAAAGAGATGAAAAACAAGGAAACCCTAAGCATTGAATGTGTTCAAAGATAAAAGGGATTCACCAATTTATTTTACCAAATAGTTTCGCATTAGGTAACACCATTACATGAAAAAGGTAAAACTAAGGCAAAATCAAGATATATGATCATGTATATAGTCCTAAATAAAAATCAAATTTGAATTTTTCCTAAAATATTGAGTAACAATATGAATAGATGATTAAATAAGCAAAAATAAAATAAAAAGAGAAAGAATGATAGAAATAGAAATACATGGGCATTGAAATGGAATTATGGAACTAGAAGAAGGGGCTTAAATTGGCACAAATATTCTCCTGAATATATGATTGTGTTTTGTTTCTAGGTCATAATTGACAAAGGGGTGACATTGTCTAGGATAAAATTGGTAGAGCGCTGATTGAGTCCTACTATGACTGATTATGTCCTCTACACTTTTTCAAGTATATAACTATCTACAAAAATGTGCAAGCTAGTGATGAAAAAGGTTGTAACTTCACTTTGATGATATGGTAAGAATAATTTTTCATTTTTCTTCTCTTTTGATCTTGACCTAATCATCAACAATGTTTCAAAAAAGAGTGCGTAAAAGTTAATTGGTCAATGAAACCTATTGAGGAGTTGAAACTACATATCCTACATGCTCGAAATAAAGGTTTTATTTAATTCTATTTCATGTAAGTGAATATCAACCCAATAAGAGAGAAGACTTCAATGCTTCTCCCTAGATAATCAAATGCAATTTTATATGCTTTGCTATAACCTTAATTTGGAAAAATATTTAATGTGGAATAATAATTGTGTTGATTTTGATGTAATGTAGGCTCAATATGTAAGCTCTTTGAAAAGGGTACCAAAAGATTAGTTCAATGTATGATCGAATAACTTGGAGACAAAAGCTTTTCTACCACTTTGTTAATGATTAAGAGTATATATATATATATATATATATATATATATATATATATATATATATATATATATATATATATATATATATATATATATATATATATATATATATATATATTTAGGACACTTTGTAAATAAGCTTACCCTAAAAACAATGATGGGCAACAATCAAAACATGCATAATTAGGCCAAGGCATAATTGACCCACAAAAGGAAGAATGTCAAAAATAGTAGAGAGTCAATTCTGATGAGGAAAAAAATGGTAGAGGATTGATTATGTACTGGAGGTAATAAAGGATTAGAACACAAACAAATCTATATATTAGATGATTAGATGAGATGAGATCCTGGAGCTAACAACTAATACATCTCAGGTGTATTTGATGAAATATAGATAAATCAAGGCTGACAAGACTCTAATGAGAACTGAAAGTGTTCAAAAATTTGAAAATGTACATAAAAGGATCAAATGTGGAGAGGCATAATAAAGATGTAATAAAAAATGTGCTTAAAAATAAAATGCTTAAAAGTAAGATGTTTTCCCAAAGTTTACTATATCTTCAATTTTTGTCTCTTGAATTCGTTGCATATTTTTTTGACAAATCTTAATTATCTTTAAATATTTAAAAAATAAAAAATTAGGATGTTATTGTCAGTGTATCTATATTTTATTTTTCATTGATCCATATGAAATGTTTATCTTTCATATATAATTTTTGTCTATTTATATCACATGTTTATATTATTAAAATAAATTTAAACAATTAACTTTTATTTTAAATAAAATATAATTATCTAAAATTTAAATCTATAAATACAAATTTTATACATTTAAAATGTTAATTTAAAATTTACTATCATTTTCTTTAATATTATAATAAAAATAACGTATATTCTCACTTAATTTATTACAAGTCTTTATGAAACATTAAAGAAATGTAAATGATTATATTTTAAAAATAAATATCATTTTATGTTAATTTATTAAGTGTAACAATTAAGATAGGGCATACCCTTACAAACCCTCATAATTTGAATCCAATAGTTACAAACATTTTTTTTACAAATTAAAAAAACATAAAATTTAATTCTACATTATATATTTTATTGAAATTTTAAAATAAATTAATTGAACAAGGTAATTTTAAATGATCATAAATAATCATATTTAATTATATGTTATCCAATAGAGATCTAGTTAGAGTTTGATGGAATTTTTGCATCCACCTTCCATCATTTGGGCTCGGTCTCTATTATTTGGGAAGATAGAGGCATATGGTGAGATTACAGAAAATGGCAACTAAAGTTAGGGGAGATTCCCACTGAGATGCTCATGTGGCTTGGAGAAGGTGATGAAGAGATGCTGGGAAGTCATGAGAGGCTTGAGTTTGGTAGTGACTGGTGAGCCTAGTAGATCTCCATAGGCGGACCTAGGGTTAAATTTTGCATCGAGAGAGGATTCCTTATATTCACCTAGGAAAGATATCTACTCGATAGGGTTTAAATTTGAACCTATTTACAGATCCTCCCTAAGAAGTGGAAAGGGGTTTGGAAGGCCCTAAGCTACAAGGGTTTGTTATGGTTAGAGGTATTGGTGAAGAGTCATTAGTTGTGCCTCCTGGGGCTACTCGGATTGAGGTAGACATATTCAGCCCTGTGGAGGGTGGTAGGGGTTTGAATTCTTATGTTGAGGTAGTCTCCTAAAATAAAGGGAACTCGATGGTAAAAATTGTGGGTGTTTCAAAAACCCCTCTCTCCATGTCTTTTGAGCATAAGGCCCTTAATGAATTATAAAAAAATGAAGAGTGGTTTGATTGCTTCTTGCCTAACCTCCTTGTACTTCATAAATAGATTTATAATGATTGGTAGTCACTAATAGAAGGTGACTTGGATATTTATCTATAGACAAAATGTTTTTTATTATGGATTTTGAGATATCCAAAAATCAGTTAAATTTTTGTAGAATAAGACTTAGAGTTGTGAGCAACATCTCCACTTTATGAAACCTTGGTTTCCTTTTTTTCAATCCTCTTACTAAATCTCTTAACTTTAGGCATGTTTGGGTGTGGATACCACACTTCATCTTACATTTTTTGTCTAAGTTGTGTCCGTGGGAAATCTAAAATCTTGTTGGTGAGATGTTGGCAGTTGATGAGACTACTAGTTCGTATGATTGTAGCACCTTTGTTTGCATCCTAGTTTACTTAGACTCATCTCAAGATCTGCTAGCTTCCATTGAGTTGATTCTTAGGGAATGTTGTTGGTCCCAAGTACTTGACTAAAAAGGACTATCATTTTGATGTCATAAGTGATTTAACATGGGTCATTTGGCTGTGAACTATTGTCGTTTCAAGAGGAAGGTGGAGTCTTCTTGGTGTAAGAATGCTCGAGCTGATCATTTATTTGTTAATGATTCAGGTATCGTCTCTTCTTCCTTGCATAAGGAGGTGGAATGTTTTTAATATTCTAGTCTTGATCTCAAGACTTTTAAGTGAAATCCTTCTGCCTCAAGGTTATTCTTTCTGAGCTAAAGATGATTAAGGACTTTGGGGTAAGCTTGTCTAGAAAGGAAGATGGTAATTGCAATCATAATAGCGAGGAGAGGGATTTGGGTTCTAATGCTATAGAATTTTCATTATTAGATGATAGAGATGCTACTTTTAGATGTTAGTCTTTGTTTGTGTCTGCTCACTTGTTAGGGAAGATTCAGGATAGGCATGTGATCCTAATGGTTGGTTGATTGTGAGGAAAAGTAAAAAAGGGTGAAGAAACACCAGAGTTTCTTCAACAACTCTCCATTCACATTATGGGGCAGGGGAAGGTAGACATTAAGGGGTTTGGTAGGTGGTGGGTTGGTACATCTTTGGCTTGGTGGTGTAGTATGCCTCCTTTGGTAAGCTTTTTTTTGGAGAGGAGGGTAAATTTGGCTCATCTTGGTGTGTGTTTATGATCCCTATTAAATAGATAAAATCTTACTAACCATTTTTGATAGGTTTGAATTGGCTTTTGACTTTTTTTTGGTCAATGGGGATATTTGCCTAAGTGGGATCTTCATTTTTTTTAGCCCTAGAACTGTTTCCTAGTTATTATGGCAAAAAAACTATAGATGACCATAATAAAAATTCCACTTTAAATGGAAATCACTAGCATACCTATCTTAGATAAATTTATGTAAAAGATGTTGAGAGATATCATTCTTGAGATACCTATTCCATGTTAGAGTATCTTACTATTCATGGTTTCTAGGTTCTAGCTAGGTCTTTATTCTTTACCTAATTTTGTCTTATGTGAGGTTTAGTCCCACATTGCCTAGTTTAGCTTGTATTCTGTTTTACCTTGCCTATATAAGCAAGTGTTATTACTTGTAATATTATGCTTTTGTATTCATTTTTTTTGTGAATAACAATTGTTTTGTGTCTAATTGGTTTATTCTCTTGTTTATGTTGAAGCATCAATGGCTATGGTAATGAGCCATTGGAGAGATCTTAGCTAAAGAGTTTTGATAATTCTTTCATGATACTAGAGCCACCATCTAATAGCCATTACTCAACCTACTTCATTGCATTATTTATCTTTACAATGTGACTATGGATATCTATTTTTGCAAGTCTTTTGCAAGCTTCTTGGCTTTAAATTTATTGAGGGTTTTACCTCCATTATTGAGATTGTCTATAGAAATATTAGATTCCTCAGCTCATTCAGGCCAAACCCTCCATTGAAGGTTTATTTTAATCAAATATCTCTCTTTCATCATTGATCTATTTTTTTTGGTTTTACATTGAATAAATCTGAGGAACCACCTCTTACCTGATCCATGTGCTCTTTGTCTAGATATATTGTTGGGTTTGGTTTATAATGTGTTTAATTGTGTTTAGTTTAAACATGGCTCTCTACAAGGATATCTTGAAGGTCTCTGCTGTAGATTTTGATTTGGTATGAGTCATGTGCATTTGCACAAGGCTACATTCTTCTTTGGGAGCTTTTTTTTTCTTAAAAATCTATAGACTTTAGCATGGCAGAGAAAGGCACTAGAATTCTTTTGGTGGTCTGCATAGTAGCATTGATATTTTTTCTTTGCCTTGTTTGTTTGGCATCATCTATCTTTGATCTATGTAGTTCTGAAAGGTTTTATGGATGTCATCCTCTATTCATGGCTACCTCCACTTGTTTGGTGGTTGTCTACAATCATGTGTATAATATTCTCCTAAAGAGAATATATTGTTGAACCACAAGTGTAAATATTTATATTATTAAGCATCTCATACCTGGATGCCATTTTGTGTGGTTATTCCCTTGGATCATGCCATCCAGCATCCATCTAGTGTCTGATCATTTTGTTTACTGCTATAGCTAGTGATGGAAGGTCATCCATGATATTTGTGTTTCCTTTGGATGCAATTGTAGTGAATAGAGTAAGGTAGCAAGAGCAACCGCATCTCAATATTGGGAAGCATCTCAAGTGCCTCACCAAGCTTGCTGTCAAAACCATTAAGATCCTAGATGGAGAAACCATTGACTGTGTTCAAATTTCTCACCATCTAAGCCCTGTACATCTTCCTTGTTCTTCCAATAATGCCCCAAAGATGTTGCTCCATCTAATAAGCTTGTGGTTTTTTGGCAGCCTATTTTTAATTGAAAGATGGTGAATGGTGTTTGCCTTTGGCATTGTCTAACTTCATTCAACATTGATTTTGGAATTTAATTTGACATTGCATGATGAAGAGGAAGTGTTGAGGCTTGCATGGAGAATCTAGATAGTGGCGTGCATGGTGGATCAATCAAGCAATGTGGTAGTCTGTTGGACCGCAATTTTTTCTAGATCTACACTTTGCTTAGTTGGCATTGGAAAAACAACAAAGAGTTGTCTAATTTCTCCCTTTGATGGCATATATTTGTAGATCTTGGAATACTCCAATGGTGGCATCCCTATGTTCTTTGAGGCTTGTAACCTCCCATGGTGATGCCCAAGCTTGTTTGCATAATGGTAGCATTTTTTCTCTCCTCAATTGCTAAGTCAAAACCTTAAATTCGTTGCCTAATAGCTATTTTTTTAAAATTAAAATGACCCTAAAATAATTAAATCATTTTTAATTTAAATTGAAATATATTTATTAGGTCATTTTTAAAAATTGACTATGTATTTACCTCTTAAAATGAAGCTATTTGTGGATTTAGAGTTTATAGTGGTGAATAGGAATAATTTTTTTTGCCTTCTGTTGATTTGAGGAGATTCTTGATTCTGTGCTGATTCTAATGAGTGGTTGGAAGACTAGGTTCCTCTTCACAACAATTTTTTTTAAAATTTTAGTGCAAATTTTATTAAATAGATATTTTTTAAAAAAGAAAATAGATTGTTTAATAACTTTTGATCGGTAGCTTGAAATCAAGAACCATGTTTTGAAAAAGTTCATATTTTTTAATTTTACACACATTAGGCCTATTTATATTTTAAACTACACTAAAATATAAAGTGCCACAATTTAGGGAGGTCTCTTCACATTAGATGTGCTACAATTTACTTATGATTTATGCTGACATTTTAGTGATGATGCATTTTGCTATATTTTGAGCATTTGTTAAGAAATTATTCAATTTTTTTCACACACCTTAATCTCTTTCATTTGTTATAGATCAGAGGGTGAGGTCCGATCTCGTAAGAGGTTAGACCCCCTCATAGGCAACACAAACTTCCTTTTTGCTTCTTTTCGATTGCATTGTCATAATTTGTTACACTCATGGATGCATTTTTAGTTGAGTCTAACATCCTATTTTTGAGTGTACATTGTCACTATTATAAGATTTTATGTGATATGAGCCTTGCATTGTACTTTATGCATGCACTATTTTAGATTCATTTTTTACTGAGTTTGACATCCTTTTACATGTGCTTTGAAGATTGTTGTTTTTTAATTACTGATTTTTTTTGGATGTGTTTGCATACATTATGGCTCTTTTTTTCATTTGACACACTCTTCTATCAACCCATGACATGCATTAGTACGTTGACACATTGGTAGTTGTGTCATGTCTCCTCAAGGCCCCTTTCTTAGTGCTTTGCCTTCTTCTATGGAGACACCTCATCACTCCCTTGTTTTTGGAGCACCTCATTGCTCCCTTGTTTTTAGAGCATTTCTTGATGGATTATTCAATAGGTTGACAATCTTCTCATTTGGAGCTATTTTGATGAAGCCTAGTGTTTTATTTGTTTTCATCTAGTGTTTTTTGTGTATGGGTTATATTTTATTCACACTAATTTCAAAAATGTTATGGGGGGTTTACTAACACAACCTTACCTACCTTCATCTGTTTGTGTGCTCTATTTTGGGCATCTTTTTCACTTCATCAGTTGCTTGTATTTTTCATCACCATTATGGGCCATCATCTTTGAAAGACTTATCTATATTTTTGACATTTTTTTTTCGATAGTTGATAGTCTCCTTATTTGGAGATATTCTAGTGTATACAATGTCAACTTATTCGGTGTTCAAGTAGTGGATTCAGACCATTTGTGCAAACACCTTTGTTTCTTCATTCCATCCTTTTAGCAGTATGGGGGTATGTGTATATTATGTTTTTTGGTGTTGATCATGCCTTGCACATGTAGTAATATTTTGTACTTTCATCACCACTGACAATCTTCTTGATTGAAACTATTTTGGTGAAGCTCAATGTCAATTGTTTTTGTGATTGAGTAGTGGATTTAGACTACTCGTAAAAATCAAATTATTTTATGACTTGTGAGTAATTAGAGTGCACACTACTTCAACATCAACTTTGGGGGGCTTTCTAGCTCTCTCTTCTTCTTTTCTCTCCTTTGAGGGGGAGTTTCTCCTATGAATTTTCTCTCTTTTTCTCTACTTTATGAGAGTTATATGTATTTTTCACTTTTGAGTATTTTATGGATTTATCCTTTATACATAGGTATCTTATTCATGCACTTTATTTACCAGAACCCATATGAGGATTGTTACTTGACTCCATGACCTTCTTAGTGATTCTTATAGTGACACCAATGTGGCATCCCCACCAGTGACACCAATGTGGAAGCCCCACTAGTATATATGCTCAATTCACCATCATGTTGGAGGGTGTTCAAGTGATGCTTCCTCAAGTTCATCATTCTACTTAATACTTTGGAGCACAATGTTTGTGTTCAGTGATCCTCGTATTTTGTACCATTCCTACTTTGACTTGATGGGTATAAGGGCTTGACATCCATGTACTCTAGCAGGATGGATTGACATCCATAGGGACACATGACTTCACATTGCATCCTCTATTTTTAGCCCCTATCTTCACTTGAGGGGGGTGTTAGAGTATCTTATTACTCATGCTTGCTAGGTTCTAGCTAAGCCTTTGTTCTTTACCTAGTTTTGTCTTATGTGGGGTTTAATCCCACATTGCCTAGTTTAGTTTGTATTTTGTTTTGCCTTGCCTATATAAGCAAGTGTTATTCTTTGTAATGTTATCTTTTTGTATTTATCTCTTTTGTGAATAATAATTGTTTTGTATTCAATTGGTTTATTCTCTTGTTTATGCTGAAGCATCAATCATTGTGATAATGAGTCATTGGAGAGATCTTGGCTAAAGAGTTTTGATAACTCTTTCATTCCACTTATGTCACAAATATGATATTATATAAATGTGTCAAAAATGATATTTCTCAACATTTTTTATATAGATTTATCTAATATAAATATGTTTGTTTATTTTATTTATTTTTATTATTATTATTTTTTTCATCATTTCTTTATTTTGTTGGTAGATTTGTTACCTCTTCTTTATTGTCATTTGTATCACATTAATTAATTTTAAGCTAATGTCAATGTTAAAGTACTATTCATACATGATTTGGTAGTGAGATCCGAATCACAAAAATTAAATTTATTACACAAATGACAATAAAAAAACCGTACTTTGTTAATAGTTACCAATAAAATAATCTTTTGGACATTAATGAAATTTAATTAAAAAAATCTTGAAAATCTATGAAGATTAGTTTACTATGATTAATCCAACCATTACCATATATCACTTATAAAAAATAACAAAATCACATGTTTCTTCCACTGATAAAAGCAAAAAAATGGGCAAAATTTGTTTAAAAGACATAAAAGGAATTCATTGCAGCTAAAGTAATGACAATCTAGGTAAAAATACAAATGGAATATATTGGTAAATAACCTAATGAAATGGAATAGATCATCTTAAAGTTAAATTGAAAGGCACGATGGAGCTTAGGTTCCATTCATCTCCATCAATAAAATACCCAATAGTGAATTGTTGTGCTTTGGGGGTTACAACGATTACTGCCTTTGAGCTACATTTTCTCTACAATTAATCTACTACAACTAAATTATAGCTTTTCTTTATTTCTTCAAGTATTTTTAGTCGAATTCTATTTGTATATTTCAATCAAAGAAAACATAATGATTGATTACCTTCTTTTATTGATTATGATTGTGTTACAAATTTCAAATCCATGATTTCTGCTTTTGACATTTGTATTAGTGTGTGCATATGCATACGTTGCAATCGAGTTTATATATGTGAGAGGAGATTCTTTACATTTTCAAAAAAAAATTACATATCTTATATTTTATTCTATGCATTTGTCTTTTTACTTTTTCCATTAGTTTTGTTTTTTATTTGATTTCTTGTTTCATTTTATATTTATATGTTTTTTTAATATATATATTTAATGTCAATAATATTTAAATTTTATTTTTATATATTTTTATGTTTGTTATATTTAAGTTTTTTTTTGGTTATGACAAATTTTTTTATATTTTTATGTACACATTTATTTGTTATTATAAAATGTTTCTCGACATAACTATGAAAAATAATTACTTACATTTTTTTAATATTAAAAAAATAATATTTATAAATATTCAATATTATTAGTACAAATATTTTAAAGTATTGTTTTAGATTTATCACATAATCTTATTTATTGAATAATTTTATTATTATTTATTTATTTTTTAATTTTTTTAGTAAGTGATACCTTGAGTCTTACTATATTATTATATTGGGTTGAAAAAAAAAAAAAAATCAAACTTAAGTATGTATTTAATATATCTCGATTTTTCAATAATATTCTGCAAAAATAAAATAAAAACCACCATATAACAATTAAATAAGCATCAAATTTAAAATTATATATTTTCATTTATTAACATCTACTTAAATATAAGCCCATCAAATCTCAAATTTAATGTCTATTTTCACCCCACTTACAAATGAGTGGTTTAGCCGTTATGCCAACCAAATTTCTCCACCTCTCTATTGGACTAGGTTTGTTTTAAATACTCTATTATTATTTTTTTTTTTGTTGTAGCCAATGAGCAATATCTTATTATAAAATTGATTATTTTATTTATTTATTAAAAAATGTGTTTTATTTATTTGTATGTTTATGTTATTTTAAATTTATTGAAACAAATATGAAATATAATATACTATTTAAATTATTAAAACATGTTTATATTGCATATAATAATTTTTAATACAAGAGATGTCTTAAGAGAGAATTGGTTTTAACAGAGCAATTAAGATCTTTTATAGAGTTCGGCAAATATTCCAACTTATTGCAGTAGGAGATGTCAAGGCTAGTTAAAGAGGACAAATTGCCAATAGAATCGAGCAAATATTTCAACTTATCACAGTGGGAGATGTCAAGGCTAATCAAAGAGGACAAATTGCCAATAGATTCAGGAAAACATTTCAAATTATGTGAGGTGGAGATGTTAAAGCTGGTCAAAGAGGACATATTCCCAATAGAATCGGGCAAAGATTTCAACTTTCTGGCATCAGAGATATCAATGCTGGTCAAAGAGGATAAATTACCAATAGAATTGGGTAAAGATTTGAACTTTTTGAACAACATGATTTTAAGGCTAGTCAAAGAAGACAAATTGCCAATAGAGTTAGGCAAAGATTCGAACTTATTGCACCAAATGATATCAAGGTTGGTTAAAGAGGACAAATTGCCAATAAAATTGGGCAAAGATTCCAACCCATGGCAAGTGAAAATGGTAAATGTGATCAAAGAGGACAAATTACCAATAGAATTGGGTAAAGATTCCAACCCACTACAATGAGAAATGCTAAATGATCCAGGCAACAATTTAGGTGACAATTCGGATGACAGTTCCACCCCAATTGATGACGGAACTTTTGAGAGCCATAACTTTTGCACCGTAGCTCCAATTGACTCACCGTTTGAACTGTTGGAAAGATAAGAATGAGGAGAATGTCGTGAGATGACATGGAGCTTTGCTCAATGAAGTTTTACCCTCGAAAACCCAATGGAAGTACCTCAAATTTTAATTTTAGTAGTGTAGTCTAAAAATAGTAAGTTTCTAAAAATAGTTTTTCCTCGAATTTTGTATTGTTTTAAATCTTGGAAGTCGAACCACTTAATCTCCCTCAAGATTGGTGACCTTTCACATCCTCCCCATGCTTTCAAAATGTGTATAAATGAAGAGGTAACCTAAAATGTGAAAACAGACATCTCTTCCCAGAGATAAGCATATATTTGTATTGCGATCTTGAGTAATACTACATCTCTTCTCAGAGAATTCATTGTTATTGTGTTATTTCTATGCTATTGAAATATTTATCAATCAGAACTTCTAAGTTTTGGATTAGTAAACGCGATCAAAGAGGACAAATTACCAATAGAATCGGGTAAAGATTCCAACCCACTACAATGAGAAATGGTAAACCTGATCAAAGAGGACAAATTACCAATAAAATAGGGCAAAGATTCCAATTTACCACAACCAAAAATATCATGACAAGTCAAAGAAAGCATATTCTCAAAAGAAATTGGCAAGCTTTCGAAGAAGAAAGTTCCAATTTGTCTAGTTGACCAAAGTTATTTGGTAATTCCCTTAACTCGGACTCGGACACACTGAGCTTTCTGAGTGATCACTGATTGGTCACTTGGGAAGGCAACACTCGCAAAGACACATAGTCTCTAAAATTCAAAATCTCTAGTTTTGTCATATCGTCCAGAATGTTCTCTGACGCGATGGTGAGTTCCTTGCAATATGATAAACTAATATGTTCCAGATGTATCAACTGCTTAAAAGATACTGGCAACGTCTTCAACTGTGAACAATTTCTCAGATCTAGATGTCTGAGGTTTGTCAAATCGCCAAACATTCTAGGCAGCTCTCTTAGTCTTTCACAAAATTGTAACTCAAAGTGTTGTTGGTGTTAAGCCACACTCAGACCGAAGATGGACTGGTCCAAGAGGGGCCAGTAGCTCAGTGGCAGAGCACTCTAGCAGCATATGGATGGTCCTAGGTTCGAGTCCTAGCTGGTCCATGTCTCAACATGGTATCAGAGCCAGGTCCAGGCTAGGAGCCCCAAGCACACAAGAGGTGTGGCTTAAGGGGGGGTGTTGGTGTTAAGCCACACTCAGACCGAAGATGGACTGGTCCAAGAGGGGCCAGTAGCTCAGTGATAGAGCACTCCAGCAGCATATGGATGGTCCTAGGTTCGAGTCCTAGCTGGTCCATGTCTCAACACTTTAGACCTCCTATTGACCTTGGAAAGCTTCAGAAGCTGCGACACCCTGTAATAATAATCTCTCTCAATTCCAGAGAAGGCTGCAGAAACGTTTCAGTTCAATTAGACGCAAACCTCTACAACAATAATTTAAAAAAAAAGATTCAGTATATGCTTGCTTTATAAAATATTCCTAAAGGAAGGTAAGATGCTTACATCTACATTTGTCCTCCACAATCTTTTTAAGCGCTCAGCACCTCCAAACTCTAAAACACTTAAACTCTTCAACGAAATCCAGGACGGAAGAGTTTTATGCCGAAAGCCCAGGCATCGAAGGCACACGAGCCCTGTTGATAGAGTTGCAAAGTCTTTGGTAAAGGTATCTCCTCTAATAACGAGGAGTTGAAATGGATTAGAGACGAACGAGGAGCTTCTCACAACCTCCATGCACTCTTGGAGAGGTGTCTGATGATGGGACGAAGAGGCACGGGGAAAATATTTATAGGCAGGGCGAAAATATTTATCAAACACAGCACTCTTTCCTGAATGGGAAAAGAAAAAAAATTAAATTGCTGTACCACGAATTAATAAGATTTCAATTCTAAGATATAGGACAGACTATAAAATAAAATATTTAGCTGGTCTGAGTGCTCTCACCATTTTTAGTGGCAAGATCTTCATAAAACTCGTTTCTTTGAGCTTGAATCCCCCAATCAGCACTCTTTCCTGAATGGCGCAAAAATAATAATATTTAAAACAAAAGCAAAAACAAACAAGGTTTCCATCCTAAGATATAGGACACCGTGTAAAAAAAAAAACTCACCTCGGTGTGTTTCTGAATGTCGCCAATTTGTTCTGGTAACAAGAGGCGATAGGGTGAATTTCTGATTGCGATTTCTCTTCCTAAATCCCTCAACTGATCATGCATTTTGATGCGGTTTTTTTCATCGACCTCAACCAAACACTTATTCACCAGTGTTTCCCAACTATACACAGCACTCCATCGACATCCGCCCCACACTGCAATGGCCATAGTTTTTTCTTCTCCATTGAAAAAACAAGCTATATCTAGAATATCTGCTGCTCTTCCTCATCCAGTGCATCATAACTTATTTTGAGCGTCTCTTTTATATCCTTGGGCAACAATTTGGAGATTTTATTCAACTGAGATTCCCAATAATTCTTGGGCGTTCCATAAAGCTGTCCTCCAAATACCTTAAGGGACAAAGGCAATCCCTTGCAAACATCAACAAACTGCTCAACAAGATCTTCAAAACTTTCAAGTGGGGACGGTTGTAAGAAAGCATGCCAACATAAAAGTTTTCTGGCATTCCCAATTTCTAAATCTTTTATTCTGTAGATGGAGGAGATGCCCCATGATGTAAGAACCCCCATTTCACGACTTGTCACAATAATTACACTCTCTTGTGCAAAGCTGTCTATTCCTGGCAAGAGAGCTTCTAGCTGGTCTTGATGATCCACGTCATCCAAAATGACAAACAATTTAAGAGATCTCAAACGGTTAGCCAGGACTACCTTGCCTTTTTCTACATTATCAAATGATGAATCTTTTAAACCAAGGTCTTCTACCTTATCAGATGATGAATCTTGTAAACCAAGGTCTCCTACCTTATCGGATGATGAATCTTTTAAACCAAAATACTTGGTATGCAAATCTTTTTTTAAACCAAGGTCTTCCAGTAATATTTTCTGCTGTGTATGCAAATCATTTTTAGCTGCAGCATCCTTCACATTAAAAAAAAAAAATTACATTTTTCCATGGAGGAACTTTTCTTGTTGTATATTTCTTTTGCCAGTGTCGGTTTCCTACATCCACCCATGCCAACAATTCCTACAATTTGCACATTACTGTGACCCTGTGAAGATTTAAGTGCACTTCTTTCAAAGTCATGGAAAGCTTCATCAAGATCCACTGGATGTTTGGCTACCTCTAACGGCACTTTTTTCATATACTTCAATACATGATTCTCAATGCTCTTCAATAGCATCCCTTCATTCCTAGACAAGAGAAAACCACAAAATAAACATCAAACCACCAATGGTATGAAAAATAACAACTAAAGGTAATAGCTTAAGAAATAAACAGTTTTTTCAAAAAAAACAAAAACAAAGCTAGAACTAAATAAAAATAGCATGGAAGCTAATCTAATTGGCAAAAGGGATGTAAGACCTCCAAAACTTAAAAAAAATTTAAAATTTCAGAAGGGAGAATTTGGGTTGTAGGCACCTTTAATTACGAGTGTTGGTTATTGCTCATTATCTTTCATTCTTTTATTTTTATTTTTAAAATTTAAGACTCTTAAAGTTTAAAATAATAAAGAATATTTTTGAAAAAACAGAATAGAATACATACAATCCATTTTTATATCACAATATATGATCCATCATCATACTGTCATATTTAATATCTTTTACAAACCTATTGTAGAGCTTGTTTTTTAAATGCATCAAACTTTTCACTATATTAGCTCTACTCAATTGCCTGACTATGAAAATTAGATTAAGGTCATCTATTGTAAATCTTGTTTTTTAAATGTATCAAACTTTTCACTATATTAAATCTACTGAATTCCCTGGCTAACTTTTCACTATATTAAATCTACTGAATTCCCTGGCTATGAAAATTAGATTAAGGTCTTAGATTAAATATTTGGTTAAAAAGTAAATCTATATTATTATTGGTTAGTCTTACATGATTTTCTAAGATGAAATTTAGTAGATTTTAAGAGAGCTTAAGGGCTATATTTGCTGAAATTGGGTATAGGCCTTTGAATCTAAATAGGTTTTCAATAAATAGATTCAACACCCACATACCCGTACAACCATTCAATGGTTGGCATTCCATTGCTTAGTTTTGAAAATAAATGACGTGTCTTACAAGAGTTGAAAATATTGTTATTAAAGTTTGAAGCAAGTTTGAAACACTAGGGGACTTTGGTGAGTTTTTTTTGGGGTAGATTAAGGTACTCAATAACAAAATCATTTATTTTTTTCACTTTTTAAAATAAAGTGGTCATTGTAGTGGATTTAGTGAGCTAATACATCACTATTATGCGAATAGGAATTTTACAATGATTGTGGTGGGATGAAGTATAATGGAGTTGTTCACTTTTATGTTTGATATTTATTTGACCATCATACTTCAATTTCAACCTTAAATTTGACATCCATTTGATCATCAATTAGATTTTTTTTTTCTTTTTGCTTGAAGAAAGCAATAAAAAAATCATAATATCTTGGCCATATGGTGGGATTTGGAACTCTTTTTTTTCTTAGATTTTTTTTTTTTTGATCCCAACACACTAATGTAACTACATAGATGCCATTACCACTAGATTGTATGAAATTGAAGGAGAAGGTAATGAAGTCTTTAATAAATGTGGTATGTGAAAAATCCAAGATAAAAACTTTGAGATCGATATATCTTGACATATTTCAAATATATGTATTTAAGATATCTATATTGTTATATGTACAAAGTAAAGAAAATACGATCATAATTATATCCTTCCTAAAAAAAATTTAACTTCCAAGAGCAATATCTAGTTAATAAATTATTATTAAATAAACAAGATTGATGTGATTTGCTTAACATTGGAATTGTGGAAGCCTCGAATGCGATTGGGCAGCCATACTTTTTCTTGACGCCATCTACCTCAACACAACATCATCCCCTTTAATACTACACATTACTTAAAATTTATTGAATTTCTATTTTTTTATAATTCAATCAAATTTCATTTATATAATTCCAAGCTTTTCATATTTTTAATAAATCAATCAAATTTCACTTTAAAATTCCATGCATTTTATATGGTTTTAAAATCATTTCCAATACATTTATAAAATGCATAGAATAGTTTTAATAGAATTTAAATAGGCTTTTCAAAATCTGAAAATTTTATAATGCTAATATGCAATGAAAACAATTGAGTGGGAAAGAACTGAAGAGGAGAATTTTGAATGGAGTATTGGATGGGATAGCGTTGTTTCAAGATAGAATCATGGATTCTCCGCTACCCCCATTGTAGATGCTATGATTGGTGAACACATAATCATGAGGTTGAACCCTCCAAATCCAGGTAAGTAAGGTTCTCTTGTTTCCTGTATATGGGAAGACAAACTCATAGGGAAAAAACCAACAATTATCTCTGTTGAAACCCAAACATTGAAGGCCACTTTGGAGGAAAGGTTCTATGCCTATGAATACCTAACACATTAGTTGAGCGATCCTAGTCCAAACTATCAAATGCCCTAGTTGGGAATTTTTAGAGATGAAGACCCAATATATACACCTTCAGAGCTAGGGCTAACAGAAAGTGGAAGCCTAAAGGACATGTTGAGATCTCAACCCAAATTATAGGTTTATTTCTTATTTATTTATCCAATCAAGAGGATTGTTCAAATAATCTATTATGAGGTCCCTTGTTCCTATAAAAAACTTACTTATTCATCAAAAAAATAAACTAGGGGTGGATCTTAACAAAGAAAACTTCAATCAACTACCTATCTAGGTTAAACTATCAGGTCTTTCGCTAGAATTTTGGGAAGAAGAGGGTTTGATGGGTATTACTAACTCTTTTGTTCAATTTATCACCTTCAATCCAATCACTAAGGATCCAAGAGAAGACTAGTGTTTGCTAGATTCTGTGACAATAGTTTTCTGGACAAGGAGCTCCTATCCTCTATCAAGTTAGTGTCCAAATATGGAGATTGGTCTCAAATGATAGAATATGAAAATATGCCATCATTTTTTTCTATATGCGAGAGATTAGGGCATGATTCTAAATAATTTCCTCTTAAAAATTAGGAATAACTTGTATGGAGGAGAAAAGAGGATAACCCCTCCACCCAAGATCAGACCCAAGAGGAAGATCCTGATGTCACAACACCTAAGAGAGATAAGGAAGACATCAGTCTCCAAAAGGATCATGAATAGAGTAGTTCTTCCCCATCTAGGGTAGACCACAAAGCTCACCCAAGTCCTTCATGTGATCCAAGGCCAACTACACATGATCACTTAGGGGAGCCAACTATTACAATCCTTAGAAAAGAGCTACAACCAAGTGTTCTTTTTAGAAAATAGTAGGAGGAAGAAAACAAAGTTGAATTTGATCTTGAAGTTTTGAAATTAAGAAAGATCGATCTAAAAGAGACTTCAATGATGGAGGAGAAATATCCAAAATATCTTGAGAATGGAGAGTTTGGAGACATGGAAGACCATGGGCAGGATCATCATGAGGAGAATAAATGTATCTTGGAGGATACAATGATGGAGGAGGAAGGGACTAAAGATATTAAGGATGGAGAGATTAGAGACATGGAAAATTGGGAACACGATCAACAACTGGGATGAAAGGAAAAGGATGATCGTCTAGTTCCAGAGACACAAATTGAAACTCAAGCTCTGACTATTGAGATAGATGTAAGGAATCTAAGGGTTCTTGATTTTTGGGAGGAATATAATTATAAGGAATATGTTAGAAAGGGGTTGGAGATCTTGGAGCCAGAGCCTATCCATGAAGGTAGAGATAATGAAGGCAATTAGAATTTGGTATCAGACAGAAAAACCAAATCCAAGAGAATGGTTCACCAAAGTGTTAAATAACAAGGAGTACAAAATTGAAAGAGATTGTTAAATCTAAATCTAGGTACTTAGATAGCTATTACTATTGAGCATTTGTATGTTTTCCGGAAGTGAGCTGAAAATGTCTTTGTTTGTTGTTAGTTTTTGGTTGTTCCTTTGTTTGCTGACAAATTGTTTTTGATCAACAATGTTTTGTTTGTTTTTGATGTTTTGGCTAGTGGTTAGCCTCTTGTTTTACAATTGGGCCTATTGATACATATCTTAAGTGGGATGATAATGGTTTTTTGTGCTGTTAGTTTTTAATTATTACTTTGTTTGTCGACAGATTGTTGTTGATCAACAATGTTTTGTCTATTTTTGATGTTTTGGCTAGTGGTTAGCCTCTTGTTTTACAGTTAGGCAAGTTGATGCATATTTTTTGCTAGTTCTTTGTGTAAGGGAAGGGACCTTTTCAAAATCCTCCTTTTATCTTTATCCAAAAAATATATACAACCCAGTTAGCTGTTATTCTTAAAATATAATTGGACATTAAAAAAATGACCAGGGGTAAAACATGTTGTAAAAATTAGAAAGTTAAAAGATTGACAATTCACAGGTCCCCCATATTTGGGGCCTTCCAACACTCATGTGGCCAAGTAGAGGAGGCAAGCAGAGACTAGGGGAAGGGGTGGTTATTGGTATTATAGATACAAAAATTTATCCTCAGCATTCAAGCTTTTCAGTGCAGTACTTGCCTCCTTATGGACCTGTTCCTGGATACACAGGGAAATGTGAGCTTGAACCAGTACTTCATAGGATTTTTTGCAATGGAGGAATAGTCAGGGCTCAACATTTTATTTCTGCTGTAATTGTAGCAGGGTCATTCACCCCTTCTATTGATTTTGATTCACCACTTGATGAGGAAGGTCATAAAAGGTATGATTATGGATTAACTGTGTGAAAGTTTGTGTGATATATAAAACTGGAGTAATAGGTGTTCTCTATGAAGAAATTCAAAATTCTAAGAGGCAAGCAGAGACTAGGGGAAGGGGTGGTTATTGGTATTATAGATACATAAATCTATCCTTAGCATTCATGCTTTTCAGTGCAGCACTCGCCTCCTTATGGACCTGTTCCTGGATACACAGGGAAATGTGAGCTTGAACTAGTACTTCTCAGGAATTTTTGTAATGGAAGAATAGTGGGTGCTCAGCATTTTGTTTCTGTTGTAATTGCAGTAGGGTCATTCACCCCTTCTATTGATTTTACTTCACCACTTGATGAGGAAGGTCATAAAAGGTACGATTATGGATTAAGTAACTGTGTGAAAGTTTGTGTGATATATAAAACCTAAAGTAATAGGTGCTCTCTAGGAAGAAATTTGAAATTCTAATCAAGGATCAAGTATAGATATGCTATTCTTTTAAGGGCTAAATTGAAAATTTCAAGAGAGTTAGAGAGTAACCCTCTAAATTGTAAACTCTAAACAGAGCTCCGATGTCAGAAGTGTTTCTCTCTAGTTGAAACAGTGATGAGTTTTTTGTACTTTGGAATATTGAAATCCCAAATTTGAGCTTTCTCAAGTTATGTCCTATAAGCCTAGGCATTGTACATGTATCTTTTATTTTGAAGACCGCATTTTCTCCTTCAGACGCTTCTTTTGAAGTGCATTAAAATAACCTATTTTTTTGTTGAAGGGAATGCCAATCTCTTTTGACAAATTGAATCCCTATTTATAATGCCCCATAACTTATGTGTTTGTGTTGCTTCTTCTCATAATCAGTCATACAGTTGCAACAACAGCAGGGAATTATGAAATACGAGTGAGAATGCATGGTTGTGAATTCAGAAAGGCAAGTGGCATGGCTCCTAGGGCTTGGTAATGCCTCAAAAGCAAAACAACTGAACTAGAAGATTTACTTAGTTTCTTTTAACTGATGAAATTAAGAAATTGTAAGGTTTCCCTTAGAGGATATATACTGCAGTTCTGCTTTTAAGGCAATCTAAATTTAACATGATATTGTCCTTTCACTTTCCTGTATTGTTGTCTACAAGGCCTTATACTGGCATTTCGGAAGTTTGGTTGCTGATGTGGTGACAACCATTGATCAAGTTCAATATTTTTTCTTTGCGAATTGTTGATTTCAAATTGTCATGCGAAGATAATGGGAGAAGGAAATGCTAGAAACAATATTCTACAAAAGGGATCAAAAGAATTGTGTGCCTTGTTTGCAGACTGTAGAAGAGGGTGTAGACATTTTGAACCTCTCTGTTGGGCCAACCAATTCTCTTGCAACTGCAAAGACTATATTTATCAATCCTTTTGACGTTGCCCTTCTTGATGCCGTCAAGGCAGGAGTTTTTGTAGTGCAGGCTGCAGGGAGTGGCAGCCCATTTCCCAAAACTATGGTGTCTTTGGTTTGTTTTTTCTAATTATTGTTAGTTTTTCAAATCTATTTAATAGACCCATGGGGCAGTATTGTAATTTGAACAAGCTCAAGAAAAAGATCAAGAAGATCAAGAAGATTATTAAGAATCTTGTTCCCTGATTGCTGTAGCAGTCTGAATGTGTTATTACCTTTATGTGTTCTATTTTCTGTTTCTTATATATTTTTATATTTTCTAACAG
Organism: Torreya grandis; assembly: GCA_037957365.1. Classification (NCBI taxonomy): domain Eukaryota; kingdom Viridiplantae; phylum Streptophyta; class Pinopsida; order Cupressales; family Taxaceae; genus Torreya; species Torreya grandis. The sequence continues at coordinate 1,654,919 of JARHVA010003880.1, read as the reverse complement.
AAATACTATCCATTTTGGAAATGGGGGAAAAAATAGAAAAATCAGGGCATGGGCTTTCACGTAAGTTCTACTCATCAGACTTCACATAATTTCTATTCATCATACTATTTTGGCCTAGTCTAAGCATTTTGTAAACCTTTTTTTGGGCATTGAGTTTAAAGATAGTTATGGAAAGGACGTGTATCTAGCAAAGTCAATTGAAAGATATTTACTAAAGAAATTGTGTATTTATAATCTTCAGAGTCTGTTCCAAAGCCTTAAGCATTTACAAACAAACCATCTTCGGGGCTTTCATGAGCAGCTATAGAATAGACACCCTGCAGGATTGTATAGGAGTAGTTCCAATCATGTATCTTGTCCGACTTCCACAATCATAACCATTGAAACAGATGTGGGTTTTTGGAAGTTGGTGATAATGATTCATCCATTTTTATATATTGAATATGACTATAAAGGAAATTTATGTTCTTTAAAATTTCACCTGGTATTTGATACAGTCTTCCCAAAAAAATGATTTTGTTTTAAAGCAAAAAAATATAAATACAGCAATAGGTTTTGTCTCAGTTATTCCGTATATAAATTGTTTGTCTAGTTTTGTACCATACTGCTGAGGGGATTTATTGCAGCTCGTGACATTTTTCATAGAACCTCCTCTTGCAGGTGAATTCCTTGTTGAAAACAGATATGTCCTCACTGTTTAGTAGAGGTCCTCAAATTGCCATCTAAAAGCAATGATCATTTTTTGTTTACACAATAACAACTCAGTTTATAGTGAGTAGTTCAAATGTTGCTTTCCAAAAGAGTTGAACAAAATAGGAGATTAATAATTTAATACTCTTATATTTCTTTCTTACAGGGACTTCTCCTGCACAGTTTCTGCAGTAGATTTATACAAGAAAACAAACAAGGCTCTAATTTTTTAATAGATTTGACTGAACAGAACGTACAGAACATTTTGGGTTTAAATATTTTTTTCTTAAGGTCATTCATAATATATCAGGCCATGAATCGAAATAGAATGCTACGAGGATTTATTATCTTGGTAGTAGGTAAAGATTGTAACGTGCACATAAATGAGATGTAATAATAATGCCCCACTTCACCTAGCTATTTTTACAAACAGTTAGTAGGTCGCGAAATGCTCTCTTCATGCAACTTTATATTTAAAAAAAAAAAAAAAAAAATTACAAAATTGTTAAAGCAGATTTAACTTCTACTCTAACCCCACAGAGACTTAGCGCATAGCACCCTTATTAAGATTGAAATAATTGTCACCCCTCTTTATCTCTTTTTAAATTAAAAGGGATCACTGATATAACAACTATGATACATACTATTTGACAATTTTCCGATATAGTGGGTGCATGAGACATTATAATATTTCATAAGAATTTACAGGGAAAAAGCATTTGATACTTACTCCTCATTCTTTTGAATTAGGCCATCACGATATGAAACGCTTTGGAGAGCCGTTTTCCACTCCTCAAGTTTTTCTGAACTGTATCTGCCACTGGTTTGATGCTTATAAAGTGCATCAGCATAGATTCCTTTTCCTTGAGTTGCCCATCGAAGATCATTAGGCTCGACATTGTAGAAGACGGGAATAATTTTGTTGCCAGTTTTAAGCATAAATGACAGCTCGGCCAAACACCAAACAGATTGAACATAATTGGGGGAAAATATGGCAATATGAAGAAAATAACTACTCATGGCATCTGTCAGTCGATCTGGGATGAAATCGCCCAGTTCAAGCTCTTCCTTATCCAGAAAAACTCGAATTCCAAGGCGATCAAGGGCATCGTAGATAGCGGAGGCAAACTTGTATTTGACGTCAATACCGCGATGGTTTATAAACACATCATAAGGATCTTTCTTTGTTAGTGTTGAAGATGATGCAGTTGCAGTTGCAGGTACAACTTCCGCAAAAGGATGAGTCATCTCAACCCCTGTTGCCATAGATTTGTATTAAAGAGAAACAATGAAAAACGAATGGAGGTGCGGCAGATCAGGGGCTTCAATAGCAAAGGCTAAAGCCGATCAGAATATATAACCAGAGTCGGAGGAAAGGTCAGAGAGGGAAAGCCGGCGAGAAAATATATAAAAATAATGAGTGGACAACCGCGCGCCAAAATATATAAATATATGAAATCTTAGCCGTGAAGATTGGAATATTGTCCATTTTCTCAATTAAAAAAAAGAAGAATGTCAACTGCTGGGTATTCACTAAGTTAAAAGCGGGAATATTTTTTTAATTAGCCCAAGGCTTATCCGGTGGGGCTTATCCCTCAATTCGTGTCATATGAGGTAAAAAAAGAAGAAGATGCTCTTTGTTGTTATTTGCAAGTTGATCCCAAAAAACAGATGCTCTTTGTTGTCATTTGCAATTTGATTAAAAATAATATAAGATATTCTTTGTTGT